>CM069906.1:111106728-111386628 GCA_036172215.1 Camellia granthamiana
AGCCTCTGTCTTCTTCTCGGTTTCTTTATCTTAAAGACAAACTCATGGTGCTTCCCAGGCCCATTCGTTTGCGGGGGCATGATAAGAGTATTGAGGATGACTCATCTCAGCAACAGCAGCTCCAGCATCAGCAGCTGAAGTCACAGCATAAGCAACTGAAGCCACACTCTCAGCATCAGCTGCTCAAAGAACAAATGCAGCCACCATACACCTCAGCTCACTCATGTGTTAATAGATATGGTTATGAAAGTAAAGTGAGTTAGTTAGACAGTTAGTAAAGTGAGTTAGTTAGACAGTTAGTCAGATAGGTTGTTACACAGTTAGTTAGCCTTGTAACAAACTCAGTTATAATACACTGAGTATAAATATCTGTAACCTCTCATCAATTGAAATGCAAGAAAGATATTTTTCATCAAATTCTGTTACTGGCAACACTTTCCGACGTAGAAAATGAGCTCCTCCACCTTCTGCCGCCGTAGGTATTGGTTAGCGTCAAGCCTGTTTCCTGAAAAGACAGAAAAATGATTTACAAACAGAATTCGTATACCTGTGGTAGTAGTCTTTTTACAGTTATTAAACCACAGTGATGAAAAGACTAATATAAAAATTGTATTTGTATAGCATTTACCTGAAAAGATATTGGAGGTCATGATTTTCCGGAGGCTTCGCCACCTGTCTACAACGGGCAACCAAGCCACCGAGTAGTGGTTGTGGTCATGGGCATGGAGTGAGTCGGGGATGGATCGGGTGGAGAAGGCGAGGTCATGCTTTTGGAGGATTTGTTTGGCCATGGTTGATGAAGAAACGACAATTGTCGTTAGTTGGCCGAGTTTCAGACTCATGATTGGGCCATGAGTTTTTGCTAACTCAGCCAGGGACTCGTGGGGCTTGTGCCCCAACTTTAGAATGTTGCCGATCACGGGCAGCATGGCCGGTCCGGGAGGAAGTTTTTGACATGTTCTGCTTCCTCTAGCAAGTGAAAGAAGGGTTTGAAGCAATGTGAGAGTTAACAAGAGATAGAAAACTATGCTCAATATCTCCATAGTTTTCAACCAGGTGGGATTCCTGATATGAAGAGTTTCTCATCTTATTTATAGTTTTTTTGTTCTTTGTAACATTAGTGAGTCCTCATGTCAAATATGTATAAATTGTTCTAATTAAATTGTGTGTCGACTGATTTATCGTGTTAGTAAGGTCAAATATGATGATCTCTGTTAATATATATATAATATACATTATAGCATGCTTTCGGTGCTGTTTATATGTAAAGGAACCCACCTATATGCTGTAAAGAAATGTACAGGAACCACACCACACACACCTTCATCATTATACTTCATAATGCTTTTGGTGCTCTTCTCTATAAATGAGAATCATCACCCTTGTAACCATTGTACAGCTGAATATACATTCATTCAGTCTCTCTCTTTTTCTCTCTCTCCCTCTACCAGTTTTAACATGGAATTAGAGCCCAATTATACATTTCTGCCAATTTTTGGTTTTGGTGCTTAGTCCCGTACACAGTGGCACTACACCAAACAGCTCGGAATCTCCTCACGATCCCAACGGCACCACGCCCGTCCTAAAAAACGTCGTCACGTGCCCACACGCGCCGTCTTTGTGCTCAACGCGTCTTAGCTTCCCCCACCACTCTCACACGCGCTTTCACGCGCCCTCTGTTGCTGCTCATGTCCGCGTCTGACGTCAGCCCTGCTTTTTTTGTGTGCGCCGCGCCTGCTACTGTGCGCCTCACGTGCGTCGCTCCACTATTGTGCACTTGCGTGCGCCAAACCTGCTCACGTGCGCCGCGCCTTCGCCAGTCTGCTACCGTGCACCCGCGTGCGCCAAACTTGCTCCCGTGCGATGCTCGTGTGCCAGTTCGCTACCGTGTGCCGCACTCTTTCCTGCCATCGTGCTCCTTACTGCACTCTGCTAACGTGTGCCGCTGACATCATTTTTAGCCTCTGTTGACATCATCTCTGCACAGCACACCTTTCCTAGCTATTTTCGACCTTCCGGACTCACTGGTACACTCTGTTTTACCTAATTTTGCTTCTACAGGTTTGCTCTTATTTATTTCGCCCTACTCACCTATTATTATGGATAGTCATGATACCTCCCATCCTATTTCTGTTATTCTTAATGGTTCCAACTATGTTCTGTGGGCCCAAGCCATGTTTTCCTTTCTCAAAGGAAAGAAGCTCTGGCGCATTATCATCGGGGATGTGACCCAACCGCTGAAAGACACTAATGAAACCACTACTATTACTGCTACTACTGCTGCTACATATGAAGACCGACTTGAGGAATGGGACAGTAAGAACTACCAGATCATTACCTGGTTTCGAAATACCTCTGTTACCCCTATCAGTCTTCAGTTTGGTCGTTTTCAACTTGACTCTGCAACTACTCCTGCAAAATACATCTGGGATTTTTTGAAAGAACTATACCAGACTACTGGTCTTGCCCATCAATATCAACTTCAGAGCCAACTTCACCGCATGCGCTAAGAATCCAGTCAGTCCATTAATGACTTTTTTTCTCAAATGTATTCTGTTTGGGACCAACTTGCTCTTTCAGAACAGACTTGGCCTCACCGAGAAGATGCTGTTTTATTTACTATCTATCGTAATCAGCAAAGGTTAGTGCACTTTCTTATGGCTCTCACTTCGTCTTTTGACCCCGTACGTGCCTCTTTTCTTCATTGCCATCCATTGCCCACTTTTGAACAAACTATTTCTGAGCTGCTATCAGAGGAGACTCGTCTTGGTACTCTCCAAACTCATCATGTGGACTCTGTTCTTGCCACTCCTCAGTACTGGCCATCATTTACCCAGCGGACCACTGCTTGCCTCTATTGTCAGAATCAGGGCCTTTTTTCAACATATCTCCTGGTCAATTGCCCCGTCAGATCTTGTCGATACTACAACACATTTGGTCCTGGTCAATTGCCCCGTCAGACCTTGTCGATACTGCAACAAACTTGGTCCTGGTCATCTACAACAGGATTGTTTTCGCAATCCCTTCCGATCATCCTCTAATAGCCACTCCTTTCGCGGTGGTTCTTCCCGGAGGAGCTCTCATCGTTCTGAGAATCCGTCTCATCACATTGCTGCTGCTGTCTCTGAGGGTTTCCTCTGAGTCACCTGCTCCGTCTACCCCTCTATTTTCTCAAACGGATGTAGAGGCCATGTTCAAACACTTTCTCTCCCCTTTTGGTACACCTCCTCCTACTACTTTGTCTGTGATCCCAGGTAACTCTTCTTGGTATTTTGACTTTGCCTGTTGTAATCATATGACCTCCAGTTCTACTATATTTTCTTCCATCTCTTCATCTCCTCATATTCCCTCAATTCATACTGCTGATGGTTCTCTCATGTCTGTCCATCATGTTGGTACTGTTTCCACATTTTCTTTATCTTTACCTCAAGTTTATCATATCCCTGCTCTCACCTTAAACCTTATTTCTATTGGTCAATTATGTGAACTTGGTCTAACTGTCACATTTTCTGCTACTGATTGTTTGGTGCAGGACTCTCAGACGGGATAAACTATTGGGATCGGCCGTAAGCACGGACGTCTCTATGAACTCATTCACCTTCATGTTCCTGACTCTCCTCAGATCGCTGCTCCTGCATCTGCTTCCGCATTATCTCCTTTTCATCTTTGGCATTGTCGCTTAGGGCATATTTCTGTTAATTGCTTAAAGTCTTTGGTTTCTAGTGGACAATTGGGTCATGTAATTCCAAATAATTTCGATTGTATACCCTGTCAACTTGCCAAATAACCTGCTTTATCATTCAATAAAAATACTTCTGTTTCCCATGCACCTTTTGATCTTATACATTTGGATATTTGGGGCCCCTCCCCTATTACTACTATGGGGGGGATCTCGTTATTTTGTTGTTTTTATTGATGATTTTTCCCGGTTTACTTGGCTTTTTCTCATGAAAACTCGGTCTGAACTTAAACACATTTATTATAGATTTGCCCAAATGGTCCACACCCAATTTTCAAAAACCATCAAACCTTTTCGCTCTGACAATGCTATGGAATATTGGGATTCAGATTTCCTTTCTTTTCTTCAGAGTCATGGTACACTGCCTCATCGTTCCTGTGCTGGCACGTCCCAGCAAAATGGCCGTGCTGAACAGAAACATAGGCATATTCTTGACACTACTTGCGTTCTCCTTCTCTCTTCTTCTTGCCCTGAAAACTTTTGGGGGGAAGCTGCCCTCACTGCTGTCTACACTATCAATTGTGCTCCTACCCCTGTCATCCATAATCAAACTCCCTTTGAACGTCTGCATGGCACTCCCCCTCCATATACCAATCTTTGGGTTTTTGGCTCTGCCTACTTTGTTCTGCTTCAATCCCATGAACACACCAAGTTTGAACCTCGTTCTCGTCTTTGTTGCTTTCTTGGGTATGGAATTGAACATAAAGGCTTTCGCTGTTGGGATCCTCTCTCTAAACGTCTTCGTATCTCCCGACATGTCTTTTTCTGGGAGCACAAAATGTTTTCCTCCCTATCCTCCTTTCACTTACCCGCACTTTCCACTAATGTACTATTTACTAATCCTTCCATAGATCTCTTCTCTGATGATTTTGATACAGGTTCCTCCTTCATCGAGACGCCCTTGTTCACTCCTGATCCCGTCCAGTCTGCTCTCCCTGAAGGTCCGCCTCTCATTGCACCACCTCTTTCTCCATCGGTTCTTCCTCCCATCGATCCTCCTACGGATCGACCACACCGGGTAACTCAACCTTCTATCCGTCTTCGTGATTATATTGTTGGGTCTGCTGCCTTTTCTACTTCTGAACCTACCTCATATCGTGAGGCTTGTACTAATCCTCTTTGGCAACAAGCTATGACTGATGAACTCTAGGCTTTGGACAAAACTCATACTTGGGATCTTGTTGATCTTCCTCTTGGCAAGACTGCAATTGGCTGCAAATGGGTTTACAAAATCAAGACTCATTTTGATGGCTCTATTGAACGCTACAAAGCTCGTCTTGTTGTCAAGGGTTTCAACTAGGAATATGGTATTGATTATGAGGTGACTTTCTCCCTTGTTGCTCGGCTTATCTCTGTTCGCAGTTTACTTGTTGTTGTTGCTGCTCGCCACTGGGAGCTCTTTCAGATGGATGTCAAAAATGCTTTCCTCAATGGTAATCTTCTTGAGGAGGTCTACATGCAACCTCCACCTGGGTCCACTTTTCCACCTTATAAGGTTTGCAAACTACAGCGTGGCCTCTATGGCCTCAAGCAAGCGCCCCGAGCTTGGTTTGCTAAGTTCAGTTCTACCATTCATGACTTCGGGTTCACCTCTAGCTTCTATGACTCTGCTCTTTTTATACGGACTACTCCTCATGGAACCACTCTTCTCCTTCTGTATGTAGATGATATGATTATCACTGGTAATGATGCAGCTGGTATTCTCCACCTCAAACGTTTTCTCCACCGTCAGTTTAAGATGAAAGACCTTGGTACTCTTAACTACTTCTTAGGCCTTGAAGTCTCTCATGATTCTACTGGTTCCTATTTGTCCCAGGCCAAATATGCATCCGATCTTCTGGATCGTGCTGGTCTTACCGATTGCAAAACTACCTCTACTCCAGTTGATCCTCAGATTCGTCTCACTCCTCTCGATGGGGATCTCCTCTCTGATGCTACTCTTTATCGCCAGCTCGTCGGCAGTCTTGTCTATCTCACAGTGACTCGTTCTGACATTGCCTATGTTGTTCACATTGTCAGTCAGTACATGTCGGCTCCTCGCACTCCCCACTATACTGCTCTACTCTGCATCCTTCGCTACCTCAAAGGCACTCTGTTCCATGGCCTTCACTATTCTACTTCTTCCTCTTTTGAACTGCGTGCCTTTTCTGATTCTGATTAAGCTAGGAATCCTACGGATCGACGCTCCACCACGGGATTCTGTTTCTTCTTAGGGGATTCTCTTCTTATTTGGCATAGCAAAAAACAATCCCTCACTGCCCGCTCTAGTACCGAAGCTGAATACTGAGCTCTTGCTGATACTACTTAGGAACTTCTCTAGCTTCGCTGGCTCCTTGCTGATATAGGTGTTTCTTCTTCTGGCCCTACTTCTCTCTATTGTGACAATCAGAGTGCCGTTCAGATTGCTCACAATGATGTTTTTCATGATCGCGCCAAGCATATTGAGATTGATTATCATTTCATTCGCCAGCATGTTACCTGTGGTACTGTTCATCTTCTCCCTATTGTTTCTGCCGATCAACCTGTTGATATTTTCACCAAGGCTCATCCTCTTGGGCGCTTCAGTGATCTTATTTCCAAACTCAACTTGGTGGATGCCTTCCCTTCTTGAGTTTGCGGGGGGCTGTTAATATATATATAATATACATTATAGAATGCTTTCGATGCTCTTTATATGTAAAGGAACCCACTTATATGCTGTAAAGAAATGTACAGGAACCACACCACACACACCTTCATCATTATACTTCATAATGCTTTCGGTGCTCTTCTCTATAAATGAGAATCATCATCCTTGTAACCATTGTACAACTGAATATGCATTCATTCAGTCTCTCTCTTTTTCTCTCTCTCTCTACCAGTTTTAACAATCTCAATCTATATGTAATAAAAATCGCTTTTTACTAATGCATTCTAACAAAAATGTTTGTTGCTCAAAAATTATTTAGTGCTTTTGGGACATTATGGATTGGTACTCTTTACCAGTTACTATACATCATCATATTTGATGCTGTTCTCTAATCATTCAATACAAAATCATAAATCTTAACTTTTTCATCAATCAAAACACACCTAATTAAACACCACGTGTTGTGTCCTCAGACCACTATAACTCTCGACTGTTACGTGTTAGACCACTTTAGACAAACCCACTAACTCTGTAGGTTGAACACCGACTTACGTGGCATGCATATATTAATTAGAGTAAGAAAATTTGTTTGGTTTTGATAGTTACTTTATTTATTTATTTATTTATTTATTTATTTATTTATATGTTAATGTTTTTAATGAATTTTTTTAATATTTTAAATAATATATATTTTTTAAAAATTTTAGACACACCTAACATAAATATACTTAAAAAATATAATATTTGTGTTTTTTTTAAAAAAATATCACTAAATATCAAAAAATACAAAAAATTAGTACATTTTTGTATTTTTGTGTATTTATTAATTTTTAAAAAATATTTTTCACAAATATTTTATTATTTAAATACATTTAAGTAAGGTGCATCTAAAAAACAAAAAACTTAATTTTCAGAAAACTGAAACCAAATACACTAAATATAATTTTATTTTATTTTATTTTATTTTAGTAGTAATGTGTGAAAAAGATAATTAAGTAATGATTAAAGAAGACATTATAGAGAGAGTTACCTTATATATTTTAAGGCCTGTTTGTTTTCAGAGGTAGGTTGGATGAGATTATTAGTGAGGCACTGCTAGTGAAGAGACTAAGAAAAATTATATTTGTTGATAACCAGTAGACTAGTAATAGTTCCTGTTTGTTTTGATAAATAGCATCGAGATTAACTATATAAAATTCTACAAATACCTTGTTGCATTACTATCAAATTTGGGCTTATACCAACTAATAAATGCATTACATATTTGTAGAATTAAAACAATATTTTATAAATATTAAAATTATACTTTAATATTAAAAATTATATTTCATAAATATATATATAGTTTTGGTACTATTTTATTTTTTAATATAATTTTCTTGGTATAAATATTATTATACTATTATATTTGGGAAAATTAGTCTAAGGTCCCTCTCCTATTTTTGATAATAAAAGAGATCCACAATATTATTATTTGATGTCTGAAGTCCCTCATAAAGAAATTTGATATCTCTCTCCCGCTACTCTTCTCTCTCTCGTCGATCTTTCTCTCTCTCCTTCCCTAGATCTATCTCTCTTCTCTTCTTCTCTCTTCTCATCTTCTCTTTTCTCTATGAAGTCTAGAGAAGAAAAGTATCTAGCAGCTCTTCATTCCTTCTCCAGATCTCTACACTCACTCTGCCTCACACACACACACACACACACACACACACACACACACAGACTTTGTCTATAGAACTGACTCTCCTTGTTGGTGATGTCAAGAGAAAGTAGCACAATTGAGAGCATCGATGACGTAAAGTTGGATGCTCGGATCTTCAGACCAAGAAACAGGCAGGGGAAGTGTAACAAGTCCGCGAGGGACCTCGCTACAGCTCGGACTCGATTTGTGCCACGGTTCTAAATCTTGAACCAAAGAGTCCAAATCCGGCAAATCGTTTTGAAAACAGATTTTTTTTTTGAAAGAAGTGCCAAACATGGACTGCTTTGCCAGATACAGAGTCGCCACCTAAATATTTTATAATGGGAAATTTAGGAAACCCTGACTCGGTGCCAAAGGCCACGTGTCCGTCATCACCAAAGTTGCCTCGGCTCGGGAACTTGGGTACGATTGGGGAAGGTCACTTCGTGAGCACCCCCGCTCGCCCGGTCAAAGACCGGCCTCTACTAACCATGATATCTTATTTTGAAAGCATTGTATGTTCTTATTCCGGTTATTAGCCTAGGTTACTATGTGATGTGCACGGCATACAAGTATAGACTGAGTCGTCTGAATTGGAACAAAACATTTCATGTTTGTTTTTGAAAGATGGTTTGCTACCCGCAGGTAGGCTTAAAATACAGATTTTGCCACCCTCGGGTGGGCTTAGGAAAACATGGTGTTGCCACAATCTAGTGGGCTTAAAACAAACAATCAATGCATTATTCCAATTCAGATAACCCAACCTTCACCCACAGGCATTCAAGGCAGTTATATCACATAAGCAAATAGTCTCATGGCAAGCATGCTATTCATGGCAGTCACTCACACGCGTGCAAGGATGCTAAAGCATAAAACTCACCGAGTACTCCAAGCCAAAACAAAAGCTCATTAGAAATCATGCATGATCCTAAAATATGCTGAAATGCCTAATGCAACACATGCAAAAATGCAATTATAGCAGGCTCGGCTATTCTAAACATGGCATATGGAATGCTACAACTAACACGTATTCAATTTGGAATTGAAATACAAATGCAGTTTGTATGATGCGCCGAGCCCGGTGCATGCAAAACAAATGAATGATGCAAATATGCTGTCATACTGTATGCTAATTGAAATATGCCCTATATCTAACCATTGTAAGCAGGTAAATAAAAGGGAGAAAGACGTGGGGTTGGAAGACATACATCACACCCACCTACACTTATTACAATTACGCCCTCGCGTAGAGGGTCCGAATAAATATACAGTCCGAAATATTCAGTCCAAATAATATACAAATCCCTAATTAATTAACGAATTAACTAAGAAAGCTGTAAACTGGCATGCAAGCCAGGGACTGCCTTGCTTCTGATAAACGATGTATGTTTGGGCTGCCTTGCGCGGAAATCCATTGGGATGCCCCAATTAGCCTCTGTTTGCAATGTTTCTCGAAATGCGTGCCAGACTCCGAAAAGTTGCTGATTCTTCATTTTGCTGCAACAGAGAGCAGGAAAGGGGCATAGTAATGTATTTCACAAATATATGCATGCCTCGATCCTCGTGCCACCAATCACGCATATCGATGCATGATGGCCGAGGAGCCGAATTGCACAATTCAATATAGAATGAATGCAAATGAATGCTACAACAAAACCTAACTCCATCATGGATAATCCGGAGTGTCGGTGACTTGGGAATTGAGATCCGTTCCGTCACTCGGAGTACGGAACGTGCCTCGTTTCCCGTGCCCAGGCTAACTCCTATCCCGAACACGATGCAATATGCATGATACGCGTGAGATGCAGCTAACATATGACCTAGCATGCACAATGCTATGAAAATGAGATGCCTCGAAATGCGTGCACACGGGTACGCAAACCGAGGCAATGACCCTAAGGCATGAAATGGCGTACGCAATGCAGATTGGACTCACACTAACACGAGTGGACCTCAGCCACACTCACATAAGAGGCCGACAGATGAAAATGAAGTGCCTCGAAATGCATGCACACGGGCACGCAAACCGAGACAATGGCATAAAGGCATGAAATGGCCTGAAATATGATATACAATGAGACTAAAATGAGATGTCTCGAAATGCGTGCCCACGGGCACACAAACCGAGGAAATGACATACGCAATGCAATGAGACTAAAATGGCATATAGAATGCAAAATGGACTTACACTAACATGAGTGGACCTCAGCCACACTCACATAAGAGGCCGTCGGATAAAAAGTGAAGTGCCTCAAAATGCGTGCACACGGGCACGCAAACCGAGGCAATGACATAAATGCAATGATGCTAAAAAGAGATGTCTCGAAATGCGTGCACACGGGCACGCAAACTGAGAAAATGACACACGAAATGCGATGATGCTAAAATGAGATGTCTCGAAATGCGTGCACACGGGCACGCAAACCGAGAAAGTGGCATACACGATGTGATGATTCTAAAATGAGATATAAAATGAAAAGTGGACTTACACTAACATGAGTGAGCCTCAGCCACACTCACATAAGAGGCCGTCGGATAAAAGTGAAGTGCCTCGAAATGCGCGCACACGGGCACGCAAACCGAGGCAATGACATAAAGGCATGAAATGACCTACGAAATGAAATGAGGGCTTACACCAACATGAGAGGGCCTCAGCCGCACTCACATAGGATGCCGGCGGATGAAAAATGAGATGTCTCGAAGTGCGTACCCGTGGGCACGCAAACCGAGAAATGGCCCGAAGGCATGGAATGACATGCAAAATGAGACATGGCATATGGAATATGGAACATGCAAATTTCAGCAGCCACAATGATGCAAAATAGCCCCCGAATCATAGCAAAATTACACCCGATGCCCGAAATAAGTCCCGAAATGCAATGGAATGGCCTACAGCTATGTCAAACATGCACAATATGGACATGAAGTGTAAATACAGATGCTAGGAAGTCCCTAAACTAGCATTTTTCCAGTACAAATCATGGCCAAACAACAATCATAGATGGGGCAAAAACAGCATGCGAAAAAGGGGGAAAAAGAGGAAATAATGAAGTAAATGGTATATGCAATGCTCAAACTGAAAAATACAGTTCTACAACACTAAAGAGGGACCAAAAATATGAACATTTACAGTAGATGACAACCCCCAAAACAGTATGTAGATATGCTCAACATAGCATGCAAAATATGAGCCAAAAGAGGGCTATAAAGAGAGGTATATCAAGAATTCTCCAAACAGCCTAAGACCCTTAATGAAATATGTCCAGGGGGCCAAAATATGACCCATTTCAGTTCTGAGGATGGCCCAAAAACAGAAGTAAAAGAGGCTAACAAAGCATGCAAGAATGGGGGCCAAAGAGGGATATAAAGACAAGCACAACACGGAGACCCCCAACAAGGTTGATCCCTTCTAAAATGTTGTATAAGGATCCAAAATAAGCCTACTCACAGTTCATGACATGCTCCAAAACAGATCACATGTAGGCCAAACAAATCATGCAAATTTACGGTAAATATGATGGATATTGAAGCAAGTGCATGATAGAGAGGCCAAACAGGGTTGAGCCCTTCTTCAATGTTGAAGAGGGGCTCAAAATAGGCCCACTCACAGTTTATAACAGGCTCATAAATAGATCTCACATGAACTAAAAATAGCATGCAAGTTTACGGTAAATATGATGGATATTAAAGCAAGTGGTATGTAGAAGCTCCAAACAAGGTTGACCCCTTCTACAATGTTGTAGAGGGGCTCAAAATAAGCCTAAACTCAGTTAGGGTCGGAGCCCAAAACCTCAAGCAAATAGGGTAGAAAAATGAAGCAAACAAAAGCTCAAAAAGGGTAAAAGAGTACTCACCCTTGAAGACAAGACTTTTGTTGCTTCTTGGCTTGAATTTGTTGCTTCTTAGCCTTTGAAAAACCTTCCTTTGCTGCTGGAATGGAAGTGGTGATGGTGAGGCTTGGTGTTGATGAACAAATGAGGCTAACACTTGAGAATTTGAGAGAGATGGAGAGAGATATGTATCTAAGCTCTCAAGAGAGTTTTTCTAACCCTAGTCCAAGAGTTGGGAGGTCCCTTATATGGGCAAAAAAAAGGGGTGTAAAGGTGGAGGGAAATGCACCTAAGTGTTCCCCTCCAAAATATCCCCCGGATACAGATCTTTTCTGGGGGAAACAGCTATACAGCTGTGCAGCACAGGTCCCAAGGAGCATGGCTGGCCAGGCACCTTTACTGGAGGTGGCCGGCCGGCTACCCCCCATGGCCGGCCGGCCAGGGGCAAAAATGGAAGTTTGGAATTGCTAGCCGAGCTCTACATATTGGTGTCCTCCCATGTATGTACAACAAAGCCCTGTGGTTGGAATCTGGCAACTCTGAACCAAGAGAGACAACAAGCCATTTAAAAGAGGGGTTCAAAAGGGTCAAATGCAATTACTGGCCGAGCACCATTTTTTAGGGTCCTCCCAGGTCTCCTCAACACAAATATGTGGTTTTGGCTCAAAGAAAAAGGCCCTAGGGTGTTCAACATTAGCCCGGAAGTGAGAAAAATGGGCGCCGGGGGGCGCCGGAGGAGCATAACTAGTTGTTTGAGACAATTACTGTGATCCCACCCTCCAGTGATCTTCCTGGTGATAAAACAGAGGTACCTGCCAAAAATGAACAAAAATCGATGCAAAACGAATGCTCAAGGGCCAAAACACGCAGTTCGGGATCCCGAAAACCGGCCGTTAAGCACCGAAAGGGGTGTTTGGCCACGAAGTGGGTATCTAAGACCCCAGTGTCCCTTGAAAGGGAGTAAATGAGATGCATGCCAAAAACCGGAGGAATCGGAGATGGTTGGGTGGTCCCGAACCGAGGCACACGGCCTGACGGCTCCGAAAACCGGGGACCAGGCTCCGAAATGGGCAAAATGGCCTACGGGCACGAAATGTAGCCCACGGCCACTGAGAGATGGTCTACCGGACCTCTCCCCCCCCTTCAGGAAAGGAAACAGAGAAAACCGAGTCCGGTTCGCAAACCGAGGCAAGGCACAGAAGAGGGTTCGGAAGTCCGGAGGCAGGGCGCACGGCAGCGACTCTGAGACTTCTGAATGAGCACGATATGCAACATCACCGAGCGCTCAATCGGTGACATCTGAGTCTTAAGGTCGGTCAAAAATGGGGTGTCTACAGTTACCCCTCTTTGACAGAACTCGGAAGTCAAGAAATGACGGGAGTGAATGTCAAAGCCCAGAGACGACCCATTTTTGACAAGGCCGAAGACTTAGACAATCAAACAAGATAAGCAGAGATATGTGCCCGCAGGCGTGCCCGCAGGCAGGGGCAAAATGCAAAATGATATGCAAGAAGCCAAATGCAACCCGATGTTCGTGTAAATGCAGCAAGCTGTAATGAAGCAAGTATTCGCAAATAAATGCAACAGTTTTAAGCAAGAATGCAAAGCAACAACTACATTTCATGCAGTTAAGAATGCGGAGAATCATTCAATTCTCGTCGCGTCTCACACGGAGAAGATACGATACCTGTGCGATTCGTCTGGTCGCACCAGCCTCAAATGAACCGTACATACAATATCGTGCCTGCAAAAGAGAGAAATTCAACAAGAACAATATGCTAACAACATATATTCAATGTGATTCCTGTGGTTCCGAAAGTTTGACACACGCAGTGTCGGCGAGTGAATGCATCGTAATGCGAGAAAGGAACGTGCGTGACAACGCATGCTCAAACACAGAGGTGTGGTAGACCAAGAAAACATGTATGACAATGCAAAATGCTTATAAGAATGCAAGTTATATGCAAAACAATGCAAAACGAGCCTAAATCAAGGTGCCCGTTTGTTGCGAAACAACGAGCTGGGAAACGCGCACTTCGGCGAAGGCAACTTAATCGCGACCTCTAATTCACCTCCCGGAGAGGTTACAACATGTTTGAAAGGGATACACCTTGATTTTGATGAGTAATGATGAGACACCTGTCAGAAATTGCAGCTGAAGTTCCGGTGGAGCAATTTCGCGCCAGAAAGTGCACTTTTTCCGAACTTTTTCAGGTCCCGGGAACTCCGATCTTCCTCAAAATTTGCAGAGAGCTAGAGGGGGGTGTGGGGACCACCACCGGCCAGGTGGTTGCCCTTGGGGAGGCCACCGGCTAGGGAAGAAAAAGGGAATGGCCGGCCAGCCAGAAAAGGTGGCCGGCCGGCCACCTGCCCAAAAGCAGGGGCATTTTGGTCATTTTTCTCATTTCTATATATATCCACCTCCATTCAATCCGAAATCACTCCCAAAGCTGTGAAAACTCCTTCCCTTGCTCCCCAGACCATTTTTCTCTTCAGATCTGCATTTTATACGCGCTTTTCGGCCTTCCACGCAAGTTGTTTCCGCGAAATCTTTCAGTTTTAAGCACTTTGAGCCGACTAAATTTTGATTTCGGGGCTTCTTTTCTCATTTTCACCACTTGAGGTAAGTTTCTCTCAATATTTGGAAAATTTTCTTGGGAGTTGACTTTTGTTGACTTTTTCATTTCCCGGGAGTTGACTTTTGTTGACTTTTTTCAATTTTGGCTCATTTTGCTCATTTTTGCTCCTTTTTGCAGATTTCTCGAAATGGCAGGTGATTTTCCTCACGGTGGAGGCCCTTCAGGTGCCGGGGATGACTTTGATTTTATGACATTGCCCCCGAGAGTCCGCCCTTTTATTCCCGGGAGATACGCTCCACCGGTACATGTGCTTCCGCGGGCCGTTTTTCGTCGTTTCACTGGGTTCAATGACCGGGCACCCGGGGATTTACTTTTGCGGGAGCCGGAGCAGTACCTCTCTCACGATGCACGAGAGGTATTTTACTTTATTTCCTGCATTTTTCTCGTATTTCGTGCCTTTGCCATGCTTGTATACGCAGTTTTAGCTTACGACATAGTACTTTGCTTGCATTCTGAACATGTAGTTTAAACACTTGAACTTCTGAACACATCAGCCTATGAATTAATTGTGAGCACACGGCATACACTGATTGAAAATTGAACTCACGGCCCAATACTTGAATTTTGAAATGAACGCACAGCCCATCCTTGAATGTTGAACACACAGTCCATTGTTTAGGTGAACACTCGACACACACTGATTTAGAGTTGGACACACAGCCCGAATTGGGGTGAACATGCAGCCCACTGATTTTCTGAAACTTGAACACGCAGCCCAAATAACAAATTTACTGAACACGCAGCCCACATAAATAGAGAACAGAAACCGCAGCCCTGACTCTGATTTTCTGAAATTTGAACACGCAGCCCAAACAACAAATTTACTGAACACGCAGCCCAGATAGAAGTGAACACGCAGCCCACATAAATAGAGAACAGAAACCGCAGCCCTGACTCTGATTTTCTGAAATTTGAACACGCAGCCCGAATAACAAATTTACTGAACACGCAGCCCAGATTTGAAGTGAACACGCAGCCCACTGATTTTCTGAAACTTGAACACGCAGCCCAAATGACAAATTTACTGAACACGCAGTCCACATAGATAGAGAACAGAAACCGCAGCCCTGACTCTGATTTTTCTGAAATTTGAACACGCAGCCCAAACAACAAATTTACTGAACACGCAGCCTAGATAGAAGTGAACACGCAGCCCACATAAATAGAGAACAGAAACCGCAGCCCAGACTCTGATTTTCTGAAATTTGAACACGCAGCCCAAATAACAAATTTACTGAACACGCAGCCCAGATTTGAAGTGAACACGCAGCCCAGATTTGAAGTGAACACGCAGCCCACTGATTTTCTGAAACTTGAACACGCAGCCCAAATGACAAATTTACTGAACACGCAGCCCAGATAAATAGAGAACAGAAACCGCAGCCCTGACTCTGATTTTTTGAAATTTGAACACGCAGCCCAAATGACAAATTTACTGAACACGCAGCCCAGATAGAAGTGAACACGCAGCCCACATAAATAGAGAACAGAAACCGCAGCCCTGACTCTGATTTTCTGAAATTTAAACACGCAGCCCAAATGAGAAATTTACTGAACACGCAGCCCAGATAGAAGTGAACACGCAGCCCACATAAATAGAGAACAGAAATCGCAGCCCTGACTCTGATTTTCTGAAATTTGAACACGCAGCCCAAATAACAAATTTACTGAACACGCAGCCCAAATAACAAATTTACTGAACACGCAGCCCAGATTAAATAGTGAACACGCAGCCCACATAGATTTAGAAATTTGAACACGCAGCCCAAACACTGGTTTTACTGAACACGCAGCCCAGATAGAAGTGAACACGCAGCTCACTGATTTAGAAATTTGATTTGATTTGCACACAGCTCATTCATTTCATTACTGATACATGTATTCATTCTGAATGCAGGTCGGCGATCGCACCGTGCGCGGATACGGCTCTACCGCCGCGAGAGACTGGTACGCTGAGCTTCCAGAGGCTGTTCGGGATCTGGTTGATCTAGCAGGATTCGGAGCATTCTGTGTGGGATTATCACGCTGCCCTGCCAGCAGGACATTGTTAGCTGCCTTGGTGGAGAGATGGTGGGACACCACCAATTCTTTCCATTTTTCTGCCACCGGGGATATGACTATGACTCCACTAGACTTTGCCGTACTCACCGGCCTAGACATAGACGGTTGGCCCATTCCTTATGACGAGGATATGGGAGAGTGGGAGGCCGCATGGTTACATCTGTTGGGGGCCCGTCCATCTGTAGACAGAGCTTCCGGGAGAGTCCGGTACACTTGGTTCTCTTCCCATTTCCGGAGGCCGAAGATGGAGCCTGAGTCTCCTGGGGAGGTTGAGCAGTACGCCGTGGCTTCCGTATGTTCCTCTTTGGCACCACTCTGTTTGCCGATAGAGGGAACACTGTTGGGTTGTATCTTCTGAGTGCCCTAGTGGACCTATCACAGGTCAGTCGTTACGACTGGGGTGGCGCTGGCCTGGTTACCCTCTATTGTTACATGAGTGCAGCCTCTCGCGGGCGGGGAGACTTACTCGACGGCTATTGGAGAGCCTGGGAGGTACGTTCTGTCCTCTTTGATTTACATTTCTGCTCCTCATTACTTGTTCATTGCACACACGGCGCACTTTACACTCTGCATTCTGCCCTTGGCACTTTGTATTCACATTCTGTACTGTTTTTCTCAGCTATGGGTGTACGTATACTTTCCCACATTAGCCCCGGAGATGGAGGTGGCAGGACTCATTATGACTCCGTTTTCACTGGTATTCGAGGGCGAGCACCGACCGAGACCTCGAGAGACTCTCTTCTACCTGCGACAGTATTTTGATACTGTGCGGGCGACAGAGGTATTTCAGAACCCTTAGTCCCTTTTATTTTCATCTTTGACCTGCCCTGTATGTTCCCGATTTCTGATGGATCTGTGCACTGGTTATCCGCAGATTACTTGGCAGCCCTGGGCGGTCTTAGGTGATGGTCTCCGACATCAGTATCCCGGAGGGTCGAGCAATTCCCAGTATAGGTTCCTACTCGAAGGACCTGTTGGTAGGGCATGGTTCCTGGGGGAACGCTTTCTTCGTCAGGTGTGGGGGTACGATTCTCAGGACCCTCCTGCTGTACCTCCAGCCACTATGCGGACTGCCGATAGACTCTCTGCCCAGGAGGTCATTAGTGACAGGCAGGGCACCGATGCTTTGTTACATCTCATGGAGGGGGGCTACGCCACCTATCGTCGCATATGTCTGATGCCCCCCTTGACGGGAGTGCGTGCTCCGTCACGGAGGTCTACTGATGTACCATCGTCGAGTCGGGCTCATGCCACTGATATCCCCTCCTCTAGCAGAGCTGGTGCGTCTAGGGGGAGAGGTAGTTCGATTCCTCCGATCCCTCCGTCTCTTTATCATCCTGGGTGGCCAGATATGCCGACCGAGTTGACGAGTTGGCGGTTCGGGACTCCTTACCAGGTCCCGCTAGAGCCTCCTCTTCCTGACCACGGATATGTCAGAGATCCTGACTCACCCCCGGTATGTTCTTCAGTTTTGATTCATCAGTTAGATATTTGGACGTTCATCCCTTTACTGATAGTTTTGCATTTGTATTTGCAGCCTCCAGTTGAGTACACGGATGAGCTACTTGGGATGCTAGCCACATTCGAAGGCATGATCCTACGGAGGGAGGCACAGCTGGCCATTATGGGCATGCAGGTATTGTCCATCTTTCCTGTATTCAGCATACTCCTGATGACATACTGGTTTTGAACGCTCTGCTGTATTGATAGGCTGTATAGGGCACATCTGACACACACCCCACTCGTATACTGTACTTGCATCTGCTTTTCATATTTAAACTGATGTATTGAACTCTTCATTTTCAGATGCCTCCTGTATATGCATCATCGCAGAGCAGGCCACCCGGGCCTTCTCGGGGAAGTCGAGGTACTGGGCCTGTTCGAGGTACTGGGCCATCTGGGCCTTTTCGGGGAGCTGGGCCATCTAGGCCTTTTCGAGGAGCTCGAGGAGCAGGGTCGTCTCGCAGACGCAGGGCACCCATTATTGAGGAGGAGGAGGAGGAGGTTGCAGACCGTGAGTCAGAGACATCTGCTGAGGAAGGAGGCTCTGGTCTTGGTTCCGGGAGTGGAGACCAGGCTGAGGGGGATCCAGAGGATGATAGCTCTGACCCAGATGGTGATGATGGTGCAGAGGTTATCCCGCAGAAGAGGATGAGAGGCCCCCCTCATTCCCGTTCCCGAGGACACTGATGCTATTTCCTGCTTTATTTTACTTTTTGCTAGTAGTTTGTAGCACTTTGCATATTGTTAGGCAGTTTTATTTTCTGTAAAACTTGTACCTCTATTTTGTTGTAAAACATGATGGAATGAAACAGCTTTTGAAAATGTGCTTGTATTTGAAAGTCTTAGCATCGCATCGCGTCATTTTGCACAAAATGGAATTGAATGAAAATGTGCCTTGTGTATTTACCGGGTCAGGTAATGAGTCGACACAACAAAACAAACAACTCAACTCGTTAAGAAAAGACAAGATCTTAACAAGTTTACAACTCAATAAGCAAAATACAACAATGTTAACGACTCGATAAACAAGACTTAACAAAATTGCGTAAACAAAAGAGTAACAACTCAAAACACCAAATGTGACAGCTCGACAAAACTTACAACTCGATAAACAAAACGACAACTCAATAAGCAAAACAACAACTCGATGGGCAAAACAAAGCGTACATTCAGATGATCTGGGTGACGGAACGAATCCGAAACTGAGAGAAATGGAGGCCTTTGACATTCCCGATGCATCGAAATGCCTCAAATTTCCTTCCGGAGGGTAAGACAGGACCAATGCGGGGCCGAACATTTTTTGCATCTGGAGACTAGAGGGTGGCCGGCCTACTAGAATAGATGGCCGGCCGGCCACCTCTCCCACAACCCCCAGAATTTTGACACGTGTCCTTTGAATAGTGTTTTACCCCCCTATAAAAGCCCCAACCTTGGAACTTATTCATTTCATCACCGTTTCTCACAAAAATGGAGGCATTTCTCGCAGACAATCTCACATCTTGGATCTCTTCTCTAGACGGCTCGGAAAAGTTGAACTTCCGGGGTTTCGGCTTAAATGCACTATTCCCGCTGAGCCGCACTCCACTGCACCTTCCTTTCCTCCATGCCGCAGCGAAGTTTTGGAACCCGGTGACGCACGTTTTCAGCTTCGGCGGTCAAGAGGTATGTCCCACTTTTGAAGATTTTCAAGTTTTGCTGGAATCCGAGCGTGGCGAGGAACTCTTGCCCCAACTCAACTTTGGTTATGCTCAATACTTAGGGCGGATGTGCGGGCTCTCCGCGCATGACGCTCGGTCCCTGATTTGTAACGGAATGTTGGATATCCCAAGTTTGGTCTACCGATTCTCCGATGCTGGTGACCGCAGCGACCATCATTGGCAAGGCTTCCGACAGCATGCTCTCTGTTTGTGCATGTTATCTCATTTTCTGTTTGCCTCAAGCTTTGGAGGATCCGGCGTCCGTCTGATTGAAATTGCTCAAGGCTTGAAAGAGGGAAAGAGTTGCATCGCCATGACATTGGCCGAGACACTGATGGGCCTGGATGCCTTCTACCGTCGGGAGACAACCAGATTTGCAGGGAGTCCACTACTACTACAGGTAATGTTTCCCACCCAAGCTCACATATATATTTGCACACATCACTCGGCCTTCAGGCTCAGTTTTTCTCACAGGACCCTCATCTTACTTTTCTCTCATCGCACATCTCTCTATTCTTTGTTCTCTCATCATTTTTTTTTTTTTTTCATCTCTCCCCAGATATGGTTGATGGACAAACTGCAAGTTGTGGACTCTTGCCCTGCTTACTCAGCCCGCGGCTACTTCTTTCGACAACGCTTAGTCGACGCCCCTGATGAGGGATGGTGGTTTGAATGGATGTGCAACTTGTCAGCAGATCGCATTGCCTGGAGTTGCCCTTGGCTTAATCTCCCGGCGATGAGCTTCAGCATGTCCCGACAGGTCGGGGTTCGGCTGATCGGCTTGACTCACTGTGTATTCTATTTTCCATTCCGTATTCTGCGCCAGTTCGGCCGTGATCAGACTTGCCCACCAGAGGGGATAGAGTATCCGGCTACATTCCTTGTTCGAGGCGCACAGCTGGCTCGGCAGGCCGCAGCGTGGAGAATTAGAGAGCTCCTGACCCCCGCCCCTACTTTTAGTTATGCTTTGTCTGACGAGTGCTGGGATTGGCTCAATGAGGAGGCACAGACTGGGCCTAGGTCGGCATCGGAAGCTTCAACCAGCTCTGGGAGGGGGCGCAGGGACACCTGACTTGACTATGCCCCAGATTTATTGCTTTATTAGTACTTTCAAGTTTTCGTTATGAATGTAATAAAAAGCAACTTCAATTGTATGCAAGAGCAGGAGAACTCTGTTTTGAAATCAATGAAATTGAAGGTTGTGGTACTGAAAATTTCCCGTTTGGTCCAAAAATGGTCTTAGTTGTGAAAAGATTAATTTGAACAAAGTCAACTTTTATTAAAACTTTTCAAAACTATTTTCGATATGGATCAGAACTGGACACGCCTGAGATCTGTCACTGAGGTGCACAACTCCGGATCCTAGCAACTGGAAAGTTGCCCCTAGTCTGAATGGTACCACAGCACCTCCTGGCAACGAAAAGTTGCCCCTAGTCTGAATAGCACTGCACCGGAGATTACGATGAATGCTGATGGACAAGGATGACTGAGATGATCAAAATGAACAAAGTTGATCGGGGAAAATGTTTATGGCTGAGCTTCAAGATGAAGCTGCCTACGTATCCCAAAGTGGGAATCAAGCCTTACGTAGTTCAGGCTTAGGTTCGCTCGGGTATTTTTACTCTCCTTTTGCGCTCTAACTTTTGCCAAGGCTGCCCTTTGCGGGTTTTCAACCTTGCGAGCTCAGTTTTTATATTTTCAAAGTTTTCGGCCTAGCGAGCCTCTCAAGGGTAGTATTTCTTCAACTTGTCCATGTTGATCGGTTGGGAAAACTCTAAGCCATCCATATACATCAGAACCACAGCCCCACCTGACCAGATAGACTTAATGATGTAGGGACCAGTCCAATTAGGTCTGAACTTGCCCCTTGGGTCGTGGATGGGAGCTCGGTTGTCCTTGAGTACTAAATCTCCTTCCTTCAAATTCCTGGACTTAACCTTCTTGTTAAAAGCCCGGGCAATCCTGCATTGATAACCCTGAACATGGTACATGCTTTCAGTCTTCTTTCATCAAAGAGCATGAGTTCCTCAAATCTGTTTTGCTGCCAATCCGCTTCGGCTATCTGGCATTCAGCCAATACTCGTAATGACGGAACCTCAATCTCAATAGGTAGAACGGCCTCCATCCCATAAACCAATGAATACGGAGTCGCCCCAGTTGAAGTTCTGATTGAAGTTCGGTAGCCCCACAGAGCAAACGGCAGCTTATCTGGCCAGTCCCGGTAGGTTTCCACCATCTTCTGTAGTATGCGCTTGATATTCTTGTTGGCAGCCTCAACCGCTCCATTGGTTTGCGGCCGATAGGTAGACGACTTGTGAAAAGCCACGTTGTATTTTTCCAACAAGTCTATCACTTCCTTCTTGAAGTGGGAACCGTTATCTGAAATTATTTCGTTTGGGACTCCGTAGCGACAGATGATGTTGTTTCTGATAAACTTTGCAACGTGCGAAGCCTTCAACACCGCGTAAGATTGGGCCTCAACCCACTTCGTGAAATAATCTATCGCTACCAAGATGAACTCATGCCCATTCGACCCCTTTGGCGTGACAGCTCCGATCACATCAATTCCCCAGACTGAAAATGGCCATGGCGAAGTCATATTGTACAGCTTTGATGGCGGGATGTTCATGCGATTTGCATGGATCTGACATTTATGGCATCGCCGAACAAAACAAATACAATCCTCCTCCATAGTAGACCAGTAGTAACCTTGTCTGAGAATCTTCCGTGCTAGCATTACCCCATTCATATGTGCTCCACATTTCCCTCCGTGGATGGCTTCCATTAGACTCTTTGACTCTTCGGCATCAACACACAATTTATGCATTCCCAGATGACCTCTTCTATACAGCTTACCCCCACAGATGATGAACTGAACAGCCAATCTTCTTATTGCCCTTTTGTCCTTGGCATTTACCCCTCGCGGGTATGCTTCCTTCTCCAAGAAATTCCAAATGTCGTAATACCAAGGGTGTTCGTCCTGAACTTCATCTATGGCTGCAATCGACTCATAGGCTGGTGCAAATTTCTGGTCGATGATGACTGGACGCATCCGGACTCCACACGGGATGTCTATCATAGATGACAGAGTTGCTAAAGAATCTGCAAACCTATTGTTCTCTCTTAGTAGATGAGTAAAACTTAGCTTCTCAAACCGAGGAATTAGCAAATCCAAGGTTTGGTGATACATCATCATCTTTTCGTCTTTTACTTTCCAGTCTCCTTTAGCCTGAGACACAACGAGGTTCGAGTCCCCAATGACGTCCAGCCGTCTTGCCCCTAGTTCCAGGGCTGCTTCTAGGCCAACGATGCACGCCTCATATTCTGCTTCATTGTTCGAGACTTGGAACCGGAGTTTGAAGGCTAGAGGAATACGGGAATCGTCGGGTGCTATCAGCAACACCCCTATCCCATACCCATGTTGATTTGACGCTCCGTCAAAGTACATCGTCCAAGTTTCATCGTCGATATACAAAATGGCTTCATCTGGGAACAAATACTCCACTGCTTCATCCCCCTCAACCGGGTGGTCGGCAAGGAACTCTGCTACTGCTCTTCCCTTGATTGACTTGCGTGTGACATACTTCAAATCAAATTCGGAGAGCAACAGCAACCAACGAGCTAGCCTACCCGTAAGCGCTGGTTTCTCGAAAAGATATTTGATGGGATCGAGTCGTGAAACCAACATTACGGAGTGAGCTAACAAGTAGTGCCGCAGCTTCCTGGTAGCCCATACCAGAGCTAAGCAAGCCTTTTCCAGCGGTGTATATCGGGTCTCATATTCCAGCATTTTCTTGCTTAAATAGTAGATGGCTCTCTCCACCCTGTCTTCTGATTCTTGAGCAAGCACGCAGCCCATTGTGGTCTCAGTCACTGATAGGTACAAAATCAACGGTTTCCCCGGTTCTGGTGGCGATAAAACGGGCGGGTTCTGTAGATACTCTTTAATCTGCTCAAACGCAGCTTGACATCGGCCATCCCATTGGAACTTCTTGCCTTTCTTCAGGAGACCAAAAAGTGGTTCACAAGTCAAGGTTAATTTTGAGATAAACCGTCTTATGAATTGCACTTGACCCAGAAAGCCTCTCACCTCCTTTTCAGTCCTTGGTGGGGGCATTTCTAGGATGGCCTTGATTTTGGAAGGGTCGACTTCGATGCCCCTTTGTGTAATCAGAAACCCCAGCATTTTTCCCGCTGTAACACCAAACGTACATTTTTTAGGGTTCAGCCGCAACCGAAATTCCCTGATCCTTTGGAAAAACTTATGCAAGGCGGTGTAGTGGCCCTCTCTATCTTTGGACTTGACAATCATGTCGTCCACATACACCTCAACCTCTTTGTGGATCATATCATGTAATATTGTGGTTGCGGCCCGTTGATAAGTAGCCCCAGCGTTCTTCAACCCAAACGGCATTACCCTGTAGCAGTATGTCCCCCACGGGGTGGTGAATGCAGTCTTTTCCCTGTCTTCTGGTGCCATCACTATCTGGTTGTATCCTGAGAAGCCATCCATAAATGAGAGCAATGCATGCCCTGCTGTGAAATCTACCAACTCGTCGATGTGCGGTAAAGGGAAGTCGTCCTTCGGACTAGCTCTGTTCAAATCCCTGAAGTCCACACACACCCGGATCCTGCCGTCCTTCTTCGGCACCGGAACAATGTTGGCCAACCAAGTTGGGTACTCAGATACCAACAGGAAGCCTGCGTCGATTTGCTTGGTGACCTCTTCCTTAATCTTGAGAGCCCAGTCCGGGCGGATCCTTCTGAGTTTCTGTTTGACAGGTCGAGCCTCGGGGTCAAGGGGGATCTGATGCTGTACAATCTCAGGATCGATTCCAGGCATGTCTTCGTAGGACCACGCAAAAACATCTTTGAAATCTTTTAATAAAGCGACTAGTCGCTCGCGTTCCTCCGAAGACAACGTGGACCCGATCTGGACCAGCCGCGAGTCCTCCTCAGTACCAATGTTCACGGTAGTGATTTCGTCCATTAATGGTTTAACAAATCTCTCTTGCTCTTGCTCAATTAGACGTTGTAAAACCGGAGGAACTTCGTCCTCTTCGTTTTCATCAAAGTTTTGAAAGTCTGAATTAATGCAATAAATTAGGGGCACAGAAAAGTACTCAAAAACCACAGATAGTTCATTCTCATTAGGCACTGCCAGATCATCCAATTCATCGGTTACAACAGACTCAAATGAAAAGGAAAAAGACGACCTAGACAGGACTGTGGCACCCGGGTTAACATCCCCAGGAGTACCAGACTCAGACTCAGTCGAGCTGGAACCTGATTCCGACTCACAAGACTCGGTGGAATCAGATTCCGGCTCACTACCTGACCCGGTGCTGCTGGACAAAAATCCCTCCTCGTACTGCCAAGTGAGAGAGGGTGCGATAGATGCATCCAAGATAGCTGCTGGTCGGCTCGCAGCTGTTTCATCTTCAATCATGGAAACCTCGGAGTTATCCCCCAAGCACTTATGGTCGATCGGAGGATCAGAGAGTAGACATGCCAGCGCTACCCCTATTTCAAATTCTGTGCCCTCAGGAACCACTGCCTTATTCCGCTCAACCTTAGCTGATGGGTCTGTCTGCTCTGTGGCAACATCATCCCCGGGTAGTTGTAGGTCAAAAAAGATCTCAAAACCGGGCACGCGCTTCTTCTCCGCGTTTATCCACGGCTCTGGGAAGCCGCAAAATGGAAAATCCTCTCCCTCCCGGACGAAGCGTCCGTTCAGGGTGCCCTGAATGGGCCTATGCATCAAGTCAAATGGCTTCCCAGCCTGCTTTGCTCTGGCCCTTTCGGCCATTTCTTTCCCTTTCCTCACCCAGTCCTCTTTGGTGGGCAGATAACCCAGTCCAAAGGTATGCGGGTTGTGTGGCACTTCGGCCAATGTTGCGACGCCTTTCCTGCCGCTCCTTCCTAATCCCATCCCGGGGATGTGGTGTAGCTTGTTCATGAGGTAGACGGATTGAGCACTGACGTACATACCTTCATTCACAGCCATAATGTTTTGCACAACCCGGGCCTCGGCCAGAGTAAATCCTGATATAAACACGTCCTCCATGCCGTGCTCTATTTCTAGGACTGGTGTAGACACCTCCGGAGGGGGATGGATCGATGAATTCCCGAACACAATGGCTACTCCCTTTCCGCAGGGGTATTTCACCATTTGATGCAGAGTGGACGAGACGGCCTTCACCTGATGCAACCACGGTCGCCCCAGAAGCAGGTTGAAAGTTGCGGGAACCTCCAAAACATGGAAATCTATCTCGTGTTGTCCAGGTCCAACCTTTGTCTGAATCTTGACGGTCCCCATCACTTCTCTGCTGGTATTGTCATATGCTTTGATCACCTGAGTTGTCGGGATGAAGTCCGCGGGCTTCAACCCGATTGCATATGCTGTTCTGGCTGGGCAGACGTTGATAGCAGACCCGGTATCAACAAGTACCACCGGTATCCACTTGTCTCTACATTCCACGGAGATGTAGAGAGGTTTGTTATGATTCACGCCCTCAGGCAGCAGTTCCTTGTCTGAAAAGGTTAAAGCCGGGGAACCTCCTCCCGGAAAAACCAGCCCGACCAGTTGCTCTGGTGTAGTATCGATGGAGAGCTTGGCTTTGTCCATGGCAGATAGGACAGCCTGTCTGTGTACCCGTGAAGCCATAAGCAGTCCCCAGATGGAGATGTCTGCTTGTATCTTCTTTAATTGCCTCAGCACAGCTTCTTCTTCAATCTGTTTCTCTCTCTGTTTCTCAGCTTCCTTGTCTTTACCAGATGCTTCTGGTTGGTCTAGGTGCGGGGGCTTGAAGTACCGCCCACTCCTAGTCATGTGGTCCACCTCATCGAGGTACCAGGTGCTGTCTGGTTGATTTGCTCCCCAATCTTCGTCTGTGTGGGCAAGACATAAGTCGTCGTCTTCCCACCACATCCCGTTAGCATCCAAAAGACACCTGTCTGGTTCTGGCAGATGTGTACTCTCAGTACCTTCATCCCATATGCTCACAGCATTGTCCGTTCTCGTGCCCACAGCACTCTCAGCCCCTTCATGGGCTTTTGCCTTTCTGATTCTCTCGGAATCCCAAAACTTCTCCTGTTCTGTCTGCGTTACTGCAGTTGGTTGTTCCATGGTCTTTGCATCCACAATGCTTAAGTCCCGAGCGGAATTCTTTGTACCGGCGCTCTCCGGCAATCCGTTCTGACTCTCGGCCCTTCCGGCCACAGTTGATACCCTCGCCCCTGCCGGGCTCTGCTCTGGCTGAAACTCCACAATATCAGGCTGATCATCTAACCACCCGGTGGCCTCCGCCGACTCCTCATATTCAAACCAGTTGATTGTTGCATCTCCTGATTCTTGGTCGTTGAAAAACTGGAGGTTGGCGAAGTCCTCCTCCACTGTTGCTAGATCATCGGTCCCTTGTTCAAGTCTGTCCCCCTGAATCATGCATAGTTCCGCTTTTTCTGGCAATCCCACACTCAGCTCAGACTGGCCCACTGATAAAATGTATTCGCTTGGATCATAGGCTCCCCCAGCGTAATCCCCAGACTGCTTGACCCCAGATTCAACAACTCTGTTCTCCTCTGAAACCTGCCCTGTTCCATCTTCAGTGGTCAGCACCTTTGACTCGGATTGGATTGTGAAGGTGTCCATCATGCACAAGGAATCGGTGCAATCAGGAAGGATCACCTCCGGCTTGGGTAGGTGAGAGGGAGTAATATAGATACTAGGATCGTAGGATACGACCCCAATTTAGATGAAGTTGACTCTTTTGGGTGGTGGATCTTGGTTATGGGTAGGGAGTGGGTTGGTTGTGACGTTAGGTCTATCTGGAGGTAAAATAATGTTTTTGTCGATGAGGTCCTGAACCTCGTGACGCAGCCTGAAACAATGGTCGGTATCATGACCATGCTGCTGGTGGTAGGCACAGTTTTTGGCTGGGTTGTGAGAGGGGGGGAGTGGATTTGGTGGCGGCCTCGGCTCCAGGGGTTTTAGATGTCCCTTTCTAATCAAGACCCCCAGAACCTTGGACAAAGGCATGTATAGTGGAGTAAAGGTTCTTTGGCCTCTGGGCTGGAATCTCGGAGCTTGGGTACTGCTCCCGGATGTACTGGAAAAGGGGGTGGCCGCCATGGGCCTTGGCTGGGGAGGGGGATTGGTGGTGACCATACTGACCTCCGAAGTCCTTGTGTTTGCAGCGCCACTCGGGCCTGCGTTGTTATTGCGGTTGAATGTCCTCCGGGGTTGCTCCCGGTCCTGGTCAATCAGACCTTGCTTCATCGCATCCTCGATCTGTACCCCCATCTCGTGTAAGTCTGAGAAGGTGGGAAAGGGGAGTACGATCATCTTCTACATGAGTTTTGGTTGGATATTGCGCACAATCATCCTAATTTGATCTTTGTCTATAGGCCTCAAGGTCATCATCGATGCCTTTGCCCTCCATCGAGTTATGAAGTCTGAGAAAGTCTCCTTGGCCTCTTGCCTCGTCGTTTCGAGATCACGAGTTGTAATCTCGATCTGTGTATTGTACGAGTACTGTGCAACGAAGGCCTCAGCCATCTCATCCCAGTTTCTCTTCACGTCATCTTCTAGCTTCGCGTACCAAATGGCTGCCACACCCGACAAAGTTCGGCCAAACAGGGAAAGCTTTTGTGGTCGGGTTAGGCCCATTGGCCGCAAGATGTCTGAGAATAGCCGAAGATGGACCATGGGGTCTTCGGATCCGTCGAAACGGTCAATTTGTGGCATCTTAAATCTGTCTGGCAATGTTACGGCCACGTCGGTGTACCCATCTTCGATGTCTGGGATGGCCTTCACCCCCTGAGACTTCTTAAAAAGCTTCTCCAATTTGCTCAATTTCAGAGCTGTATGGTCTATCTCGAACTCGAAAGGAGAGTCCGGATGGTTGGCAGGTGTATGAGTCTTGGACAGCTGAGGCAGAAGCGGGGGCGGAGCCAACCCCGTTGGATGGCCTGTGTCCTCTTGAGTGTTCTGGACATTGGGTAAGGTATTCTGAGTGTTCGGGAGGATGTTCTGAGGATTTGGCAGGGTATTCTGACCAGTGGATGCCTGCTCGGGTAATGGAGCTCCGGGCGGAGGAGGAGCTGGGTGCGAGGTTGATGTTCCGGTTTGCTGCTGGAGCCTGGTAATAAGCTCAGCCTGTTGGGCCATAACTGTAGCCTGTTGCTTAGAAAATTCCGTTTGGCGGATGGCATCCTCTTGCATCTGTCTCATGCTCTCTTGCATTTGGCGCATCATCGCCTCCATCCCTGATGTATTTGGCGGATCCATATGAATAACTGGTAAGTGTATCTCTATAGCGGAAATAGCAACCTCAGTCGAATTGTTCACTGCTAGGGTAGGCCTCTGCCCTGATGATCTCTGCTCAGACGGACTGCGCCTTCTCGGCCTTCTCCTAACAACTGGGGGTAATGAGTGGAACACTGGATGTCCGTCAATCAGATCCTCAGATCGAATAAGTCGGCGACCTCGTGTCCAAAGTGCTTGGGGTATATCTACTGGTTCGGAAGCAATTGTGCTACAAACCTGCCCTAGCAAAAAGATAAATAAAGCGAAAAGGAAATAAATAACCAGAAAAACGGACAGCATAACAGCTTAAATTAAATACACAACACACAGTCGGGCATACAACACACGGTTGATAAGCTGGGTATACACTGTCCTCAATTACTGATTACTGTCCCTGTATCACTGTTTCCCAAAACTGAATCTGATATCCGCAGACAACTGATTCTCAAATGACTGGCTGATGCCCGCAGGCCTGATACCCAATCTCAAAAACTGATGCCCGCAGGCCTGATGTGACTCATAAACTGATACATGCATTCCCTGTAGAGATGCACTCTAACAAACACATAACAGATAAGTGAGAGCCAAAACACCCCTATGTTGGGGTAGGGTTTCCCTGTCCTATTTTGTCAGGAGCTAGGGCTTCACTACGCACACAGCGGCTTCAAACAACCTATAAACGGGTAAGCAACCTGTCCTAGTTTGGAATGGTCACTATGGATCCGAATATGCACTAGGTCGAATGGTCAAAAAGGGTGCCCCGGTAAAACCGGGGTTTGTGTTCCCATGCTGTCAGAGCCCAGAGCCGATCAACCTTATGGTCATGCCTTGACAAGACAAGCCTCCGGCAAATCGTTCGGGAATGGCATATGGCAAACACGGTGTCCTAGGCGCACCAATGCAAATGCAATGCAAAGAAACACACAAGTGTAGTCAAAACCAGATATCATGAGTTCGAGTCAAGTTCTCTAAATCCCCAGCAGAGTCGCCAGAAACTGTAACAAGTCCGCGAGGGACCTCGCTACAGTTCGGACTCGATTTGTGCCACGGTTCTAAATCTTGAACCAAAGAGTCCAAATCCGGCAAATCGTTTTGAAAACAGATTTTTTTTTTGAAAGAAGTGCCAAACATGGACTGCTTTGCCAAATACAGAGTCACCACCTAAATATTTTATAATAGGAAATTTAGGAAACCCTAACTCGGTGCCAAAGGCCACGTGTCCGTCATCACCAAAGTTGCCTCGGCTCGGGAACTTGGGTACGATTGGGGAAGGTCACTTCGTGAGCACCCCCGCTCGCCCGGTCAAAGACCGGCCTCTACTAACCATGATATCTTATTTTGAAAGCATTGTATGTTCTTATTCCGGTTATTAGCCTAGGTTACTATGTGATGCGCACGGCATACAAGTATAGACTGAGTCGTCTAAATTGGAACAAAACATTTCATGTTTGTTTTTGAAAGATGGTTTGCTACCCGCAGGTAGGCTTAAAATGCAGATTCTGCCACCCTCGGGTGGGTTTAGGAAAACATGGTGTTGCCACAATCTAGTGGGCTTAAAACAAACAATCAATGCATTATTCCAATTCAGATAACCCAACCTTCACCCACAGGCATTCAAGGCAGTTATATCACATAAGCAAATAGCCTCATGGCAAGCATGCTATTCATGGCAGTCACTCACACGCGTGTGTAGACACCCCATTTTTGACCGTCCTCAAGACTTGGACGTCACCGTTGGAACACTCGGTGATTATCCCTGTTTGTGTTCGTTTGGAGTTCCCGGAGTTCTCGGCTGCGCGCGCCTTGCCTCAAGACCTCCGAACTCGACCGTTTGTGTTTGGTTTTGCACCAAACGCTTGTGTTTTGCCTTGGGAGGGCAGGGAATGCCTTTTGAGGCATCCCTACACACCACCGGCTGGGGCTGGAGGCCACCGACTGGCTAGTTTGTCCATCGGCACTTTATTGTGCCGACCGGCACTAAATTTTGCCATTTGGTACTCTTTGCCGGCCGAGCACTGTACACTTGCTTTTTGAGATATTTTCTCACAGCTGTAAAGTGTTTTGCTCCCCTCCATACACATGTATGGAGGGATGAGCCCTTGGCTTGCTTAGTGGCTAAGCATTCCTTGCCTATAAGAGGAGAGCTCTTCCTCTTGGCTCAAGGGTTAGCATTTTGGGAGGCAAAAACCAGAGCTTATACATATATTTCTCTGTCATATATCTATAGATACATAGATCTCCATCTCTCTCCTCTTGTGTGTGTGATTTTAGGCTTGAAAGTGTAGATCTACCTTACTTTTGCACCATTACACACACCATTACACCTTAGCTCGAGATTGAGAGACTTGGAAGGTTATTTGTGTTGGTTTTGGACTGGTTTTGAGCACTAGAGAGTGGCTGCATCACTTGTTCTTCAAAGGATCTTCAAGGGTAAGAACATCACTTTATATTCCCCATTCTTGCAACCTCTTTCTACCCTCTTTACTTTGTGTTTTTGAGTTTGTGTTTAAGATAAAAAAAAGTCTTGTTTTTACTTGTTCTTGAACCTTCATTAAGGTCCTTTTTTGGTTTAAGCAAAGGTCCATCCTATTAGGCTTTATGTGGCCACTTTTGGTGCCTTTGCTTAAGACCCTCTTTACTTGGTGTTCTTGGCCTTCCCACCACTGAAAACCAGTGGGTTTTCAGTGGTGAGGAAGATGGTTTTAAGTCTCATATAGGGGAGAGACACCCCTCTCCCCCTTGGCCCTTTGTTTGCCTTCATTTTTGGCTCATGAGGTAACATGTATGCATGCTTGTTTTAGCTTCATTTCAGAGACTTTTTGGGTGTTTGAGGTCATGTTTTGCCTCTGTTTTTGGTCAGTTTTGTAGCCCTTAACATGCCTCTTATGTTTGCTTTGGAATGCTCTCTTGTGCCTAGAAGTGTGCCATATGTCTAAGCCTTGATATTTGCATGTTTTAGTTTGATTTCATGGAGATAATAGCATCATCTTGCCATGTATAAGGGCTGTGAGCCACTGCCTTGGACCCATTTGGCATGCTTGGTTCGGTTGTCTTGCATTTTGGCTTGTAGGCATTGCTTGTATGAAGCTCTAGTATGCATGCTTGCTTGCATTTGGCCTCATTTCAGAGCTTTCTTGAGTGTTTTAAGTCATGTTTAACCTCTGTCTAGTATGGGTTTAATGGCCCTTAGCATGCTTCTTACACTTGCTTTGTAATGCCTCGTTTGGCCTAAAATTGTGCCATATGTTTAGCCCCATATATCTCCATGTTTAGGCTTAGCATGGTGGAGCATTTAGCCTTGATTTGCCATGTTCTAGGGCTGTGAGCCACTGTTTTGATCATATTTGGCATGATTAGTATGGTTACTTTGCATGTTGGTTTGTTGGCCTCAAGCATATAGTCCATGTGCATACATTGGTTAGCCTATTTAGATGATTTGGGATCATTTGGCATGCTATTTCAGACCTTAGTCCATGCTCACATGTCTAGATTTGTTATCCCTCTTCATGCTTTAAAGGTGTGCCCTCTATGCTTTAAAATGTGCATTGTGTGCATTCATGCTTTTTGGGACTGTTTTGGGGCTGCCACATGAGGGATTTGGGTGCCATTTTCCATGCTAAAATTCTGTTTTTGGTTATTAGATTCATGCCATGAGTGGTTGCGTAAATGTTGGTTAGATGCTCTCTTGAGTGCCCTTGGTTTTGGGCTTGAGTGGTTTGCATATTTGTGTAGTGTTTTCTCTATGATTTCAGCCCATTTCAGTCACATTTTTGGGGAAGTTTGAGGCCTCCCCCATGGTGGTTAAGTCCACTACTTTAGGCTCATTACATGTTAGTTGCATACTTAGTCCATTAGGTGTCATAGCATATTGGTCCCACTGCTTGATTGGCTCATGTTTCTATGCCATTCATACCTTGTTTGCCTTAGCATTTTGTATGCCCATTGTGATAGTTGCATGATGCTTGATGTGATTGCATCATATTTCTCACTGTTGCATCATTTGAGCCATGTTGCATTCATGCATTCCATGGCTTGGCTTGAGGATTGTCAAGCCAAGCATAGGATTGAGAGGAGTTCACACTCCAAGTGGTGCAACTCACCTCAATTCTTGGTCACCAAGGCCTTGGACCAACACATGATAAGGTTTTGGATTTCATTTGCTTGTGTTGCATACATTTACATCAAAATGCAACCTTGGTTCTTAGGGTTATCATGCATCAAGATGCACTATTGGTGGCCCAAGAACCAAGGGTCTTGCCTCCTTGAGTCCCCAAGCATGATAGGAGGCAATGACCATGCTTACATATGCCCAAAAAAACCATGCCTTGTACTGCTGTTTTTGCTGCTGCTGTCAAACTGTCCTCTGCAGGAACTTTCTGCCGACCGGCAGTATAATGTGCCGATCGGCACTTTGTTTGTGCCGATAACCACCACAAGCAGCCGATGGCCAATACAAGCAGCCGATGAGCTCTCCCCCCAGCCGGTGGGGTATTTCAGATCATTTGGGAGGTATTCTGAAACTTTGGGAATTTTTGGAGAGGCAGGGCAGTGAAAACAGAGGCAGCAGTGCTATGGCGCGGGTTTTCTAGGCGAGTGGGAATCGAGCATGCATCATTCGCGCATCCCGATGCGGGGCTGCGGCCTTTCCTGTTCTGCATTTAATTTATTAAGTAAAATAGAAATTTCTGTAATAATTAATTTATTTATTATTCGGACTGTAATATTTATTAGGTCCCTCTGTGTGAGGGCATAATTGTAATAAGTGTGTGTGAGTGGGTGTATGTCTTCCAATCCCCATTTCTTTCTCCCTTTTATTTACCCGCTTTCGATGGTAGATTAGGGCATACTTATTTTAGCATACTTTATGCAATGCATGCGTGCATCCATGCATTTGTTTACATGCACTGGGCTCGGTACATCATACAAACTGCATAGCAATTTTCAACTCCAATTTGAATACGTGCTACTCGCGCATTTCACATGCCATGTTTAGGGTTAGCCGAGCCTACTCTAGATTGCATCTATGCCTGTGTTGCATTAGCCACTTAACATGAACTAGGTCATGCATGTTTGCTAACCGGGTTATTGTTTTTGGCACGGAGTACGATGTAAGTTTTTTATGCTTTAGCATACCGCATGCGTGTGAATGCTAACATGACAGCATGATTACCATGTGGCTAAATGCTTATGTGATATAACTGTTTGAATGCCTGTGGGTGGAGGTTGGATTGCGTGAGTTGGAATAACTCATTGAAATCCGCATTTTAGCCTACTTACGAGTAGCAAAATCTAACGCGTTTTTCGAGATAAAACGGATATGCAATGTTTATTTCCAAGTTAGGCAATCTAGTCTATACTTTTGTGTTGTGCGCATCACATAGTAATTCTAGATTAATAACCGGGATAAGAACGCATAAAGTTTTCAAAATTGGATATCACGGTTAGTAGAGGCCGGTCTTCGGACCGGGCGAAAGGGGGTGCTCATAGCTGACCTTCCCCGATCGTACCCAAGCTCCCGAGCCAAGACCACTTTGGTGATGACGGACATGTGGCCTTCGGCACCGAGTCAGGGTTTCCTAAATTTCCCATTTAAAAATATTTAGGTGGCGACTCTGTAATCTGGCAAAGCAGTCTATGTTTGGCACTACTTTTTCAAAAATCAGTTTTCTCAAACGATTTGCCGGATTTGGACTCTTTGGTTCAGATTGAGAACCGCAACAAAAAGGAGAGTCCGAACTGTAGCGAGGTCCCCCGCGGACATGTTACAGCGTGCATGGATGCTAAAGCATAAAACTCACCGAGTACTCCAAGCCAAAACAAAAGCTCATTAGAAATCATGCATGATCCTAAAATATGCTGAAATGCCTAATGCAACACATGCAAAAATGCAATTATAGCAGGCTCGGCTATTCTAAACATGGCATATGGAATGCTACAACTAACACGTATTCAATTTGGAATTGAAATACAAATGCAGTTTGTATGATGCGCCGAGCCCGGTGCATGCAAAACAGATGAATGATGCAAATATGCTGTCATACTGTATGCTAATTGAAATATGCCCTATATCTAACCATTGTAAGCAGGTAAATAAAAGGGAGAAAGACGTGGGGTTGGAAGACATACATCACACCCACCTACACTTATTACAATTATGCCCTCGCGTAGAGGGTCCGAATAAATATATAGTCCGAATAAAAGAACAGTACAGTCCGAAATATACAGTCCAAATAATATACAAATCCCTAATTAATTAACGAATTAACTAAGAAAGCTGTAAACTGGCATGCAAGCCAGGGACTGCCTTGCTTCTGATAAACGATGTATGTTTGGGCTGCCTTGCGCGGAAATCCATTGGGATGCCCCAATTAGCCTCTGTTTGCAATGTTTCTCGAAATGCGTGCCAGACTCCGAAAAGTTGATGATTCTTCATTTTGCTGCAACAGAGAGTAGGAAAGGGGCATAGCAATGTATTTCACAAATATATGCATGCCTCGATCCTCGTGCCACCAATCACGCATATCGATGCATGATGGCCGAGGAGCCGAATTGCACAATTCAATATAGAATGAATGCAAATGAATGCTACAACAAAACCTAACTCCATCATGGATAATCCGGAGTGTCGGTGACTTGGGAATTGAGATCCGTTCCGTCACTCGGAGTACGGAACGTGCCTCGTTTCCCGTGCCCAGGCTAACTCCTATCCCGAACACGATGCAATATGCATGATACGCGTGAGATGCAGCTAACATATGACCTAGCATGCACAATGCTATGAAAATGAGATGCCTCGAAATGCGTGCACACGGGCACGCAAACCGAGGCAATGATCCTAAGGCATGAAATGGCGTACGCAATGCAGATTGGACTCACACTAACACGAGTGGACCTCAGCCACACTCACATAAGAGGCCGACAGATGAAAATGAAGTGCCTCGAAATGCGTGCACACGGGCACGCAAACCGAGACAATGGCATAAAGGCATGAAATAGCCTGAAATATGATATACAATGAGACTAAAATGAGATGTCTCGAAATGCGTGCCTACGGGCACGCAAACCGAGGAAATGACATACGCAATGCAATGAGACTAAAATGGCATATAGAATGCAAAATGGACTTACACTAACATGAGTGGACCTCAGCCACACTCACATAAAAGGCCGTCGGATAAAAAGTGAAGTGCCTCGAAATGCGTGCACACGGGCACGCAAACCGAGGCAATGACATAAATGCAATGATGCTAAAAAGAGATGTCTCAAAATGCGTGCACACGGGCACGCAAACCGAGAAAATGACACACGGAATGCGATGATGCTAAAATGAGATGTCTCGAAATGCGTGCACACGGGCACGCAAACCGAGAAAGTGGCATACGCGATATGATGATGCTAAAATGAGATATAAAATGCAAAGTGGACTTACACTAACATGAGTGAGCCTCAGCCACACTCACATAAGAGGCCGTCGGATAAAAGTGAAGTGCCTCGAAATGCGCGCACACGGGCACGCAAACCGAGGCAATGACATAAAGGCATGAAATGACCTACGAAATGAAATGAGGGCTTACACCAACATGAGAAGGCCTCAGCCGCACTCACATAGGATGCCGGCGGATGAAAAATGAGATGTCTCGAAGTGCGTACCCGTGGGCACGCAAACCGAGAAATGGCCCGAAGGCATGGAATGACATGCAAAATGAGACATGGCATATGGAATATGGAACATGCAAATTTTAGCAGCCACAATGATGCAAAATAGCCCCCGAATCATAGCAAAATTACACCCGATGCCCAAAATAAGTCCCGAAATGCAATGGAATGGCCTACAGCTATGTCAAACATGCACAATATGGACATGAAGTGTAAAGACAGATGCTAGGCAGTCCCTAAACTAGCATTTTTCCAGTACAAATCATGGCCAAACAACAATCATAGATGGGGCAAAAACAGCATGCGAAAAAGGGGGAAAAAGAGGAAATAATGAAGTAAATGGTATATGCAATGCTCAAACTGAAAAATACAGTTCTACAACATTGAAGAGGGACCAAAAATATGAACATTTACAGTAGATGACAACCCCCAAAACAGTATGTAGATATGCTCAACATAGCATGCAAAATATGAGCCAAAAGAGGGCTATAAAGAGAGGTATATCAAGCATTCTCCAAACAGCCTAAGACCCTTCATGAAATATTTCCAGGGGGCCAAAATATGACCCATTTCAGTTCTGAGGATGGCCCAAAAACAGAAGTAAAAGAGGCTAACAAAGCATGCAAGAATGGGGGCCAAAGAGGGATATAAAGACAAGCACAACACGGAGACCCCCAACAAGGTTGATCCCTTCTACAATGTTGTAGAGGGATCCAAAATAAGCCTACTCACAGTTCATGACATGCTCCAAAACAGATCACATGTAGGCCAAACAAATCATGCAAATTTACGGTAAATATGATGGATATTGAAGCAAGTGCATGATAGAGAGGCCAAACAGGGTTGAGCCCTTCTTCAATGTTTAAGAGGGGCTCAAAATATGTCCACTCACAGTTTATAATAGGCTCATAAATAGATCGCACATGAACTAAAAATAGCATGCAAGTTTACGGTAAATATGATGGATATTGAAGCAAGTGGTATGTAGAAGCTCCAAACAAGGTTGACCCCTTCTACAATGTTGTAGAGGGGCTCAAAATAAGCCTAAAATAAGTTAGGGTCGGAGCCCAAAACCTCAAGAAAATAGGGTAGAAAAATGAAGCAAACAAAAGCTCAAAAAGGGTAAAAGAGTACTCACCCTTGAAGACAAGACTTTTGTTGCTTCTTGGCTTGAATTTGTTGCTTCTTAGCCTTTGAAAAACCTTCCTTTGCTGCTGGAATGGAAGTGGTGATGGTGAGGCTTGGTGTTGATGAACAAATGAGGCTAACACTTGAGAATTTGAGAGAGATTGAGAGAGATATGTATCTAAGCTCTCAAGAGAGTTTTTCTAACCCTAGTCCAAGAGTTGGGAGGTCCCTTATATGGGCAAAAAAAAGGGGTGTAAAGGTGGAGGGAAATGCACCTAAGTGTTCCCCTCCAAAATATCCCCCGGATACAGATCTTTTCTGGGGGAAACAGCTATACAGCTGTGCAGCACAAGTCCCAAGGAGCATGGCCGGCCAGGCACCTTTACTGGAGGTGGCCGGCCGGCTACCCCCCATGGCCGGCCGGCCAGGGGCAAAAATGGAAGTTTGGAATTGCTAGCCGAGCTCTACATATTGGTGTCCTCCCATGTATGTACAACAAAGCCCTGTGGTTGGAATCTGGCAACTCTGAACCAAGAGAGACAACAAGCCATTTAAAAGAGGGGTTCAAAAGGGTCAAATGCAATTACTGGCCGAGCACCATTTTTTAGGGTCCTTCCAGGTCTCCTCAACACAAATATGTGGTTTTGGCTCAAAGAAAAAGGCCCTAGGGTGTTCAACATTAGCCCGGAAGTGAGAAAAACGGGCGCCGGGGGGCGCCGGAGGAGCATAACTGGTTGTTTGAGACAATTACTGTGATCCCACCCTCCAGTGATCTTCCTGGTGATAAAACAGAGGTACCTGCCAAAAATGAACAAAAACCGATGCAAAACGAATGCTCGGGGGCCAAAACACGCAGTTCGGGATCCCGAAAACCGGCCGTTACGCACCGAAAGGGGTGTTTGGCCACGAAGTGGGTAGCTAAGACCCCAGTGTCCCTTGAAAGGGAGTAAATGAGATGCATGCCAAAAATCGGAGGAATCGGAGATGGTTGGGTGGTCCCGAACCGAGGCACACGGCCTGACGGCTCCGAAAACCGGGGACCGGGCTCCGAAATGGGCAAAATGGCCTACGAGCACGAAATGTAGCCCACGGCCACTGAGAGATGGTCTACCGGACCTCTCCCCCCCTTCAGGAAAGGAAACAGAGAAAATCGAGTCCGGTTCGCAAACCGAGGCAAGGCACAGAAGAGGGTTCGGAAGTCCGGAGGCAGGGCGCACGGCCGCGACTCTGAGACTTCTGAATGAGCACGATATGCAACATCACCGAGCGCTCAATCGGTGACATCTGAGTCTTAAGGTCGGTCAAAAATGGGGTGTCTACAGGAAGGAGGAGGAGAAGGAGAGCGAAAATGGGGTTGGGGAATTGTGCTAGTCTATCCATACTCTGTACTAGGAGGTATTCATGGTCTGATAAAGGGCATAGCTCATGGTCTTGCTGACAGAGGCTTCATAGCTGTCACCTTCGACATGAGGGGCATCGGTCGATCCACCGGCAGACCTTCTCTTATCGGATCCTATGAAGTTCGATATGAAGTTGAACTGGATTTGAGCGGTAAGTGCTTGGATTTTTGTAGAACTTTTTAGTTCATAAATTTGTGGGTCATTTGATCAATGGTGAATATTGTAGTGGGTAATTCCAGTCTTGTTCAGATTTGATCTTTTTGGTTTGTTTTAACTTATTAACAGTTGTTGAAATAAATTTATGTGATGATTGGTTTTTTGAAGATGTATTCGGGAATTTCTCTGGATTTCATAAGGTAATATTGTGTCTTTATGATCTAGAGAAAATTGGTTAAAATGAACCCAAAGAAATTTGAATTTTCTATGGTTTATAAATGAACCTAGATAAATATTTTTAGAATTTGAACCCAGAGAAAATTGGTCAAAATGAACCCAGAGAAATTTGATATCGATGCCATTGATAGGTGAGTTCGAGCTTTGGTCTTCTCCTTCGTCTGAATCTGAGTCTCTTAATCTATGGGCTCAAAACTCTCACTTCCTTATTGGCGATTTTCTCAGTAATTCAATCCTTCATCTTCATTTCCATTCTTAATCTGTCTCTGTCTCTGTGTCTGTTTCTATTGATTTTAAAATCTCTCTCTAATGCAATGCAACAGTGTGGAATTACGATAGAAACAAAGATTCGGTGGTAGAAGTGAGGAAAAGAGACTATATTACCTGCAACACATTAAGTCTAGGGATGCCAGAGAAATTTCCAAAATTTCTCTAGAGAGGTAATTTTGTGGGAAGTCTAGGGAAGGCTGGGAAGGTCAGAGAAATTTCAAATTTCTATGAAGAGTAGGAACTATAAGGAAGGCCAGAGAAAAAAATTTCTCTGGAGAGAAGGAAAGGCCAGAGAAATTTATAGTGGGAAGTCTAAGGAAGGTTAGAGAAATTTTCAAAATTTCTCTAAAAGACCAATTTTCTCTGTAAAGTTGAATTTTCTCTGGATCAATTTGAGAGACCTTAGACATTATTAAAATATTGAATGTCCTTTATGCTATAAAATCTTAATACCAAAGACCTTAAAAAAAAATACCCATTATATTTTTATAGTAAATTATTTTGATATAAAGAATGGTGGAGTAAAAAATGATGGAATAATTAAAAAAAATGATAGAGAAAAGACCATACTAATCAATAGAATAAATAAATTACATAGGATAATAGAGGGAAAAATAGTAAATTTCCCGCTAATCCCAAGAGATTGTTTTTCTAATATCATCTCCTATAGGGACTACTAGTCCCATCCATAGAGGCCTATCATAATCCTAAAATATTGTAAATTTTCCTCCCTATTTTGCAATCAAACACAATATTAATGTATCCTATATCCATCTTAATCCAATCTCATTCCCAATAACCCAGAACAAACGAACCCTAAGAACATTGCTATTCAAAAACCAAAAATTAGACCCACTTTTCAAGCTCAAAGATGTGGCAATCAATTAAGATATTAAAAGTAACACTTTATCTCATATATATTTTTTAATTATCAACCAATCATATTACTTACACATCATTAAATTTAAAAAATAGACTTATATATCATTTTAAATAATTTCATATTATTGAGTTTAAAAAGTGAGGAACCTTAGACAACTTTAAAGTAAAAATTGTATTTGCTAAAATTCATTTTCAGTCCTCTAAACTCTTGTCGAGCCAAAAACATCTCTTTCAGTTTTTAGATAATTAATATTTTTTAATTCATTTAAATTATTTTTATGTAATAAATTGTAAGCAATCCTACAATATAATTTTTATATCATCTCAAAATTTGTAATAAGATTATATTTACACACATATATATAGATAGAGAGCAATACTATATGTACTAAATTTTTTATTAAAAATCTTATTAACAGCACATGTGTCCTGTTAGAATAGTAAAGAGATAGAGAAAATAATATGTATTGTATTGAATATATTGTATTGAATGAATTGTCCTATACAATAGAAGGCTTGTATATATAGGCTGAAAAAGAGTATCCTACTAGAAATCTAACTATGAGAAAGAGTATCCTATAAGAGACCTGACTATGGCAATGTTGGAACAATCTTCTATGTACAATAAATAAATTGAAACTAAGTCAAACAAATAAAATAAATAACGTACCGAAATTATTTTACTGAAATTATTTTACTGAACTGAATGAATAATAAAAAGATCAAGTCGAGTGTGTGACACTCTGTCCTTAAGACAGATTCGCCCTACTACAGTGCTTACGGTTAAGTGGTGTCTATCTCCCAGGATACAATGATCTTCACAAATTGTAGTAGTACTCCAAACAATTTGTTCGGCGAACAAAAACCTGTGTTCTTACTCTCTGAATTTTTCTTAAAATTAATATGAAGATTATATCATGCAAGAGAGCAAAAGTAGAGGGAAAGTAATGAATTTTCAGATACCAAAGACTGCTGGAATGGCCTCTGTTTATAGGCAAACAAACTGTCCCGAACAGGTACAATTTAGAAATGAATAGGTGTAAACTATTTTTGAACAGATTCAAACAGGTCTGCAAACTGTTTGGCAGTTTTAAAACTGCTCGGAACTGCTGGGCAGTTTACCTAATTTGTTGGACAGTTTGAACTTGTTGAACTGTTGAAAAAGGACTGAAAAACGGGTACAGATTGTACAGAAAAAATTAATGCAAAAAATTTAAATAAATAAATTTTTTCCAGCAAGGATTTTTGAAAAAATTGAAATAAATTTTGTCCAAAAAATTAATGTTAGAACCGACCCGACCCACAACCCACACCTGGGCCCTGCCCGACCGGTCGGACGGGCGGCAGCGGCGCACGTGTGTGGTTGTTTGAGCCAAGGTTTATTTTGTCCATAACTCCTTCCTTCTACAAACTTGGGGTGCTCCTTGGTGCCCAACCCAAGGTTGTACACCTAGAACTTATATATACACATAAGTTCTCTTCAAGTTTCAATGTGAGACAACCCATTTCACGGAAACCCATATTACTACTTTTATTGTCCATTCTACGAACCCGAAAGCGACGTCAAGTTTCCATTCACTCATAAATGGTTTTCATGAACCGTCTTCACCATGTGACTTGCCATGTGGTAAGGAACATGTCACCTCTTTGGACCTATCCCAAAAGACGTGTGAACCCTACTCAATTTTGGGCTCAAAGTTGGCCCAAAATAAGCCTATAAAACCAATTTTCCAACAGGCAATACCTAATATATATAGGAATATATACCATATATAGATTAACATCCCCTCCTCAAACTCAAGGAAGATAAACATCTTGAGTTTAGAAAGAGAAACTGAAACATGAAATAAAACTAAGGGTAAATTACATTGACACCCCTTGAGGTTTGGTCCAATTACTACCCACCCCCTATCGTTTTAAAAATTACAGTCCCACCTCTATGGTTAATAGTTTCATTTCACAAACCCCCTTACTTATATAAAAGGTAACAACTTCTAGTAAAAAAATAGAAGAAATTACATTAAAAAAAAAGTAAAGGAAATGCAAAAAAAAAAAGAAAAAGTAAAGCAAAGTAAAAAAAGAGAGAGTGCATGAGTTCAATGTCTTCATTCCGTCTAAATAATTACAATGACAGGGGGCTAGTGTAATTTTCCAAACGTCAGGGGGTGATATGTATTAAACCCAAATCTCAGGGGGTCTACGTGTAATTTATCCTAAAACTAAATAAAATAAAAGACAAATAGATTGCAAAATCTGAACGAGAGCGTAATGGCGTTTGAAATAGATAAGAGGCCGGAACTAATGTCGGGAGACAGTTTATAGCTGTGTCGGACCATGGTAGGAACTGGGTGAAACTAATGCTAGGACAATTTAAGATCGTGCTAGACCGACATAGAAACTGGTTGGAATTAATGCCAAGATCAGAGGCCGAAGCTAATGTCGGGAGACAGTTTATGGTCATGTTGGACCGTTGTAGGAGCTAATCGGAATCAATGTCAGGACAGTTTGAAGGGGTCATGCTGGACCGTTGTAGGAGCTAATCGGAATCAATGTCGGGACAGTTTAAATGGGTCATGTCGGACCGATGTAAGAGCTAACCGGAATCATTGTTGGGACAGCTTAAAGGGGTCATGCCAGACCGATATAGAGAACTGGATGTTGAACCAGTAAGCGTGGCACATATATAATCTATGATGTGGTGCTGAACAATGATGGCAACAGATAATTGAGTGCACTAGAGGGCGGCTTGGATTGTGCACCAAATGGGGCGGCTTGGGTTGTACGCTAGAGGGAGCAGCTTAGGTGGTGTGCCAGCAAGCGTGGCACACATATAACTTATGACGTGGTGTTGAAAGATGATGGCAACAGATAACTGAGTGCGCCAAAGGCGACTTGGATTGTGCACCAAAGGGGGTAACTTGGGTTGTGCACCAGAGGAGGCGACTTGGATTGTGCGCCAGAGGGGGAGGCTTAGGTGGTGCGCCAAAGGGGGCGGTTTGGGTTGTGCGCCAAATGGGGCAGCTTGGTTTGTGCACCAGAGGAGGCGGGTAGGGTGGTGCTCCAAAGAGGACGGTTTGGGTGGTTCGCATGGTGTATAACCATACTCACTATGATATAGGTATAATACCCCCCTCAAACTCAAATAGGTTTGAAGATAGAAGCCTATTTGAGGTTGAAACAGAGAGAAAGACAAAGTAAAGCAGAAATACTCTTTCTCAAAAAAAAAAATAAAAAAAATGATAGAGATATATGGGGTAGGAATAAATTAGCAGATAGAGGAAGAAATCACCACAAAGCGATACTAGAAGGAAAATATAGCAGTGGAATGGGTTAAAGTTCGGCGGGCGGCCAAGGCAAGACTGCCACCTACCGATAAGGCGAAGAACACCAAGAGCTTAACCTATAGCTCTGATACCATGTTAGAATAGTAGAGAGAGAAAAAAAAATATGTATTGTATTGAATGAATTGTCCTATACAATAGAAGGCCTATATATATAAGCTGAGAAAGAGTATCATATTAGAAATCTAACTATCAGAAAAAGTATCTTGTAAGAGACTTAACTATGGCAATACCTAATATATCTAGGAAATCAATACCTAATATATGTAGGAATATATACCATATATACATTAACATGTCTAAACATTATGTCTAATTATCATTGTCTTTTTTTATTTATTTATACAATTAATCATATTTAACCTATTGTACCTATAAAATTATTCTTTTAATTTCATATATTCTGTATAAATGTTTCTTAAGAATATTTAAGTTTGAAGAAAATATAACAAGTCCCGCACTGACCTTGTTTAAAGTTATAAAAAATATAGCAGATCTTATAGTTTTGAGATAATTACATTAATTTCTACTAATAATTTAATTCACATAATACTTAAGTCTCTTTTACACCGAAACGTCTATTTTTCATTATTTATGATTGTGTCTTCACACTATCAACATTGCTTTTGGTCTCTTTTACATTAAAATATATATATTTTTTTGTTGTTTATCATTATGTCTTCATACCATCTATATTGATTTTAGTTTCTTTAACTTCACTAAAAAGAAAGTTAATATAATTGCACTAAAAATATAGGACTCGTATTATTTTAAGGCTCTGGCTTTGGTCCAGTCCTTAATCGGACTGGACGGTGCTGTTGGGCCCGTGGGGGCCCACCATGGGTCTCGTTTTGAAAATCTGAATCGTTCAATGTATAGAACTCGTCGAGTATTATATGCCTATGAAAAATCACGTTGATCGGATATCGATAGCTATGTGATCAAATCAGTTTTTTATCAACCGTTAATTTATTCACTGTCTATTTTTTTTTATATACAAAACTGATTTGATCACATAGCTATCGATATCCAATCAACGTGATTTTCATAGGCATATAATACTCGACGAGTTCTACATATTGAACGGTTCAGATTTTCAAAACGGAACCCGTGGTGGGCCCCCACGGGCCCAACAGCACCGTGCAGTCCGATTAAGGACTGGACCAAAGCCAGGCCCTTATTTTAAATGTCAAGAAAGGTTAATGTAATTTGGACTTAAGTTATTTTAGGTACAACTTATTTTTTAACTTTTTAATTTTATTACGAATAGACGTGAAAAAAATAAAATAAAATAATAGTAATAAACTATTAAATTAATAAATAAACTTATTTGAAGTGTCTTCAAAGAGGCCAAATCTTTATAGGATAAATTACAAATATAATTTTTTAGATTTGTTTAAAATATGAATTGCCTCCTGTAATTTGAAAAATTATAAATATTTCATTGTTAGAATTTTTTATTTAACAGAATTAATTAAAAAAAGTGAAATTCCTAACTGTTCACCGATACAATAATAAAATTATCTGAATTATTAATTGAAATAAAATTTTAACATTATTAAAAACTGTTAATTAATTTGATAATTTATTAACAAAATGACCTATTTGTTATGAAATTAGAAGTTTTAAGAGGCATAATATAATTTTTAAAACTACAAAAAATAATTTATAATTAAAATAAATCTCAAAATGTGTGTTTATAATTTATCCACCTTATTATTGGGGGTTTGGTGTGGTGTTTAATGCTTGGCGTGTTTGGTGTGCTATCACCGAAAGGTGGGGTGTTTGCTGTCACTGAATGGTGGGGTTTGTGGGAATTAGCTCTGTTCCTTGACTATATGTGGGAATTTTTTTGTTGATCAGTATTGTGTTCAACTAAAAAAGAGTTCAAATTGAAAGTGTTGGATAATATCAAGTACAAGTTGCTCTCTGTATAAAGTCGATTGCCAAAGCCTGCTATACAACATTAATAACTTCTTGTTTTATATTTGACATCGGTGGGCCCACAGAAGCTTTTGGCCCACCACTTAGAGCCCAATTCACGGTTCAAGCACTAAGGCCCAACACTATTAAAAACCCAACTTGCACCAGGAACCAATGGCATTTAAATACTTGTCAATAGGAGAACCAGCCACGTAAGCAGACAAAGATCCTGCAGAGTTATTGTACCACACATCAGCCATTAATGAGGCTCCTGCAGCATTAAATGCGATAATCCCTTCACATCGGAACAGGTAGCCTCACCATAAACAAGGCAAGCTAGAGCATAGACTTTCGGCCAATATGACAGGTCAGAGTAGACAAGGAAATGATGAACAAAGGATATAAGGAGGCTTTCAAGACACACAAAATGCCCTCGATCTCTATTCTTATTCTCTCTTCTTACTCTCTCTCCACACACTATCAATCTCCTCTCTTTTAACTTGATTGTCGGAGGGTCTGCTGGGGGACTTCAGTTCCCCTCTGGATATTTTTGCAGGCACACCAGTGAGCTTAGTGACAGGTGAAAGGTGTAGGAAGCGTAGATCAACCCGACCGGCCCTTTAGGGATCAGCAGTATCATCAGTGGCGCCGTCTATGGGAACGCCACTCCGGGTAACAGTTGTGCTCATTGTTGCCGAAGACCCGTTCCTGATAGTCCCTCCTCATCGGCCATCAAGGTGAATGGTCACAACAAGATCCATGGCTTTTCAACACAACGTTGTTGACCCCCATGCCGACCCTCCCAACCCAAACAACCCACCTCAGTACTTCACAGAACTCACCAAGAGCATCAACCATTTAGCCAAGCAAAACCAAGCCTTGATCAATGCTTTGCTCCAGCGAAACCTCCCCATACCTCCTCCACCAACACAAGATATCCCTCTCAATTGAGAACGGACCTCGAGCCATCCTTTCCCACAAGCCCACCTCTCTAACTTAGAGAGTTTGTAGGTCCTACCTCAAGACATAAACCCACCACCTCGGGGTTCACACCCATCAGTTCAAGCACCTGCTCCTGAAGGAGAGGCTAGTAGTGTTCAGCCTCCACCGCACTCTGGAGGTGACAATGTTCCTATTTGGGATGCGGAACTTTGAGCCATGAAACTTCAGCTTCAAGGAGTCATGCAGAACATACAAAATAAACCCTCCACAACAGCCAACTCCCCGTTTGTCGCCTCTATCAGGGACAAACCCTACCCCCCAAGTTTAAAATGCCCTCGATCGACTCATTCAACAGCACAACGGATCCGGTAAACCATTTGGAGACCTACAAGACCTTTATGATCCTTCATGCTTTTCTTAACGAGATCATGTGTCAAGCTTTCCCCGTGACGCTTAAAGGGTCGGCTTGATTATGGTTTAGTCAGCTGCCACCAGACTCTATCCCTACTTTCCAACACCTAAGTGCTTCATTCCTAAGCCATTTCATTGGTGCTCAATGCCAGCGGTGCTCGGCAACTCAACTGCTTAATATCTGTCAAACGGAAGGGGAGTCACTACGTAGCTTTGTCACCCGTTTCAACACTGAGGCCCTACAGGTAGCGGAAAACGACAAGGTCATCCTCATAGCCTTCATGACCGGTTTACGATCATCTGATTTCTTTTTCTTCCTTTCTAAAAACCCTCAAACCACAATGGCCACCCTCCTCTCCGAAGCCCAAAAATATATGAATGCCAAAGACTCTTTGGCAGCCCGCCAAGATACTACAACTAAAAATCCAACCTCTAGGGAGAAAAGAAAGGAATTCGAAACCAGACCCTTCCAATATACACAGCAAACCCCTCAATATACTGATCGACCTGCTCGAGCAGACCGACCGGCACCTACCCAATCGCCTGGTCGATTTGAGCAATACACCTCCTCAATTCCCCTATGGAATAAGTCTTTAACCAGATCCAACGAGATTACAACCTGAAATGGCCCCAACCATCACGGTCTCTCTTTAACCGACGAGATCAATCCAAGTATTGCCGTTTCCATCAGGACCACGACCACATCACTGAGGAATGTGTTAACCTTAAAGACCAGGTAGAGGATTTGATATGCCAGGGGCACCTCAGTTGGTTCACGGCAGCCCGTCCTCAGCAGCAATCAAGGACCGACCCGCCGAGGGGCCACCGCTGACATACCCCCCCGACAACTCGCACAACCTAAGCGAGACAATGATCGGCCCCCACCATAACCCCAAGCATAAAGTAATCCTGCTCCCCCTGGGTCGAAGAGATCAGAGTCATCGCTGACGGGCTCGCATGCGAAGGTCCATCCCGTTCGGCCCAACAAGCCGAACTCAGAAAAATCAGACAAGGCTCCGATCAAGAAGTCGCGACATTGGATCGTCCCTTCAAACACCCTAAACAGTGGACTAAACCCATCACCTCACGGAGGCTGACTGCACAGGCATCTGTTACCCCTACGACGATCCTCTCGACATCTCTGCTCTCTTATCCAATTACAAAGTCAGACGGGTGCTTGTCGACAACGGCAACTCTTCAGACATCATTTTCCTGAACGCCTATCACTAGCTCAAGGTCGGAGAAGAAAAATTGTCCATTCTCCAGACCCCGCTAGTCAGCTTCACGGGGGATCGTGTGACCTCCATAGGCTCCATCAATCTTCCCATCACCATCGGAGAGTATCTACGGCAGACCACCAAGCTACTCACTTTCCTTGTCATCGACTGTCCTTTTGTTTATAACATAATCCTCGGACGCGCAGCTCTTAACGCTTTCCAAGCTGTTACCTCCACATACTATCTAGCCATGAAATTTCCCACCGACTTCGAGGTCGGCACTGTGAGGGGCGAGCAAACGATGGCCAGAGAATGCCAAGTCGTCTCACTAAAAGAGGTCTAGCTGAAGGAGGCTATGATCATTGAAGGACTCGACGTCAGAGATGAAGAAGAGTTAGTCAAAAGGGAACCAGTGGAGGAACTTGTCGAAGTCCTTATCGATTCTACCAACTCAGCCAAAACAGCTAGGATTGGCAGCCAACTATCTTTTAAGGCCAAGGCCAATCTCACAGCTCTCTTAGCCGAGCACAACGATGTGTTTGCTTGGACCCATTCAGATATGCCGGGTATCGATCCTTCTTTCATCACTCATCGTCTCAGTATCGAGCCCCACTTCTGACCTTTCCGCCAAAGGTAGCGTATCTTTTACCCGGAACGCAATGCCCTCATCACCTCCGAGGTAGACAAATTACTAAAGACGCAGTTTATCAAAAATGTAGACTATGCCAGGTGGCTGTCCAATGTAGTCTTGGTCCGTAAAAACAATGGTAAATAGCGACTCTATGTCAACTATTCCGACCTTAATCGGGTTTGCCCCAAAGATAGTTATCCCTTCCCCCGGATAGATCTGCTAGTCGATGCAACTGCCGAACATCAGATGCTTAGTTCCATGGATGCCTTATCCGGCTACAATCAAATTCTGATACACCCCGCCGACCAAGAACACACCTCCTTTATCACAGACAGAGGAACTTATCACTATCGTGTTATGCCGTTCGACTTGAAAAATGCTGGAGCAACTTACCAACGTCTGGTTAATACCGTTTTTCAACACCAGATAGGCCGGAACATGCAAGTCTACGTCGATGACATGTTAGTCAAGAGTAAACTCTCCTCTGATTATTTGGCAGACCTGCGAGAAACCTTCGAAACCTTACGCAGATATTAGATGAAGCTGAATCCGGAGAAATGCGCCTTCGGTGTAGGATTTGGGAAGTTCTTAGGCTTTATGCTCAGCCAACGAGGCATCAAGGCTAACCCCGAAAAGATCAAGGCCCTGATAGAAATGCGGTCTCCTAGAATGGTCAAGGAGGTTCAACAGCTCACGGGCAGAGTTGCTGCCCTCAACCATTTTATTTCCTGGGCAACAGACAAGTGTCTTCTATTTTTTAAAGTCTTCCGACAGGCGTTTGAGTGGAGCACCGAATCTGAGGAGGCCTTTTAACAACTAAAGTAGTGCATGGCCAACCCCCTCTCCTTTCTCACGCGCTTCCAAGCGAAACCCTCTTCCTCTACTTAGTTGTATTAAACACTACAGTCAGTGCTGCCCTCATCAGGGAAGTCAACTCAGTACAACGTCCAGTCTACTATATTAGCTGCTCTCTTAGGGGGGCAGAACAAAACTATCCTCTATTGGAAAAAATGGCCCTCGCCTTAGTCATAGCCTCCAGGTGCCTCCGACCTTATTTCCAAGCTCACTCCATAGTGGTTCTCACTAACCAGCCTCTGAAAAAGGCCATGCAACAACCAAAGTTGTCAGGCAAACTTATGCAATGGTCCGTTGAGCTCAGTCAGTTTGAAATCTCATACCGACCTCGCACTGCGATTAAAGGACAAGCCGTCGTCGATTTTATCTTAGAATTCACCAATATCACTCCGAACATTCCCTCTCTGCCAACGCACTTCAACATTGATGTAGAAGACCCCCATTCCTGGACCCTTAGTGTTGACGGTTCATCCCGCAAAGAAGACAGTGGGGCCGGTCTCATCCTCACCACTCTAGAAGGTGAGTATTTCAAGTGTGCCCTCCGTTTCCTATTCAACGCGAGCAATAATGAGACCGAATATGAGGCCTTGATAGCAGGTCTTCGACTGTCCAGAGACATTAGTGTAAGCCATATCCAAGTATCCAGTGATTCCCAATTGATCATTGGGCAGATTACTGGGGAATTCGACGCAAAGGAAGACACGATGTGGGCATATAGGGACATTGCCCTTCCTCTTGTTCGCCTTTTCAATACTTTCCAGATCAGACACATCCCTAGGTCAGAAAACTCCAAAGCGGACGAAATGGCCCACTTAGTCTTTGCCGACCAGTCAGACCTCAGCCATGGTATTTGTATTAAATAACTAACCCATCCGGCTACTTCGTCAAACCAACAGGAAGTTCACTTCCTCCAAAACGAACCTATCCTATGGGCTGCAGACATCTTTCCGTTCTTGACACGAGGGGAGTTGCTAGACGATAAATAGCAGGCTGCTAAAGTCAGAGCCCAGTCATCCAATTACATCCTCATCAACGGACTACTGTACAAACGAGGATTCTCGCGTCCATACCTCAGGTGTGTCAGTCCCGATCAAGTGACCTATGTGATGAGAAAAGTCCACGAGGGCATTTACGGTAATCATTCGGGTGGAAGATCTCTGGCCCATAAAATCCTCTGCACCGGTTACTTCTGGCCTACTCTCAATCAAGATGCCAGCGAATTTGTGCTTAAGTGTGATAAATGCCAGCGCTTTGCCAACATCCCCTATGCTCCACCAACAGAATTGATTACACTCAGCAGTCCCTACCTTTTTACTAAGTGAGACATCGACTTAGTTGGTCCTTTGCCCACTGGAATGGGCCAAACCAAGTTCGCTGTGGTAACCATTGACTACTTCACCAAATGGGTGGAAGCAGAACCCCTTGCTACAATCACTGAGCGAAACACCACCAAGTTCATCTGGCACTCAATCGTATGCCGATTCGGAATCCCCCAGGCCATCATTTCAGACAATGGCAAATAATTCGACAATGCCAAATTCAGGAAGTTCTGTGAAGAGCTCAACATTAGACCATGCTTTTCTTCCCCGGGCTATTCTCAAGCTAATGGGCAAGTTGAAGTCACGAATCACTCCCTCCTGAAGATCATCAAGACTAAGTTGGAAGCCGCTAAAGGACTCTGGGCTAAGGAATTACCGAATGTACTCTGGGCTTATCGGATGATCCCCCGAACCCCTACTGGGGAGACCCCTTTTCGCCTAACATACGGTGTTGAGGCAGCCGACCCCTCGGGTTTTGCACCTGAATCCAGAACTAAACGAAGAGTTGTGTCGGGCTGACTTGGACCTGATTGAAGAGCTTCGAGAGACAACTGCTATCAGACGGGCATCATATTAGCAAAAAATGAGAACACATTATAACCGCAAAGTTCTACCTCGAGAGTTCACAGTGGGGGACCTAGTCTTGGGCGAAACAACCCTTGCCACTAAAAATCCAACCGAGGGCAAGCTAGCAGCCAAATGGGAAGGACCTTATATTGTCAAGGGCAGACCCCGCTCGGGGACTTACCGTCTCCAAGATACTGAAGGCAGAGACCTCCCCCATCCATGGAATGCTGAGCACTTGAAGCGTTATTTTCAGTAATGGCATCCCCTGTTTTTGCATCGTTCAATTGTTGTCTGTTCTCTTTGGCCGATCTACGCACTTGTTCATTTTTGCCCTTTCTGTACACGATGTAAATTTGTGATCAACAGAATATGCCTTAATGACAACAATTTCACACCTTCATTTATCTGTGTTGCATTTCAATTGCAAGTTTTAGATCGAGTTCAGCCAGACTGAGTTAACCCAAGCCTCAGCTCAACTGAGCGCTCTAAGCCTCAGCCCGACCGAGCCCTCCAAGCCTCAGCCAGACTGAGCATGAAGAGCTCAGCCAGACTGAGTTAACCAAAACCTCAGCCTGACTGAGCCCTCCAAGCCTCAACCAGACTGAGTTAACCAATGCCTCAGCCCGACTGAGCCCTCTAAGCCTCAGCCATACTGAACATGAAGAGCTCGGCCAGACTGAGTTAACCAAAGCCTCAGCTTGACTGAGCCCTCCCAGCCTCAGCCAGACTGAGAACGAAGAGCTCGGCCAGACTGAGTCAACACCAGTCTCATCAAAGCATGTAGTTACAATTAGTCATAAATAGTCTTAGCCAGACTAGTTTCAATCTTAGTTCATGCTTGCCCAGTTTTACTATTTATACAAGTTAGGTTACTTGTTCGATTTCACATTCAAAAACTTTACTTGTCTATTTTACTTGTCCATTTTTACCATTTGAACTCTACCATTTTACATTTACAAACTTTACTTGTCCATTTTACTTTTACTTGTCCATTTTTACCATTTGAACTCTACCATTTCACATTCACAAACTTTACTTGTCCATTTTACTTATCCATTTTTGCCACTTGAACTTTGCCACTCACAAAAAAAAAAAAAAACAACAAAATTAATAACAAAACTCGTCGTTTTATTAACAATCTGAACCATTATACACTTCATTACAGACATTATATTTACTTCAACAAAAAAAAAAAAACAAACAAACAAACACAACCAAAACACCCTGTCCCTAATCCCCTTCGCTTGACGCGAGATCTTTCTCTTCTACCCCCTCGTCCAAGGGAGTCTGGGCAATTTCGTCTTCTCCTACTTTCACTAGATTGAAGTCCACATTTGGGAACAGCTCTTGCGCCTTGTACTTGAAGCTCATTCAGCCACTGTCCCAGTATCGGCTCATCTCGTACTTGTAGAAGTCTGACCGCTGGAAGCTCTGGATCACTTTTTCTTCGCTCCTATCTCCAGCGGCCACTCCCGACGGCCCAACAGCCCCTTCCACCTCCTTCGCCAAGCTCCTGGCGACTGCCGCGTCAATGGCCATCTAAAACTCGGCCGACCCTTCAAATTGCTCCATAGCTGCCACGCATAAATCGGGGTACGCTGCCCTCTCAAAGGCCATTTTGGCCCTCTCTTCTACCAATGACTTCTCAAACTCTGCAATTCGCCCATCTGCTTCTTCTTTGTCCTTAATCTCCTGGTCACGCAGATTTTCGTTATTGACGAGGGCCTCTTCCAACCTTTCCTTAGCAATGGTGCAGGCTTCTTGGACTACGCCTAGCTTCCTTTACTCGCCCGCCAACTCAAACTCCAGCGATACCGCCTTGTGACGTACCACTTCTGTAACAACCCAGCTTTCTAATTATTCTGTAGAATTTATACTAATATTATTTAATCTCAGTTCGGAAAATATATAATTTATTATATATTATGCGTCGTAATTTTGTAAAATAATATAATTATGAAAAGTTTAGGGGTCAAAATATAAATAATAATAACATAGATAATATAAATAATAATAATAATGGGTGTGGTACTAAAATAAATAATTAATTTTATGTTGATATACGATAGAGTGTAATTTAATTAGAAATTAAATTATTTATATAATTATATTAAAAAGTTGGGTCAAAAGGTAATTATCTTAAATATCTAATAAGGATAAGAATGAATCTATATAATTATGAATTAAATCTGAGCGAAAGCGATGCCTAGCCACGTGGAGGCCACGTACGCGTCTCTCCTCCCTATAAAAGGGAGAAGGCGTTTCACAGGTGAAGAAAGGAAAAGAAGAAGGAAAAGAAAAGAAAGAAGAAAGGAAAGAAAAGAAAGAAAGAAAAGAGAAGAAGAAGGAAAAAATAGTGGAAGCTAAAAGGGTCTTTGATAGTGGAAAGAAAGAGTAAGGTATTACAGTTAAGGTGAGTTATATTATACCTTGAGTTACCAAAATATATTTTACGTATGTTTTGACTTACCAAAATCTATTTTATTGAAGTATGTTTTATTAGTATATTAATAAAAGTTATGTTTTATAAAGATTTCAGTTACGCGGTTTTATTTCTGAACCCTATTTGCTTAAAAGGAAACCCATGGATATATTTGTTTATATTTTAAGGAATATTTGGCTATGACCTTATATACAATTATGTTTTGTAAGTACCACCACGGGAGTCCCATGCCTTGGGGGACTTAAATAACCATTGGCCTCTGTTTGACCACTTTGTGGTCCTCTGTCTGTCATGGATCTATTGACTTTTGTTCTGTGCGGACCAAAGTACTGTGCGGAGCTAAGTGCTACACTATTGTGGGAGCCACCTCTAGAATCCGTACGAGCCACCTCTTGAATCCGTACCTCTGTTCTGTGCGGACCAAAGTGCTGTGCGGAGCTAAGTGCTACACTATTGTGGGAGTCACCTCTAGAAACCGTACGAGCCACCTCTTGAATCCGTACCTCTGTTCTGACTGTCACTTCTGTGACCTCTATTCTGTTCTGTTCAGTACCGTGGTTGTGGTCATTTACTTACATAATTTCTGTATTTCAACTTCTGCCACTTAAATGATTTGTTTACATAATCTCAGTTTTGTTACTTAAAGGATTATTTGTTCCGACTAAGTTATCTTAAATGTTTTGGCCTAACTAACTATCCATGGTTATTTCGTGTCCCTTATACTCTTTGTATAATATTTCTCACTCTGCCATGTGCTTATAGTTGTTTACCAATTTTCAGGAAACATGCAATTCAGAAATAGTTTCTGAAAAGTCTTAGACGCGGGACTGTAGAATAGACACACACAACACTTTTATGATATTGTTTATATGTAAATATCGACTTTTTTGGTCAATACATTTTGTAATAAAAATAGAAACTCCAATGATTACTTTGGTACCCTCATTTAAATATTACTTCCGCTCGCGTTTATTTATTTGTTCAAGAATTGGCCGTAGGTAACTTCAGTTACTGGCCATCACGATACTTAACCCTTAGGTACGGGGAGCGGGTCGTGACAAATGGTATCAGAGTAATGGTTTATAAAAAAAAAAATCATCATTGGAGTATAGGACACACGCACATTTAAGAAGTGAGATAGCGGGTAATTAGTACCTAAATATTATATTTTATTAGTCGATTTAATTATATTGTAATTTTATATGATTATATATATATAATAAATTTTTTTTTAGTGTGCCTAATTTGTAAAGGATATTAGATATAATTTATATTTGTTATAGCAAAAGAAGGAAAAGAAATAACGGATATCGGGCTCAAGCACCTACTAAAATTATAATATAATTAAATACACATAATTTTCAGTTCAGTATTCAAAAAAAAATAATTTATTTTGATGTTTTTTTAAAAGTGGGTTCAAATTATAAAAATACTAATTTTGAAACTATTTTCCATCAATGAAAAGTTCATCTCAAAATTTTCAATTCTTGCATATAATTCTGTCATTGAGTTCTCATTTTTATTTGTTTTTATCGTAAACAAAACGAGTAAAAAGTTTTTCAAGTCGCTATTTATTTCTTATTTTGGCCCAAAACAATTTTTGACAACTAGATAGTGAGTTATTTTTGGTAATTTTTTTTTTGAGGTAGTATTTTCTATCAGATTAATCATCTAATATATATTTATCAGAGTGCGCAGCGGATAGCTTACACATGGCAAATTTCGAGGACGAAATTTTAAAAGGAGGGAAGATTGTAACAACCCAGCTTTTTAATTATTCTGTAGAATTTATACTAATATTATTTAATCTTAGTTCGGAAAATACATAATTTATTATATATTATGCGTCGTAATTTTGTAAAATAATATAATTATTAAAAGTTTAGGGGTCAAAATATAAATAATAATAACATAGATAATATAAATAATAATAATAATGGGTGTGGTACTAAAATAAATAATTAATTGTATGTTGATATACGGTAGAGTGTAATTTAATTAGAAATTAAATTATTTATATAATTATATTAAAAAGTTGGGTCAAAAGGTAATTATCTTAAATATCTATTAAGTATAAGAATGAATCTATATAATTATGAATTAAATTTAAGCAAAAGCGACGCCTAGCCACGTGGAGGCCACGTACGCGTCTCTCCTCCCTATAAAAGGGAGAAGGCGTTTCACAGGTGAAGAAAGGAAAAGAAGAAGGAAAAGAAAAGAAAAGAAAGAAGAAAGGAAAGAAAAGAAAGAAAGAAAAGAGAAGAAGAAGAAAAAAATAGTGGAAACTAAAAGGGTCTTTGATAGTGGAAAGAAAGAATAAGGTATTACAGTTAAGGTGAGTTATATTATACCTTGAGTCACCAAAATATATTTTACGTATGTTTTGACTTACCAAAATCTATTTTATATAAGTTATGTTTTATTAGTATATTAATAAAAATTATATTTTATAAAGATTTCAGTTACGTGGTTTTATTTTTGAACCTTATTTGCTTAAAATGAAATCCATGGATATATTTGTTTATATTTTAAAGAATATTTGGCTATGACCTTATATACAATTATGTTTTGTAAGTACCACCACGGAAGTCCCACGCCTTGGGGGACTTAAATAACCAATGGCCTCTGTTTGGTTACTTTGTGGCCCTTTGATCCATTGACCTCTGTTCTGTGCGAGCCAAAGTGCTGTGCGGAGTTAAGTGCTACACTATTGTGGGAGCCACTTCTAGAATCCGTACGAGCCACCTCTTGAATCCGTACATCTGTTCTGTGCGGACCAAAGTGCTGTACGGAGCTAAGTGCTACACTATTGTGGGAGCCACCTCTAAAATCCGTACGAGCCACCTCTTGAATCCGTACCTCTGTTCTGACTGTCACTTCTGTGATTTTTGTTATGTTCTGTTCAGTACCGTGGTTATGGTCATTTACTTACATAATTTCTGTATTTCAGCTTTTGCCACTTAAATGATTTGTTTACATAATCTCAGTTTTGCTAGTTAAAGGATTATTTGTTCCGACTAAGTTATCTTAAATGTTTTGGCCTAACTAACTATCCATGGTTATTTCGTGTCCCTTACACTCTTGGTATAATATTTCTCACTCTGCCATGTGCTTATAGTTGTTTACCAATTTTCAGGAAATAATGCAATTCAGAAATAGCCTTTGGAAAGTCTAAGATGCGGGGCTGCGGAATAGACACACATAGCACTTTTATTGATATTTTTCTATGTAAATATCGGCCTTTTTGGTCAATACATTCTGTAATAAAAATAGAAGCTCCGATGATTATTTTGGTACCCTCATTTAAATTTTACTTCCGCTTGCGTTTATTTATTTGTTTATGAATTGGCCGGAGGTAACCTCAGTTACTGGCCATCACGATGCTTAACCTTTGGGTAAGGGGAGCGGGTCGTGACAACTTCTAGCTTTGCTTTGGTCACGGTGAGCTCGGTGGTAGCACGCTCTGCCAAGTAGCTCTACACCATGGCTAACACTTGCATCTTCTTTGCCCTTTGCGCATACTTCAGGCCTTTGGCACAGGCACTCCATGCGACTTTCCTCCAGCCCGTTGTCTCAATCCTTAGGTTTTGCAACTGCGCTTTCACCCCCTCCAGCTGGGCCTTTAGCGGCTTTGCCTTCACCTTCGCGCGCACTGCCTTATTCAGCAGGGCAACTGCCAAGGTCGTCGTCTCTATCTGCGTCGAGCAGAACCTTTTAAGGAGGTTGACCTCTGTAAATTGCGTCATCGATTGCACGGTCGCATCCTCCACTACCCCAACGAGATGGTCGGCAGTGACCCTGGCTTCCCCCATTCTTTTGTCGATCGACTGGCCACCGTGCGCACGTGATATATGGCGGTCTTCAACGTAGCACCCATCTTTGATTTGCTCACCCCAACTTTCCCTTCCCCAGGACTTGGGGACACTTCTAGCACGGGCCCCATCTTGAGTGATTGCGGTCTCAATCTCTCACCTACTGCCACCTGCTCTGGCTTCACCGCGCTCATCCCCACTTGGACATTTGGGCCCATGGCTTCTTTCGCCTTAATCCTTGTCTCCCTTATCTCTACTTTTGGGGCTTCCTCTGCCCTCCCCTCCTTCGTCTTCTTCAAAACCGGGCCACCCTCACTCCCCTCTACAGCCGCCCTTTTTTTTTTTTTTTTTTTTTTTTTTTTTTTCTTCTTCTTCAACACCTCCTCCTCCACCTCCTGTTTGCTCCTCTCCTTCAACGGATCCACTGGGGGCGGCAACAGCGCAAAATCAGTCAGATCTTTATCTCCCAACGGCTTGGGACATGGTCGGACTCGCTCCCTCATGACCAACTTAGGCGTAGGGCCTAACTGCGATTCCATATACTTGTTTTCCTTGGCAAAAGTTTTCCGCTCCTCTACCTCTTGCAACTATCTCAGAGCCTCCAACTCCTCCAGTGCAGGATCCTCCTCGGTCGGCTGTGGCACTAGACCCAAGGTGAACAAGTTCGAAGATCTGATAAGGTCATCCCACTTCACACCCTCCTTCTTCCTCCACTCCTTCACCCACTTCACCTTATTCTCGGCCTCTGCCTCCAGCCTTGGCTCCACTGACTTCGTGGGAACTTTCCACATTGTCACACCCCCTTCCGCCATTCGCTGATACATAGAACCACCTCGGTCTCCACCTCTTCACCGACGATAGTAACCCTGCCACTAATCCTCTGTCCGCCATCGCCTGCAAGGTCACCCATGTTTCTTGCTGACTGGAGGCCTTGTAGCGTGAAAAGAACTCCTCCACTGTCATCGCTGCTCCCTAGGTTGCCCGTGGCCATGCCATCGCACAAGCCAGTAATATTTTCCATGCATTGGGCATTAGCTGCCCTGGCGCCACCTCTAAACAATTTAGCACGTCCATCACTATTTGTGGGAGCGGCAACCTCAGACCCCCCCTGGCAATGCTTCCTCATACAACGTAAGCTCCATCGGACGTGCATCTGACACCCTCTCCTTCGACGTAGGCAACTTCAACCCTATCTCCGCCAGAATCTAATACTTCCTGTGTATCTCCTCCAACTCCTCTGCCGTAAACGTCGACTTGTCGGCCTTGGTGTGCCAGTGGTCAGGTTCCACTTGGCTAATCGGCCTTGCGGCCACAATCATGGTAGACGGCCGGGCTCGTGCCGTTTGCTCCGCCCTCATTTCCTCTTGCCTCTCTGTCCTATATTGCTCCGCCAACTCCACTGCATCGTCTTTACCCAATGCCTCTAGCTTCATGGCTGACGCTTTGTCTCGAGCCATCTCTTCTACGTTTTTGTGTATTGCTTTTGCCGCCGGCGTAAGGAAGTTCGCAAAGTGTTGGAGGGGCGCGTCATATGAAACGAATGAGCTTAACTCTGGGATGTGTTGATTTTTCGCAAAGAGATATATAAAACGAATCACTCCAAATGCCCACGGTTTGCCTATATTCCAAGGATCGAGATTAAATTTCGCCAGTTTGAAAATTTTGAAAGTTTCCAAGCCCGCCTTTTCCACGTCTTGTCCTAGTCCTAACCCTTCGTTTCCTGCTAACGCCTCACCTCTCTCACCATTGGTTTAGATCTTACCACATGTACCACTACGATACCCCAACCTTTTCCCTTCCCCATCTATTCCACTTCACATCATCACGTGTTTTCCTCACTCCTCGAGCCCCACGCGCCGCCACCCCTTCTCACTCGGCCCCCTTCCCAGTTAGCTATCCTCTCGGTCGGTCCTCTCACTCGGACCCCTGCGCGGTCGGCTCCCCTCTCTGCCGGTTCTCTCGCTCGGCCCTTTTCGCGGTCGGCTCTTGTAATAACCCTGACCTCCGATTAATGCTAAAACATGATTAATTATGCCTAATAGTAATTTAGAAGGAATCTGGGATTAATTTGCGTATGTATTGCATTAATTCTGTGTTTCTATCTGTTTGCCATAAACTGATCTGTTCATGTTTAAACTTTGAACTGCGAATTGAAAGACTTATCGGCGCCCGATTTTGAAATTGATTAGTGCTTCTTGTTAATTAGAATTTATGAGATTTTATGGCATGTTTAATTAAAATTTGATTTGGTATGGTTAAATTAGATTAATTAATGTTAAATTACATTAGTTTGGCTTTATTAGCATAATGCCACTAGGTGGGCTTTGCTAGATTAAATGTTTAGTCTTGAATTACACTTAGAAGCATAACATCTCCTTAGCCATTTCTTGGAGTCAAAACATGAGCAAGAGAGCTAGAGAGTGAAGAAGTTTGATTTCAACAAAATTCCTTGGAGAATTGGAAGGATTGATGAGTAGTATGCATATTTGAGTTTCTAGGCTTGGAATTGAAGACTTAAGGTGGGAGAATTACCTTCTTGATTGCGAATTCAAGTCATCTCTTGCATGATTCATGTGACATTAGTGATCTAAGACAAGAATTAGATTTAACATGTTGAATTAAAGCTTAAATCATGCATGCATGTCTTTATCATAACAATTTGAAGTGTTGTCATGGAAATTCTTGCATGCAAGACCATATTCTACTTATAGTCCATGAGTTCATCATGATTTTGAGTTTAATCTTGCATTTGGTTACATTTTTGGAGTATTGAATTCAAGTGAACACTTGCATGTTTTGTTCTTTAATATTTCTTGGAAGTTAGTTTGCAATTGTGTTTAATTGACTCACCCTTGGGCTTTGATTTCTCAAATTGATCTTCAAAACATGTTATACTATGAGTTTAAAGTGTTTTTCCAGAAAATGGGCCCAAGAGGTTGAGATTTGGGTAGTTGAATGGTTGGTTTGAGCTTGGGAGACAAATCTGGAAATTCCAGAATTTGGCTTCCTCGCTCGAGCGACCATCGTTTGCTCAGAGCTCCGCTCGAGCGAATAAATGGTGGCTTGAGCGTAAATTGCAAGCTCTTAGGTTTTTGGTGCACGCAGACGCACGCTCGAGCGACGAGGCCTACGCTCGAGCGAAGGGTGTGTCTCATGCTCGAGCGAGCATCGAGCGTGCATCGAGCGTAAAATTCCAACAACCAGTACTTTTGCATTTTTACAGACCGCTCGAGCAAAGCAGTCTACGCTCGAGCGACCCGTCTGTTTTGGCAAGCTCGCTCGAGCGAAGAAAGCTACGCTCGAGCGAGAACCCTATTTTCAGCAAGTTTTGAAAAATGTTTTTCAAGGCATCTTTGCATCCTCATTCCATCCTAGGCATTCCTAGACCATGTTTTAGACCCCATAATGAGGATAAGAGATTAGAAACACACTAAAAGCCAGCGAAGTAAGTTTTGTACAATTAGAACGTGTGTTTCAAGTGTGCATCTGTTATGTATTGTGTAGGTCACGTGCCACGTACCGTTTGACCAAGTTTGCTGCGTCTGCTTGTTTCAAGACCAACTGTGAGTAATAACTTAGTAAAGTTATGTTCAAATTGTATCTACTTTCTGTGTGATTAAACAAGATATGTTTTCCGAAATGATATGTTTTGTACAATGAATGATTGTTCAATTTCTGATATGTATTTCGTGACATCCTTAGCATCATGTGATATCTGTTAGCTGTTACCCGGTATCGGAGGTTCCTTCATGGAACTTATTTCTGTCTGCACTCTGTTACCCGTACCGGTGGCCCTATCACGAGGGCTCAGCTTCTGTTCTGTTCTGTTCTGTTACCCGGATCCGGAGGTTCCTTTATAGAACTGGTTATTTGTAACCTCACGCGTATGCGTTCTGTTCTATTCTGTTCTGTTAATGCTAATGGATGTATCACGTAAATTAATCATGACTTATGATTTCTGTCTGTATATGATCTGGACAAACAAATGAATTTGATACAACTCTGACTTATGATTTCTGAATCTGTACGAATTCATTCATTGAAAACCTTTACTCTGTTATTATTCACTGGGCTTTCGCTCATAGTTTATATTATGTATGTAGGTTAGACGGCACCTGACCAGGGCTAGAGTTGACGGCCTTTTGTTCTGTTTTGTCAGCCAACTGTTATGCCTCCCGAGGAGGTTCCGTATGAAGCCTAATGCTATGGCTGTTTTTGTATTTCATGCTAGTCTCTGTATATGTTTTGTAAAGACAGGTCTTGGGTTGTACATGTTGTAAATATTGTGTACCTGGATTGGCATGTTTATGCATATATACATATAAGTTTTGAAATGTTCCGTCCCATGTACGTTATCACAGCTCATTGGACCTTGTTTATTTTGTATAATTGCTTCTGCAGCCCCTTACTGTTGCTAATCTGTTCAAAGGCCTTTGGTAATCCACGGATTACTAGCCGGTTACGATGCTAAACCTGTAGGGGCGGGTTTGGGTCGTGACAGAGTGGTATCAGAGCACGTGTTCTACCGCACACACAGGTCCGTATGAGCTTAGGATGTCCTAGTAAGAGTTAGGGGCATTCCATCTGCATGTGTGAGTGTGTGGTAATGCAACTGAATATGAAAACTGAATGTACATTTACAAATAAGATTATGCCTGTGTTTATTATCATTTGATGTCTGTATAGTAAGAGGGAGAATGCAAGGGGAAGTGGTGAAAGTGAATCTTCAGAGGCTTGCATGGGCCGAATGGAACAAATGTTAGCAGCATTGACTGAAACCTTGGTACAACAACAGAGACAACAACCTTTGCCCCCTCCGCCTCCACCGGTACAAGCCGAGGTAGACAATAATGACATCATCAATCTTACACAGAAATTCATGAAAATGAAACCGCCAACTTTCTATGGTGGAATTGAACCCTTGAAAGCTGAGACATGGTTGCTTGAGATGGAAAAAATTGTATGAAGTATTTCCTTGTTCTGAAACTCAGAAAGTCCTCCTAGCCACCTATATTCTGAAAGATGAAGCCCGCAGGTGGTGGTTACTGATCCAAAGTAGCAATGGAAATATGACATGGGCACAGTTTAATGCCATCTTCTACGACAAGTATTTTCCCTAATGTTTCAGGAATCGGAAAGTGTCTGAATTCCAGGAACTCAAACAGGGAAGAATGTCTGTGGCAGAATATGAAGTGAAATTCACTGAATTGGCACGGTTTGCTCCACATATGGTGGATACCGATTACAAGAAAGCACGAAAGTTTGAAGGAGGATTGGATTTGGAGGTGTTTGATCGAGTAGGCGTCTTGAAATTGCCTACTTATGTGGAAGTTTTAGACAGAGCCTTAATGGCAGAGGCCACCCTAGCTGCCATGAAACAAGGTAAAGCCCCAGCAACTACAACAATTGAGTGGAGAGGAAAAAGATTTGGGTTTGGTTTTAAAAGAGGCCGATCCTTTGTCAGTAAGAAGCAAAACATGGGAACTTCGAACAGCTCGAGTCAGAGCAGTGGGTCTATTCCGGTTTGTTCTGATTGTGGTAAAAGGCACAGGGATGTGTGTTACCGAGTGTCCGGTGCGTGTTTCCGGTGTGGCCAGCCAGGTCATGTAGTGAAAGATTGCCCACTCAGGTTTGAGACTACTAGCCGTTCTGCAGCAAGTTCAGCGGGATCCGCTTCTGTGGCCAAAACTAATGCCAAAGCCAATATTGGGAAAGAACCTCTGAGACAAGGCCGAGTGTTTACCTTAGTGCCCGGTGACGTACCGAACACCTATACTGTGGTGTCAGGTACACTTTCTGTATGTTCTCAAAATGCATGTGTACTAATAGATTCTGGTTCTACACATTCCTTTGTGTCGCATGCTTTCTCTTAAAAATTGACTAGACCATTAGAACTTATGACCTATGTGTTATCTGTGTCTACGCAGTCTGGGGATTCTATGATGTGTGCTCATGTTTATCCAGCATGTGATGTTATGATTAGCGATATGATGTTATATGTGGACTTATTACCCTTGGACATTAGTCATTTTGATTGTATTTTGGGGATGGACTGGTTGACTAAATATTGTGCTACCATTGACTGTGCAAATAAAACTGTTGTGTTTAGACCACCGGGTATGCCTGAATTTAATTTTATTGGGAATGGGGTAGTTCCTCCCCCATATTTGATTTCGGCTATGAAGGTTGTAAAACTCCTTAGGAAGGGATGTAGGGGTTATCTGTGTTGTTTATTGACTGCACCATCTGACAATACTACTGTAGAAACAATCCCTATTGCTTGTGAATTTTTCGATGTGTTTCCGACTGACTTACCTAGGGACTTAGTTGATAGAAAAATTGAATTCACTGTTGAAGTGTTTCCGGGGACACAACCTATTTCCAAGACTCCCTATAGAATGTCTACTTTTGAATTGAAAGAATTGAAAACACAACTTCAGGAACTGTTAGACAAGAAATTTATCCGCCCAAGTACTTCACCTTGGGGTGCTCCAGTTTTGTTTGTCAAAAAGAAGGATGGGTCTTTGAGATTGTGTATAGACTATCGGGAACTGAACAAAGTGACTGTCAAGAATAAATACCCTCTGTCTCGAATAGATGACTTGTTTGATCAACTTCAAGGTGCCCGAGTGTTTTCCAAAATTGACCTCAGGTCCGGGTATCATCAGTTAAAGGTTAGAGCTGAGGACATAGAGAAAACTGCATTCCGAACTAGATATGGACATTATAAATTTTTAGTGATGCCGTTTGGGATGACCAATGCACCTGCAGCTTTCATGGATCTTATGAATAGGGTGTTTAAATCATATCTAGATGATTTCATTGTTGTATTTATTGATGACATTTTGATTTATTCTAAAGACAGGGAAGAACATGAGAACCATTTGAGAACCATTTTGCAGATTTTGAGGGAAAAGAAATTGTATGCTAAATTGTCCAAGTGTGAATTCTAGCTTGACAGTGTGGCATTTTTGGGACATGTAATCAACAAGGATGGAGTTTCTGTTGACCCTCAGAAAATTGAAGCTGTCGTGGATTGGCCTAGATCGACAAATGTGATAGAAGTCCGAAGTTTTCTGGGACTTGTAGGTTACTACAGAAGGTTTGTGAAAGACTTTTCCAAGCTTGCCCTGCCATTGACTCAGTTAACTCAGAAAAATGTGCCATTTGACTGGAATGAACAAAGAGAGGCAGCTTTCCAAGAGTTGAAAACCAGGTTAGTGACTGCACCAATCTTAACTTTGCCTAATGGTACTAGTGGGTTTCAAGTGTACAGTGATGCTTCTTACAAAGGTTTGGGGTGTGTATTAATGCAAAATGGAAAGGCGATTGCCTATGCTTCTAGACAACTCCGACCTCATGAAAAGAATTATCCAACGCATGATATTGAGTTAGCAGCTGTGGTGTTTGCTTTGAAAATCTGGCGTCACTACCTGTATGGGGTAACTTGTAAGGTGTACACCGACCATAAAAGTATGAAATATTTCTTTACCCAAAAGGAATTGAACATGAGACAGAGGCGATGGTTAGAGTTGATCAAAGATTATGATTTGCAGATCTTGTACCATCCGGGGAAAGCTAATACCGTAGCAGATGCCTTAAGCCGAAAATCTAGTGTGAATTTGTCATGTTTGATATCCAACCGAAAGGAATTGCTGAATGACCTAGAACAAGATGGGCTGTTAACCACTGTTTCTGCTCAACCTGCTATTCTTGATGGGATCAAACAAAAACAATGTGAAGATGAATATTTGAAAAAGATCATAGAGGAATTTGATTCAAAGCCAAGGCCAGGATTTGTGATTGAGAATGATGTGCTGAAATTTCAGAACCGTCTTTGTGTACCCGATTGTGATGATTTGAGAAAACGTGTTATGATCAAAGCTCACAGTAGTAAGTTTGCTATGCATCCAGGGAACACGAAGATGTACCATAATTTGAAACAAAATTTTTGGTGGCCTAGAATGAAAAAGAGTATTGCAGACTTTGTGGCTAGATGTCTACATTGCCAATAGGTTAAAGCCGAGCATCAACGACCCACTGGTTTATTACAACCACTCCCAATACCGGAATGGAAATGGGAGCACATTACCATGGACTTCATTGTGGGATTGCCTCGTTCTTCTCGAGGTATGGACTCTATCTGGGTTATAGTTGACCGTTTAACTAAGTCTGTCCATTTTTTGCCTGTCAAAACTATTTATAACGCTGATAAATTGGCCAATATCTACATGACTGAAATTGTGAGATTGCATGGAGTGCCAGTATCTATTGTGTCTGACAGGGACTCAAAGTTTGTACGAGATTTTGGCAGAGTTTGCAACAGGTTTTAGGGACTGAATTGAGACTGAGTAGTGCCTATCACCTACAGACAGATGGCCAAACTGAACGAACGAACCAAACTCTGGAGGATATGCTCAGAATGTGTGTGTTAGACTTCCAAGCGAATTGGGAGACCTACTTGCCATTAGCCGAATTTATGTACAACAATAGTTACCATTCAAGCATCGGAATGGCTCCCTACGAAGCTTTGTATGGGAGAAAGTGTCATTCTCCGATATGTTGGGCTGAAGTAGGTGATAGACCTTTATTGGGACCGGAACTTGTGCAAGAAACAACCGAGAAAGTGAAACTAATCCAGCAACGCCTGAAAACTGCACAGAATCGGCAGAAAAGCTATGCTGATGTCCGAAGAAGAGAGAGAGAATATGAAGTTGGGGATCACGTGTTCATAAAAGTGACCCCGATGAAGGGTCAAACTCGGTTTGGTGTTAAGGGAAAATTGGCGCCAAGATATGTTGGACCTTATGAGGTCCTTGAAAAGATCAATCCGGTATCGCATCGGGTAGCCTTACCTCCTGTAATGGAACATATGCATAATGTCTTTCATGTATCGATGCTTCGAGAATATTTGAGGGATCCACTCCACGTCATCGAACCGACACATGTGCTTCTGAAAGATGACTACATTTACGAGGAAAGACCTATCCAGATTGTGAATCGCCGGATCAAAAGGTTGAGAAATAAAGAAATACCGCTGGTAAAAGTTGATTGGCAAAACCACGAAGGAACCTATGCAACTTGGGAAACCGAGGAAGACATGATGAAGAGATATCCGGATTTGTTCCCATTGGACCCAATGTTGATTCAGAATGAAAGTAATTCGAGTTTGGGGACCAAACTCTTTTAAGGAGGGAAGACTGTAATAACCCCGACCTTCGATTAATGCTAAAACATGATTAATTATGCCTAACAGTAATTTAGAAGGAATCTGGGATTAATTTGCGTATGTATTGCATTAATTCTGTGTTTCTATCTATTTGCCATAAACTGATCTGTTCATGTTTAAACTTTGAACTGCGAATTGAAAGCCTTATCGGCGCCCGATTTCGAAATTGATTAGTGCTTCTTGTTAATTAGAATTTATGAGATTTTATGGCATGTTTAATTAAAATTTGATTTGGTATGGTTAAATTAGATTAATTAATGTTAAATTACATTAGTTTGGCTTTATTACCATAATGCCACTAGGTGGGCTTTGCTAGATTAAATGTTTAGTCTTGAATTACACTTAGAAGCATAACATCTCCTTAGCCATTTCTTGGAGTCAAAACGTGAGCAAGAGAGCTAGAGAGAGAAGAAGTTTGATTTCAACAAAATGCCTTGGAGAATTGGAAGAATTGATGAGTAGTATGCATATTTGAGCTTCTAGGCTTGGAATTGAAGACTTAAGGTAGGAGAATTACCTTCTTGATTGTGAATTCAAGTCATCTCTTGCATGATTCATGTGACATTAGTGATCTAACAAGAATTAGATTTAACATGTTGAATTAAAGCTTAAATCATGCATGCATGTCTTTATCATAACAATTTGAAGTGTTGTCATGGAAATTCTTGCATGCAAGACCATATTCTACTTATAGTCCATGAGTTCATCATGATTTTGTGTTTAATCTTGCATTTGGTTACATTTTTGGAGTATTGAATTCAAGTGAACACTTGCATGTTTTGTTCTTTAATATTTCTTGGAGGTTAGTTTGCAATTGTGTTTAATTAACTCACCCTTGGGCTTTGATTTCTCAAATTGATCTTCAAAACATGTTATACTATGAGTTTAAAGTGTTTTTCCAGAAAATGGGCCCAAGAGGTTGAGATTTGGGTAGTTGAATGCTTGGTTTGAGCTTGGGAGGCAAATCTGGAAATTCCAGAATTTGGCTTCCTCGCTCGAGCGAAGGATTCCACGCTCGAGCGACCATCGTTTGCTCAGAGCTCCGCTCGAGCGAATAAATGGTGGCTCAAGCGTAAATTGCAAGCTCTCAGGTTTTTGGTGCACGCAGACGCACGCTCGAGCGACGAGGCTTACGCTCGAGCGAGCATCGAGCGTAAAATTCCAACAACCAGTACTTTTGCATTTTTACAGACCACTCGAGTGAAGGAGTCTACGCTCCAGTGACCCCTCTATTTTGGCAAGCTCGCTCGAGCGAAGAAAGCTACGCTCGAGCGAGACCCCTGTTTTCAGCAAATTTTGAAAAATGTTTTTCAAGCCATGTTTGCATCCTCATTCCATCCTAGGCATTCCTAGGCCATGTTTTAGACCCCATAATGAGGATAAGAGATTAGAAACACACTAAGAGCCAGCGAAGTAAGTTTTGTACAATTAGAACGTGTGTTTCAAGTGTGCATCTGTTATGTATTGTGTAGGTCACGTGCCACGTACCGTTTGACCAAGTTTGCTCCGTCTGTTTGTTTCAAGACCAACTGTGAGTAATAACTTAGTAAAGTTATGTTCAAACTGTATCTACTTTTTGTGTGATTAAACAAGATATGTTTTCCGAAATGATATGTTCTGTACAATGAATGATTGTTCAATTTCTGATATGTATTTCGTGACATCCTTAGCATCATGTAATATCTGTTAGCTGTTACCCGGTATCGGAGGTTCCTTCATGGAACTTATTTCTGTCTGCACTCTGTTACCCGTACCGGAGGCCCTGTCACGAGGGCTCAGCTTCTGTTTTGTTCTATTACCCGGATCTGGAGGTTCCTTTATAGAACTGGTTATTCGTTATCTCACGCGTATGTGTTCTGTTCTGTTCTGTTCTGTTAATGCTAATGGATGTATCACGTAAATTAATCATGACTTATGATTTTTGTCTATATATGATCTGGACAAACAAATGAATTTGATACAACTCTGACTTATGATTTCTGAATCTGTACGAACTCATTCATTGAAAACCTTTACTCTGTTATTATTCACTGGGCTTTCACTCATAGTTTATCTTATGTATGTAAGTGAGACGCCACCTGACTAGGGCCAGAGTTGACGGCCTTTTGTTCTGTTTTGTCAACCAACTGTTATGCCTCCCGAGGAGGTTCCGTATGAAGCCTAATGCTATGGCTGTTTTTGTATTTCATGCTAGTCTCTATATATGTTTTGTAAAGACAAGTCTTGGGTTGTACATGTTGTAAATATTGTGTACCTGGACTGCCATGTTTATGCATATATACATATAAGTTTTGAAATGTTCCGTCCTATGTACATTATCACAGCTCATTGAACCTTTTTTATTTTGTATAATTGCTTCCGCAGCCCCTTACTATTACTAATCTGTTCAGAGGCCTTTGGTAATCCATGGATTACTGGCCGGTTACGATGCTAAACCTATAGGGGCGGGTTTGGGTCGTGACAGCTCTCCTCTCCGCCGGTCCTCTCGGTTGGACCCCTTCGCGGTCGGCTGTCCTATCGGTCAGTCCTCTCGATCAACCCCTCTCGCGGTCGGCTGTCCTCTCGGTCGGTCCTCTCGCTCAATCTCCCAACCAGCCCCACACACCCCATTTTTCTTCTTTATTCCCTTCGTTGGACTAAAGCTGTACTTGGGAATGAGGGACTACTAACATTTGTGGGCCCACAGAAGCTTTTGGTCCACCACTTAGAGCCCAATTCACGGTTCAAGCACTAAAGCCCAGCACCATTGAAAACCCAATATTGCACCAGGAACCAATGGCATCTAAACACTTGTCAAGAGGAGAACCAGTCACGTAAGCAGACAAAGATCCTGCAAAGTTATTGCACCACACATCAGCCATTAATGAGGCTCCTACAGCATTAAATGCGATAATCCCTTCACGTCGGAATGGGCAGCCTCACCATGAACAAGGCAAGCTAGAGCATAGACTTTCAGCCAATATGACAGGTCAGAGTGGACAAAGAAATGATGAACAAAGGATATAAGGAGGCTTCCAAGATACACAAAAGGTTAAGTTCTCTATTGTTACTCTCTCTCCACACACTATCAATCTCCTCTCTTTTAACTTGATTGTTAGAGGGTCCGCTGGGGGACTTCCGTTCATCTTTGGATATTTTTGCAAGCACACCAATGAGCTTAGTGACAGGTGAACGGTGTAGGAAGCGTGGATCAACCCGACCCGCCCTCCAGGGATTAACAGTACTATCAATATTGATGGAGAAAAATAATTGAGGTGTTATTTAAAATTTTTTGAAGGTAAATTACTAACGTTATATTTGGTTGAGTGATTTGATAAGATATTTGAAAAATAAAAGAGAAAAGAGAAAAAGTGTGTAATGTAGGTATATTTTATTTTTATTTCACCTATTTTTTTCCTTTTCCTTTTCAAATCTCCCGACCAAACATAGTGCACAGTTTTTAATAATTAGACTTAATTCTCAAAAAAAATTATTGAAAATAAATCCTAATAAAATCGATGCAAAAAATAAATTTTTATGACGATGTTTTGCACATGCTGCTAAAAATTGACAATTAGTGACTTTTTTGTATCACGATTTTTATAAATTATCGCCAAAACTTACAATTAGTGACATTTTTTGTGACGAATTTTTCAAACTGTTGTTGAAAGTTAAAAATTAGTGACTTTGTGATAATTTTTTTAAATTATCGCTAAAATATATAATTAATGACATTTTTTGTGACAAAATTTTCAAACTGTCACTGAAACTTAATAATTAATGACGTTTTTTAATAGTGTTTGATAAAAAACTCCATTAATTCTTATAAGACCTATTAAATAATAAATTCACCTATTAAGAGTTACACGTAAGCCTTTTTTTATTTTTTATTTTTTTATGGGATGTAAGGAATTAACGTATTTATCTGTTTATATACTTTCTCCTGACATAAGTAAATTTTATTTTTTGTCAGATAAAAAAAAAAAAAAAAAAGACTTACTAGTCAAAAGGTACTCTCTTAGGGCCCGTTTGTTTTTGGTGATAGGGAGGGTATTAGGATTCATAGTGAGGTGAGATCTACTAATATCATGTTTGTTTTAAGAGATGGAGAGGAGATTTGTAATCCACTCTGGACTACGAATCCCCTTGGGGAGGGGATTAGGATAGGCCCGTGGGACTTAGTATTAGAAATTAGTCTGCCAGACTATTTTTTATTATTTATTTTTTAATTTTTTTACATGTTGGGCATTTTTTTTGAACATTAATGTTCAATTTTTTTATTTTATTTTTAGTTAACTAAAAATCATTATTTTATTTGTTTTATTTTTTTCTGAAATTTTATTATTATTTTTTTATTTTTTAGATGTTGGACATTTTTTTTGAACATTAATGTTTAATGTTTTTGTATTTTTTTTATTATTTTATATAAAAATAATTTAACAATCCCTACACCAACAACTATCATCAAAACAAACACAATTTTACTTAATTCCCTCACTATCAATTTCCTTACTAACAATCCTCTCACTATTAATCCCCTCATTATGAATTTTCTCTATTCCATCTCTGAAAACAAAAGGGACCTTAAGCTCTATTGATCACATTTTAATCAATATCTTAGCAAATAAAAAATATGTTTGAGCCACAGTTAAAAAATTTATCCAATGAAAAAATAAAAAATACAAATTAATATCATTTTTCAAAAACAATTGGTGGCATAAAAAGATGATAAATCTCTATCAGTCTTTAAAATGTCTTATTCAAATTTTATTGTTGGATCCTAAGAACAATAAAAAAAATTTAAGAATTTTTATTTGAGAGCTTTCTGCATCATCGAAATATTTCACCTAAATATTTCACCTGAACTTTTCACCTCTTTTGCAGCTTCTTATATAAAATGGTAAGTCCCAATATTTTATAAACAAAATGGGCCCTTACACATACACATGATGTTTATTGTATAATTACATAGGAAATGTGAAATAAAATAATAAAATAAATTCGGTAATAAATAACATGTCAACTTTTATTTTTATTGACCTGGAACAAAATTTTCTTTTAATAGAAATGCTATTTAACATTGATTTCAATACTTTATTTCACTTTCTATATTTAACAAATAGTGAAATTTACTGTGTCATATAAAGAATTTAGGTGAACATTTTCGGTAATATATAAGAATTATTTCTTTTTAATAGGTGTTTATATAAAGTATATATATGCTTTTTTGGGCATTTAGACAGCTTAATTTTTCATTTGCATGGTCTTCAGACAAGAGATTTTATTTATTTATTTATTTTTATGCAATCTTCTATAAAATATCGAAAATTAAAACTACCTTGGGCACACGATTAGAGAAATGATTGATACCACAATTTAAGTTTCATAGTTATATTCACAATGACATGGCATGACATGTGTAAAATTTTTAATTTATCACAAATTCAATCATATAATACTTAATTTTATGATCATGTTGTTACGAGTGAAATATGAGACTAAAATTGTATCTCAGCATTTAACTACAGATAAATTGCCCTTTGACCAAAAAAAATATCAAACTTATCCTTTGACTTGTAGATTTAGACCCATGACTGGTTAGTGAAAGCAAAATATCAACAATTTGTACACTCCATGGTTACTCAAACAAAATTGAAAAAACTGAATAAGGCCTTTTAAATAAATGAAAATTCTATTTATATATAAAAATTTATATAAAAAAAACACAAAAAGAAGATGGTAATGTCATTTTTATAAATAAACTTGTATTTATGATATTTTGTTTTAAAATAAAGATTCAGATTAAATCATATTGTTCTCTATTAAAATTATGTATAAATTTTTTATTTATATATCATGACTCATAAATAAATCATAACTCAAGCTTTAGGAAAAGGATTTCTCCCTAGTTCGATAAGATAAGTCTTCTTTTCTAAACTTACCAATTAGGTGTCACATTTGAATTTTATTTCTAAAAGACTGAGTTTCACTATCTTACTTAATAAAAACTTTACTATACAGACACATACGCATCTATACATACACATCTTTTCTAAGCTTACCATTTACAATTGGATGTAACCTTTAAATTTTATTTATAAACTATAAGACTGAATTTCACTAATGTTACTTAGTAAAAATTTTACTATACATATATGGATGAGAAGTACACATACACATCAATTAGGCTTCCAATTAAGAGCTAGAGAAAAGGACAGTTAAAAAAAAGAAAAAATTGTGGATCATCAAAGGGAAAAGAGAAACAGACAACTAATTGTCACATGGGGATTGGAACAACACATAGAGCCTTTTGTAAGGTGGTGCCAAACTTGTCTTCCATGTCCAAGTCCTCTGGCGCAGTTCCACCTTCAAGCTTCCTACTATACATATATAGATGAGAGGTACACATACACATCAAATAGGCTTCCAATTAAGAGCTAGAGAAAAGGACAGTTAAAAAAATGAAAAAATTGTGGATCATCAAAGGGAAAAGAGAAACAGACAACTAATTGTCACATGGGGATTGGAACAACACATAGAGCGTTTTGTAAGGTGGTGCCAAACTTTTCTTCCATGTCCAAGTCCTTTGGTGCAATTCCACTTTCAAGCTTCCTACTATACATATATATATATATATATGAGAAGTACACATACACATCAATTAGGCTTCCAATTAAGAGCTAGAGAAAAGGACAGTAAAAATAAAATAAAATTGTGGATCATTAAAGGGAAAAGAGAGACAGACAACTAATGGTCACATGGGGATTGGAACAACACATAGAGGTTGAGCCTTTTGTAAGGTGATGCCAAACTTGTCTTCCATGTCCAAGTCCTTTGGTGCAATTCCACCTTCAAGCTTTTAATCAAACGAGTTTATGAGCGAACCCAACATCACTGGAATCATCCTTATTGCTAGGGGTAACCCAGGACAAATCCTCCGCCCTACACCAAATGGAATTAGCTCAAAGTGCCGACCACGAACATCAATTTCCAAGCCCAAGAACCTCTCAGGCATAAACGAGATTGGGTTCAGCCATATGTTTGGGTCGCGGCCAATAGCCTAGGCATTTACAAACACTTGTGTCCCCTGCAGGACTATGTAGCCACAGACTTCAACATCACTTTCAACCTTGCGAGGGATTAAAAATGGAACTGGCGGGTGTATCCTCGAGGTCTCTTTCACAATTGCTTGCAAATAAGGTAAACGTGAAACGTCGGACTCTTCTATTGGTTTCCCTTTGCCAATAGTTTGTTCAAGCTTGGCTTTAACTCTGTTTAAAGTCTCTGGATTTCGGAGCAACTCTGCCATTGCCCACTCTCCAAGCCTAAAGAACTACCCCTCCAAATCTGCTATGATTTGGGACATTTGAAAAATAAATGTTCTAGAGTTTCATCTTCCTGCTTGCATCGTGGACATAAAGCATCATCGATCACATCCCGACATTTCAAGGAATACTTGACCAGAAGAATATTATGCAAACACTTCCAAATAAACATAGACCATTTTAGAGGGATTTGAAGCTTCCACAACCATAACCAAATCGGATTATTCCAATCAACAACCAGTTGTTTTTGGTGAAGTAAGATTTCCAACGCTTTCCAATAAGCTGACTTGACAGAGTAAGCACCAGATTTGGTATGACACCAAATTTGTCTGTCAGGCTGAGACATGACAGGAATATGAATACGTTGTATATGCTGAATGCAAGATGTAGGAAAAAAAACAAACTCAATAAAATAATCCACCAACAATGAGACGGTTTGTCAATAAAATGCGATACAGTGAGAAAGGAGAAATTTATGTCCAACCTTTGGCCAATAAGTGGGTTATCCATGGCGGAAATCCATTCTTCCTCAAAGAGATTTATTTGTTCCCCATTCCCAACTACCCATTCAAGGCCCGAAAAGAGTAGGCTTCTACCCCAAAGGATACTCCGCCAGCCCTAAGAAGTATTTGAACTTGACTTCACCTTGTCAAACCCACCTTACTACAATATTTGCCCAAAAGGACCCTTGAAAGTAGAGAATCCGGATTAGACCACAGTCGCCAAGCTTGTTCAGCTAGCATGGCTTGGTTAAGATAGCCCAGGTCTTTAAACCCAAGACCTCCCCAAGCCAACGGTAGACAAACCTTGTCCCATCGCCGCTAGCAAAACCCTCTACCCTTAGAAGACTCCTAGAAAAAATTCCAAATGATACAATTTAATTTATGTAATACATAACGAGGAATTTTAAAAAAAGAAAAAGAGTATAAGGGAATGGACTGAAGGACATGTCTAACCAGCGTACTACGCCCCACCATATTAAGCAAACTGCATTTCCAGCTCTGAAGTTTGCTCTGAATTTTCTCTATCAATTCTCGAAATACCGCGATTTTCTTAGAGCATGTAAAATCTAATGTTACCCCCAAATACACCCCTGGCTGACCAACACAACAAATCTGAAAAACGGAGTCCAACAAATGTACTTGTGAGGGGGTAATATTCGGACTAACAAATAATTCAGATTTTGAGAAGTTAATTTTAAGGCCCGACTATTCGCAAAAAGATTTTAAAAACCATTGGAGACACCAAATTTCTTTGGCGCAAAAGTTCATAAAAATAAAAATGTCATCAGCAAAGAGGAGGTGAGACACTAGGGGAGAATTCTAACTAATACAAATTCCACGACAAATATTACTTTCACCCATATGGACAAAACCAACAGTCAAAACTTGCATGACTAGAATAAATAAATATGGGGATAGAGGATCACCTTGCCATAAACCCAATTTGGGTTAAAAAAAGTGGGACTGTTGGCCATTTCACCAGAACAGAAAAGGAGACCGTTCAAACACATTGATTTATCAATAAAATTTATTTAAGGGGAAAGTACATAAACATATAAATACATCAATTCCTAACACCCCATAAATAATTTTAAAAAATGGGGGCCTTACATGTAACTCTTAATAGGTGAATTTATTATCCAATAGGTCCTATGACAATTAATGGCATTTTTCATTAAACACTATTAAAAAAGTCACTAACTATATTTCAGTGACAATTTAAAATTTGTCACAAAAAATATCATTAATTATATATTTTAGCAACAATTTAAAAAATTTATCAAAAAAATCACTAATTTTCAACTTTTAACAACATTTTGAAAAATTTGTCACAAAAATATCACTAATTGTAAGCTCTAGCGACATATGTAAAAAATGGTCATAAAAAATTATTTTTAGCGATAATTTTACTTTGACTTATTTTCAATAAAATTTTATGAAAATTAAGTTTAACCATTAAAAACTATTACGCTATATTTGGTTGAGAGATTTAGAAAGAGAAGGAAAAATGTAGGTGAAATGTGAATAAACAAAAATGCTTGAGACCCCCAAAGTTGAGGACTCCTATAACCCCTAAAATAATGTGGATCAATCATGTGTTTTTTTTTTTTTTCCCTTCCTGGACAATCACAGGTGAGTGGGAGTTGTGGAGGGTTGTGTTTTTTGGGAGTCTGTAGCATTGTTGGTGAATAAAATATACCTACATTTTATATAGTTTTACACACCTTTTCTCTTTCTTTTTTTAAAATCCTTTTTAAATTTTCTAACTAAGGCCTCGTTTGGGGAGTAATTATTTTAGTCAAAAAGTCAAAAAGTAATTACAAATTGTCACATCACTCTCTCTATTTTTCTGTATATCTTTTCGAAAAAAGTTAAAAAATTATTAAAATAACCTATTTTTAAATGAGGCCTAAATAAAACGTTAGTAGTTTACCCTAAAAAAAATTTAAATAACACCTCAATTATTTTTCTCCATCAATATAAAACAATAAGTTATTAATGTTGTATAGCAGGCTTTGGCAATTGACTCTATCCATAGAGCAACTTGTACTTGATATCATCCAACACTTTCAATTTGAACTCTTTTTTAGTTGAACACAATTCTGGTCAGCAAAAAAATTCTCACATGGTCAAAGAAAAGAGATAATTACCACAAACCCCACCATTCAGTGATAACAAACACCACACCATTCGGTGATAGCAAACCAAACACGCCAAGCATTAAACGCCACACCAAACCCCCAATAATATAAAGATTAGACCTTGTTGAGGACATTTCAAATAAGTTATTTATTAGTTTATTACTTTATTTTTATTTTTTATATATATATATATATTTTATTTTTTTTACGTCTGAGAAGGATATTTATGAGTTGATAATGGGCCGAGCCAGTATGTACTAGAGTCTGGGTCTTTACTCGGTCAAATGTCGGAAGCATGTAAGACCAGAGAGGTAGCCCTGTTGAAGTTCGTGCTCTGAAGAAACAAGCCCACAGGATCGACCGAGTTTTGAGCACGGCCGGGCGCGCAGCGCATGTTGGAGCGGGATATCAGCACGGTCCAATGAAGTGAGATTGAGGCACTAGTGCGGCTCGGAGCTGCGCGCCATGCAAGTCGGTCAGAGTTCATTCTCGGAAGACCAGACTTGAACGAATGGGAGCTAAGTCGTGGCTGTTGTAACAACCCCGATATGTGATTAGCTGATTAACCAGAATTAATTATGCCTAATAAGTAATTAAGATGAAATCCTGAATTAATTGCATGTGTTATGTGTTATATGAATTTCTATCTGTCTATAATAAGAATATCTGTTTCTGTTTCTATTTTGTATTACGAATTGAAGGCCTTATCGACATTCGATCTCGAAATTGACTTGGTATATGTGTTAGTTGGAATTTTTAAAACATTATGGTAGGTTTAATTAAAATTCAATTCGGAACGAATTAATGCGAATTAATTAATGGTCATTGCTTAGACTAATTAAAGTCTAATTAATTCACTCTTAATCAAGGCTATATAGGGCTTATATGACTAGACACTCACATTTACACACTCTTACTTCTTCATCTTGAGACACCAAAACGTGGGGGGGAGAGAGAGAAAAGAGGAGTTTGAACTCAAAATTAAGAGGATTACTACAGAAATTAGAGATTTTGGCTTGGAACTTCAAACAATTGATCATCTAGAGCATCATTGACAAGCCTAGGTAAGAATTCAACTCTTAGATTGTACAATTATATGTGTAGGACATGAACTCTAAAGAATTAAGTTGGTTGATACAAGAATTGAGTTAAAATTGAAGAGAATTGAACCATATCATGCATGCATGCTCATTTCATCACAATTTGAGGTTGTTTTCAAAGAATTTCCCTCTTGCATGTCCTTACTTTGATCTTCTTCTAAGAATTCAACATGTTTTTTAGTTAGACACCTTATTAGATCATGTTTTGAAAGCTTTGAACTTGCACCTTTACATGCATGATATGTAATGATATATTTTCACAATTTCAAGGTTGAGTTTTGAACAATTGACAAAGCTTTTAGGCTTAATTTTGCAACATGATTTTGAATTCACCATGTTTAATCAGTTTACAAGAGTTTTCTCAAGTTTTGGGGTCAAAAGTTGCATTTTGAGACTTTGAATTTGGGTTTTGTAGCTTGGAGGCGAATCTAGAAATTCCAGAATTCGACCCTTCCGCTCGAGCGAGCACTCTATGATCTTACACTTCTATTCAAGCGACCAGAAGTTCGCTCCAATGTGAAATACAAGCTCCCAGAAGTTTACATGTTTTGCAGACCGCTAGAGCGATAAGAGTTATGCTCGAGCGAAGACCCTAGTCTCATGCTCGAGCGACCGTCGAGCGTACGTCATGCAGAAAAATCAAGCAACCAGTACTTTTGTAAAGTTTACAGGCCACTCGAGCGACAGAAGTTGTGCTCAAGCTACCACTCACATTTTATATGTTCGCTCGAGCAAAGGAAGTTACGCTCGAGTGATATCCCTGTTTTCAGCAAATTTTGCTAAGTGTTTCCAAGTACATTTTAGCATCCTCATTGCATCCTAGGCATTCCTAGGCTAAGATTAAGACATAATAATGAGGATAAAGGCTAGAAACACACTAAGAACGAAATGAGATAAGTCATGTACGATCCAAACGTGTATTTCAGTATATGTATCTGTTATGTTTATATAGGTCACGCGCCGTAAGCTGTTGATCCATTGGTTGGCTATCGAGCTATACAACAATCTGTGAGTAATAACTTAGTAAAGCTATGTTCGATATGAAATACTTTCTAAACATTATGATATGATATGATCTGTTTTTGAATGATACAAAAGACTATTTTGTGATTCCATGAATGATGATCCATGTTTTGGAATAGTATTGTGGTATCCTTAGCAGAGGCCCTCGCCTAGAGGAAATAGTACTGTGGCTTATGGTCATGAGGCCCTCGCCCGGGGGAATAATACCATAGCCTAGGCCCTTGCCCAGGGAAATAATACCGTGGCCCATATATAAGATATGTTACCTAGTACCGGAGGTTCCATTATGGAACTTCATATGCTTGAACAAAGAGATATGTTAGTACTAATGGATGTACCACACATGAATTGAATATAAACATGAATATGACTTTGTTTCTAATACAAACATGACTATGTTCCAATGTGATTATAGATTTGAAATATGTTCCGGACATCGTTCACTAAAACCTTTACTTTGTTATTATTCACTGGGATTCGCTTACTTTATATATATATATATATGTATGTAGGTGAACAAGCACGTGACCAGGCCTAAGCTGCTACCTAGAGTTTTGGGTCAGCCAACCACTGTGCCTCCCGGGGAGGTTCCCTTTTGAGATGTCAAGTTTTATAACTTTGTTGCAGATATTTTTGTTTTGTTTTGCTTACCTGTACATTGGGCTAAGTCCCATTTTGGCTTTATCTGTGTAAATGGGTGACGTAAGACTAATGTATTTATAACGTCGCATGTATATATATAAGTGTGTTTTGATGATTTCTACCTCATATAGGTCAACACAGCTCTATGGACAATGCATTTTTATATATTTTCTTCTGTAGCCCCTTGTATTTCATAATAATTAGGTCAGAGGTCTTTGGTAATCCAAGGATTACTGGCCAATTACGACGCTAAACCTATAGGGGCGGGTTTGGGTCGTGACAGAGTGGTATCAGAGCACGATTTATACCGCACACACAAGTCCATATGAGTTATAGGATGTCCTAGAAAAGAATTAGGGACATTTCATTTGCATGTGTGAGTGTGTGATAATTTTTATAAATGTGGAAACTGAATTTGAACCTAAATAAATGAAATTGAAAGAAATGAACAAGATTATTCCTATGTTTATTATTACCTTGTCTCTCTATAGCATCATGGAAAATGCAAGAAGTAATGATACAAGTGAATTCTCGGAGACTCGCATAAGTCGTATGGAACAAATGCTTGTAGCCCTGACAGAAGTAGTGATACAACAACAGAGGCAACAACCTTTGCCTCCACCGCCTCCACCAGCACAAAATGAGCCAGACAACAATGATATAATCAACTTGACTCAGAAATTCATGAAGATGAAACCGCCAATTTTTCTGGGAGGTATTAAACCATTAAAGGCTGAAACATGGTTGTTGGAAATTGAGAAATTATTCGAAGTGTTTTCCTGTTCTAAGATTTAGAAAGTTCTTTTGGCCACCTACACTCTAAAAGATGAAGCCCGGAGATGGTGGTTATTGATCCAAAATAGTAATGGGAACATAACATGCGCACAATTCAATGAGATTTTCTATAATAAATAATTTCCTCAGTGCTTTCGGGACCGAAAAGTTTCTAAATTCCAAGAACTTAAGCAAGGGAAGATGTTCATAGCTAAGTATGAGGCTAAGTTCACTGAGTTAGCCAGATTTGCTCCTCATATAATTGACACAGATTACAAAAAGGCTCAAAAATTTGAAAGGGCATTAGACTTAGAAGTGTTTGACCGAGTAGGTGTACTAAAATTACCTACACATGTGGAAGTACTTGATAAAGCGCTGATGGCAGAGGCCATTCTAGCGGCAAAGAAACAAGCTACAACTCCAACAACTGAATGGAGAGGCAAAATGGCAGGATTCAATTTCAAGAAGGGCCGATCATTTTCGAAGAAGCAAAACACAGGATCCTGTAGTAGCTTTAGTCAAAGTAGTGGATCTATTCCAAACTGTCCAAATTGTGGAAGGAAACATAGAAGAGTGTGCTACCGTGCATCTAGTGCCTGTTATTGGTGTGGTGAACTTGGCCATATAATAAAGGATTGTCCACTTGGGTCCGAGAATGCCAATCGCCCCGCAGCAAGTTCAGTTGGATCAGCTCCTGCAACAAGGTTAAATGTCAGAACTAATGCCAGGGGTAACATCGAAAATGAAACGCTAAGACAAGGAAGAGTGTTCGCCTTAGTGCCTGGAGATGTACAAAACACCAAATTTGTGGTGTCAGGTATAATCTCTATTTGTGCTCAAAATGCCTATGTGTTAATAGATTCTGGTTCCACACATTCATTTGTATCGCATGCTTTTTCTCGAAAATTAACTAGCCCATTAGAACCTATGAACTGTTTATTGTTTGTATCTACACCTTCTGGAGGTTCTATGATACGTGTTTATGTTTATCCGGCATGTGATGTTGTGATTAGAGATGTGACATTGTATGTTGATTTGTTACCATTGGGTATTGATCATTCTGACTGCATACTTGGTATGGATTGGTTAACAAAATACTGTGCCACCATTGATTGTGTGAATAAAACCGTCATGTTTAGACCACCTGGTTTGCCTGAGTTTGTTTTTACTGGAAATGGGGTGGTTCCTCCGCCATACTTGATTTTATTTATGAGAGCTAGGAAATTGTTAAGAAAAAGGTGTCGGGGCTACTTATGTTGTGTGTTGATTGAGTTTTCGGATAGTGCTAATGTGGAAACGATTCCTGTGGTTTGTGAATTTTCTGATGTATTTCCTACTGACCTACCTGGGGAGTTAATTAATAGGGAAATTGAGTTTACTATTGATATAGAAACCGAAATACAACCAATTTCCAAGAACCCTTATAAAATGTCAACTTCTGAACTGAAAGAGTTGAAAATCCAACTCCAAGAACGCGTAGACAAGAAATTCATCCATCCAAGCACCTCACCTTGGGGAGCTCCAGTGTTATTTGTCAAAAAGAAACACGTGTCTTTGAGGTTGTGTATCGACCACCGTGAGTTGAACAAAGTAACCGTGAAGAACAAATACCCATTACCCCAAATAGATGATCTATTTAACCAACTTCATGGGGCACAAGTGTTCTCCAAGATAGATATTAGATCCGAGTATCACAAGCTAAAGGTCAAGGCAGAAGATGTAGAGAAAACTGCATTTAGAACTAAATACGGACACTATGAATTTTTGGTAATGCCATTCAGAGTAACTAATGCACCCGCAGCATTCATGGACTTAATGAATAAAGTGTTCAAACAATTCCTTGATGAGTTTATTGTTGTGTTCATTGATGATATATTGATTTATTCTAAAAGCAGGGAAGAACATGAAAACCATCTGAGAATGGCTTTACAGATCCTAAGGAAAAAGAAGTTACATGCAAAAAATTTCAAATGTGAATTTTGGCTTGATAGTGTGGCATTTCTAGGGCATGTAATCAACAAGGATGGTATCTCTATTGACCCACAGAAAATTGAAGCTATTGTAGACTGGCCTAGGCCGACAAATGTGTCGGAAGTTAGGAGCTTTCTGGGACTTGTTGGCTACTATAGAAGATTTGTAAAAGATTTCTCAAAACTTGCTCTGTCGTTGACACAATTGACACAGAAAAATGTACCATTTGGCTGGAATAATCAACAAGAGTCTGCTTTCCAAGAATTGAAAACTAGACTGGTAACTATTCTAATCCTAACTTTGCCTAACGGAATTGATGGGTTTCAGATTTACAGTGATGCCTCCTATAAAGGTTTGGGTTATGTGTTGATAGAAAATGGAAAGGTAATTGCTTACGCTTCTCGGCAACTTTGTCCTCATGAAAAGAATTACTCGACTTATGATCTTGAACTGGCAGCTGTGGTGTTTGCTTTGAAAATTTGGCGCCATTATCTATACGGAGTAACTTATGAGGTGTATAATGACCACAAAAGTTTGAAATATTTCTTCATCCAAAAAGAATTGAACATGAGAAAGAGAAGATGGTTAAAGTTGATCAAAGACTATGATTTGCAGATCTTGTACCATCCAGGAAAAGCTAATACAGTGGCAGATGCTTTGAGCCGAAAGTCAATGGGAAATTTGTCATGTTTGCTCACCGGTCAGAAAGAATTGCTATGTGACTTGGAAAAGAATGAGATTTAAGTTGCATTGCAAGAACAAGGTGGAATCTTAGCTGCTATCTCTGCCCAGCCTGTAATCATTGAAGAAATTAGAGAGAAACAACTGCACGATGAATTCTTGAAAAAGATCGTGGATGAATTTGACTCAAAACCAAGGCCCGGGTTTGTACTTGAGAACAATGTGTTGAAATTTCAGGGTCGCCTTTGTGTGCCGGATTGTTTTGACTTGAGGAAACGCATCATGACTGAAGCTCACAATTTGAAATTTGTCATGCATCTGGGAAACACAAAGATGTATCATGATTTGAAACAAAATTTCTGGTGGCCGGGGAATGAAAAAGTGTATTACAGATTTTGTGGCTAAATGTTTATACTGCTAACAAGTTAAAGCCGAACATCAACGACTCGCTGGTTTGTTACAGCCGCTACCAATACCAGAATGGAAGTGAGAGCACATTACTATGGACTTCATTGTGGGATTGACTTGCTCCTCTCGAGGTATGGATTCTATTTGGGTCATTGTCGATCGCTTAACTAAATCTGCCCACTTTTTACCTGTCAAATCCTTGTATAATGTGGATAAATTGGCTAATTTGTATGTCAATGAGATTGTGAAATTGCATGGAGTTCCAGTTTCCATAGTGTCTGACAGGGACCCTAAGTTCAGTTTAAGATTTTGGCAAAGTCTACAGTAAGCTTTGGGAACTGAGTTAAGACTGAGAAGCGCTTACCACCCACAAACTGACGGCCAATCAGAAAGAACAATACAGACATTGGAGGATATGCTCAAAATGTGTGCATGCTCAGAATGTGTGCCCTAGATTTCCAACGCAATTGGGGGATCAACTTACCATTGGCTAAATTTGTGTATAATAATAGCTATGACTCAAGTATTGGGATGGCTCTGTATGAAACTTAGTACAGTAGAAAATACCGTTCACCGATCTGTTGGGCTGAGGTAGGTGATAGACCCTTCCAGAACTTGTGCAGAAAACCACTAAAAACGTGAAATTGATTCAACAAAGATTGAAAACTGCACAAAGCTGCCAAAAGAGTTATGCAGATGTCCGAAGACAAGATAAGGAATATGAAATCGAGGATCATGTGTTCATAAAAATGACTCCAATGAAAGGCCAGACACGGTTTGGGGTGAAAGGCAAGTTAGCACCGAGATATGTTGGACCATATGAGATTCTAGAGAAAATCAACCCGATGACGTATCGAGTAGCCTTACCGCTAGTTATGGAGCATATGCATAATGTCTTTAATGTCTTAATGTTATGGGATTACTTACGAGATCTACACCACGTTATTGAGCCGACACATGTACTTTTAAAGGATGACTACACGTATGAAGAAAGGCTAATACATATTGTAAACCATCGAATTAAAAGGCTAAGGAACAAGGAAATACCGTTGATAAAAGTTGATTGGCAAACCCACGGAGGGACCTATGCAACTTGGGAAACGAAAGAAGACATGATGAAGAGATACCCTGATTTATTTCCTTTGGATCCAGTATTCTTCCAAAATAAAAGTAATTCGATTTTGGAGAACCAAACTCTCTAAGGGGGGAAGACTGTAACAACCCCGACCTGTGATTAGCTGATTAACTAGAATTAATTATGCCTAATAAGCAATTAAGATGAAATCCTGAATTAATTGCACGTGTTATGTGCTATATGAATTTCTATCTGTCTATCGTAGGAATATTTGTTTCTATTTCTGTTTTGTACTGCGAATTGAAGGCCTTATCGGCATCCGATCACGAAATTGACTTGGTATATGTGTTAGTTGGAATTTTTAAAACATTATGGTAGGTTTAATTAAAATTCAATTCGGAACGAATTAATGGTCATTGCTTAGACTAATTAAAGTCTAATTAGTTCACTCTTAATCAAGGCTATATAGGGCTTATATGACTAGACACTCACATCTACACACTCTTACTTCTTTATCTTGAGACACCAAAATGTGGGGGAGAGAGAGAGAGAGAGAGAGAGAAAAGGAGTTTGAACTCAAAATTAAGAAGATTGCTAGAGAACCTAGAGATTTTGGCTTGGAACTTCAAACAATTGATCATCTAGAACATCATTGACAAGCCTAGGTAAGAATTCATCCCTTAGATTGTACAATTATGATGTGTAGGACATGAACTCCAAAGAATTAAGTTGGTTGATACAAGAATTGAGTTAAAATTGAAGAGAATTGAACCATATCATGCATGCATGCTTATTTCATCACAATTTGAGGTTGTTTTCAAAAAATTTCCCTCTTGCATGTCCTTACTTAGATCTTCTTCTAAGAATTCAACATGTTTTTGAGTTAGACACCTCATTAGATTATGTTTTGAAAGCTTTGAACTTGCACCTTTACATGCATGATATGTAATGATATGTTTTCACAATTTCAAGGTTAAGTTTTGAACAATTGACAAAGCTTTTAGGGTTAATTTTGTGACATAATTTTGAATTCACCGTGTTTTATCAGTTTACAAGTGTTTTCTAAAGTTTTGGGGCCAAAAGTTGCCTTTTGAGACTTTGAATTTGGGTTTTGCAGCTTAGAGGCAAATCTGGAAATTCCAGAATTCGATCCCTCCGCTGGAGCGATAGATCTTGCATTCGAGCGAGCACTCTATGATTTTACACTCCACTCAAACAACCAGAAGTTCGCTCTAGCATGAAATGCAAGCTCCCAGAAGTTTACATGTTTTGCAGACCGCTCAACCAACAAGAGTTACGCTCGAGCGAAGACCCCAATGTCACGCTTGAGCGACCATCGAGCGTGTGTCGAGTGGAAAAATAAAGCAACCAGTACTTTTGCAAAGTTTACAAGCCGCTCGAGCAACAGAAGTTACGCTCGAGAGACCACTCACATTTTGTATGTCCGCTTGAGCGAAGGAAGTTACGTTCAAGTGGTCCCCCTGTTTTCAGCAAATTTTGCTAAGTGTTTCCAAGTACATTTTAGCATCTTCATTGCATCCTAGGCATTCATAGGCTAAGATTAAGACATAATAATAAGGATAAATGCTAGAAACACACTAAGAATGAAATGAGATAAGTCATGTACGATCCAAACGTATATTTCAGTATATGTATCTGTTATGTTTATGTAGGTCACGCGCTGTAAACTGTTGATCCATTGGTTGGCTATCGAGCTGTACGACAATCTGTGAGTAATAACTTAGTAAAGCTATGTTCGATATGAAATACTTTCTGAACATTATGATATGATATGATTTGTTTTTGAATGATACAAAAGACTATTTTGTGGTTCCATGAATAATGATCCATGTTTTTGAATAGTATTGTGGTATCCTTAGTAGAGGCCCTCGTCCAGGGGAAATAGTACGGTGACTTATGGTCATGAGGCCCTCGTCCGGGGGAATAATACCGTGGCCCAGGCCCCTGCCTGGGGAAATAATACCGTGGCCCATATATGAGATATGTTACCCGGTACCGGAGGTTCCATTATGGAACTTGTTATGCTTGACCAAAGAGATATGTTAATGCTAATGGATGTACCACACATGAATTGAATATGAACATGAATATGACTCTGTTTCTGATACAAACATGACTATGTTCCGATATGAGAGATTTGAAATCTGTTCTGGACATCGTTTACTAAAACCTTTACCTTGTTATTATTCACTAGGCTTCGCTCACTTTATATATATATATATATATGTATGTGGGTGAATAGGCGCGTGACCAAGCCTAAACTGCTGCTTGGAGTTTTGGGTCAGCCAACCACTGTACCTCCCGGGGAGGTTTCCTTTTGAGACGTCAAGTTTTGTAACTTTTCTACAGATGTTTTTGTTTTGTTTTGCTTATCTGTACATTGGTCTAAGTCCCCTTTTGGCTTTATTTGTGTAAATGGGTGACGTAAGACTAATGTATTTATGACGTCGCATGTGTATATATAAGTGTTTTTTAAGGATTTCCACCACATATACGCCAACACAGCTCTATAGACAACGTATTTTATATATTTGCTTCTGTAACCCCTCGTATTTAATAATAATCAGGTTAGAGGCCTTTGGTATTCCAAGGATTACTGGGCGGTTACAACGCTAAACCTATAGAGGCGGGTTTGGATCGTGACAACTGTGGAGCTCGGTTGAGTCCGCGATCAAGAATTACCAATGAGACCGAAAGAGTAACACGGTCATAAGGTGACGGCACAGGGCCACGTTAAGCATAGCTCAGCGGGAAATACTACGCGGCGTGACAAGACTGCAGGAAGAAGATTCCGCTATCCGTACGCATCGATACCGTTTGGCAGTTTCGTCATTTGGTGTTTAGCTATATTAGCGCTGACACGTGGAGGAACGTAAGAGAAGAGCAGGTCCACGCGTCCAAAGGGGAATGGATGCAGAAGCGTGCGCAGAAGCTATATAAATGATGTTGTGCCTCTATACACAGGTCTGGAACATCTAGTGATCAGAGCTCACCTACTACTTTGTCTCCTCTCTTTTCTCTCTCTCTCTCTCTCTCTCTCTCTCTCTCTCTACGTCGGGTAGCTAACCATCTTTGCGTTCTCAGGTCAATCGGAGGGAAACGCAGCTTGGATACGAGGAGTACAAGTAACTTCGGATATTTGGCTCCCGTACAATTGGCGCCATATGTAGAAAGCTCTGATAGACAAAACCTTGTCCTCCAAGCTCTTCCGATCATCTTTCATAGCGAACAACGACGACATTCCACTGTCCGCCATCGACGGCATCACTCCGGAGTCTGTTCGGAGAAGAGATGGTCTTCCCGCCATCCCGACCATGGCCGACCTGGAGACCTCTCCTAGAGGGCTCCCCAGAGATGCGCGAGACAAACGCGCGAGGAGCACTGACCACTCACAGAGTCCTGACGGGCACTAGCGGCGAAGAAAGTCGCACGCTCAGCGCCTGGAGCATAAGTTGAGAGACCACGATGCCATCATTTGAAAGATGGCAACGGAGATGGAGGCGCTGAAGCAGCAAGTCAAAGGGAAGGGTGTTGTTGGAGTGGATAACCACAATGAGTGCACCCAATCCCGTCGCTCAGGCAGCTAGAACCAACGGCAGACGCCTTCCCTCTCCATTACCAGAAGTTATGGTGTTAGTGACTCTAACCCACTAGTAGAGAAGTCTTGCGCTAGATAGTAGTTACCGTCTCTCACGTCCGTCGACGACATCAAGATATTCTTACTCCGCCCGTTCGGAGGACCTGAGGGACGTTTTGGAAGAATGAGCGTACCGGCAGGAGGCGCAAAGGGCGCCGGCACTGCAACGGTTATCCCACGGAGGTCGCACCAGTGAAGAAGTCATAATGTCACCGCTACCACGCCCAGTTGTACATGTCCCTTTGGACAGAGACTTGGCGAGGCGAAGCGCCACCCCTTTCTCCCTCGAGATAGAGACCACACCGCTCCCTGCAGGCTTTCACCAGCCCAAGTTTATGCTCTACGATGGAAAAACCGATCTATACATACATGTGAGCCACTTCTGGCAGGTTATGGCTGGCTATAGACGAAACGACGCAGCAGTTGGTGAAAGCGTTTGTGACCCGATTCAAAACCAACACCAAAACGCCCAAAGAAGTCAACCACCTTTTGAGCGTCAAGATGGAACCGGGTGACTCACTCAAAGCGTACAATGCCAAATATTAGGAGACCTTCAACAAAATCCTAGATTGCCCAACTAACTTGGCAATCGCCAAATACAAGCGCGGTCTCCCGGTCGAACATAGACTGAGAGACTCGCTCACCATGAACTAACCGACGACCATGGAGCTACTCATACAACACATCAACGAGCACATCTGAGTAGAGGATGATGCTGCCACAGCCACCGCATAGGTGAATCCGATGGCAACAGACAAAAGAGTGGCCAGAAAGGTTCACACAGTCGAACTGGAGGAAAACCATCCGAGCAACTGCGAAAGAAAATTAGACCGTGATGCAAACCGTAACAACCGGGGTAAGGGTCGTCACAAAGATTGAGTTGACTATCCCCGGGATGCCACTGAAGATGCGAAGAGAAAATTGAACACCCGAACAAGCATCACCACGGTTTTTAAGATCCCAATCTATCGTATCTTTAGCAAAATTCACAACGAGGCATACGTCCGGTTTCTAGCTAAGTTAGGCTATGCATAAAGGGGCTTCAATCCGCAGTATCGCTGCACCTTTCATGATGAGCGAGGGCACCGTACCGAGGACTGTCTGCCTCTAAAGCAACACTTGGAGAAGTTGGTGGTAGCTGGCCACTTAAACCGTTACATTGACGGAGGCGTCAAGGCAGCGCCCCAAGCTCCAACCAAACCAAACCAAACCAAACGGTTTGACCGCTTTAGATATGCCCCCCCTCCGGGGTGTAATCAACGTGATCCATGGGATTGTTGAGCCAGCGCGGGTCTGTGAGCTTCGGGGAATGATAAAGAAGGCGGAACACATGCGAGAAGTTCTGTCAGTCCAACCTGCGATCAAAAAGGGCAGAACCGAGATGAAGAATGTTCTTAGCTTTTCCAGCCGAGATCTTGAACGTATTCAAACACCATACAATGACGCATTGGTGGTCACGCTTCGCGTTAGGAACTTTGACGTTAGGCGCGTTCTTATCGACCAGGGCAACTCGGTTGAAATAATGGTTAAAAGGAATTATGGTATGATCTTATAGACGCATAATTGAATTTAGATTTTGAATTCTAACTTAGATAGCCTAACTCTTTGTGAAAAAATTTAACTATAGCGTTAAATGGAAAAAGAAAGCATAATTAAAAATAAGAAAGTAAATTTCGTTAGAATGACAAACGTATATTTCTTAAAGAACCCTTGGGAACGTAAGAATTTTAATTGGATAATTGTAATGATTTGAGAAAATTAAAAGTTTAGCCCTAAATTATCACGTGACAATTGAACAAAGTTAATGAAAATATCTATATTGGTCTACGAATTAGAATAAGCATAAAGACAATGTAATTTGAATCATTTATATAAGTGTGGTCTTAAAGAAATAAGGAAGTTAATAAGACTATGAAAAACGTAAACCTGTTGTGAAATTGAATCACTACTTTGAAATGATAGAATGCGAAAGATTGTCAAAAATGGTAATCTTAATTTAACAAGAAGTATGTAAAGTTCTGTTCTGATCTGTGTGACTATCTACTACTCGATGAGTACAACCCAATATCGGTTACTTACAAAAGGCAGGCTCAATGAATTTTTGTGAAATATGTTTCTGTTATGACTCTGATATGCTTCTGTTCTGAATCTAATGTGTCCCTCTATTTCAAAATGACCTATATTACCAAGATGTTTGTTTGAAACTGAGACCATTAATATGTGATTACATTTTCATATAATTCGGAAATTTCTGTGATAGATTAGCATGTGAAACCCTATTTAGGGATACTACATTATATGCATAACTTACAAACCTTTGACATGGTCAATTGAAGTCAAATGATCGTTCTTTTGGGAAATAATAAATTACGAATTGCGTAGCAATAATGTCGAGACTATTATTGTTAATAGGATTGAAAGACTAGGAACTTGTATTTGTTATTAGTAATGCATTGAATGTTAAATTTGGTTTGAAAACCTCATATAAAATGTCAATAACAGAATATTTTGATCTATTTGAAAGGTAAGGAGAATTATGAACATTCCCTGAATTAAACCTTCTACTATTTGGTGTATGTGAATTATAGATCAATGAATTAAAATATATGAGATGTGGGATTAATGACAATGGAAATAGCAATGAATCACCAATTTGGGTTATTAACCGTTAAGTGATTGAAAAATAAGTTCAATTTTTGTGAAGAGGATCAAATAAAAAGGAAGTTGCGTAGGAAAGGAAATGAAATGAGACCAAGTTATATAATTGATTTTCTGTACAAGTATCTTAAGTATAGAGGACCAAACTTCCTAAGAGGGAAGGCTGTAACAACCCCACCATATATAATGATTAACACTTAATTAATTAAGGAGATTTGAAATTTAATTGCCAATTATTCTAATTTAATCTGGGATTTATGAAAAATTATGGAGGCTAATTCGTATGTGATTCTATTGAGGATTTATTTCAGAATTAGAAATTGAAAGCCTAAATAGCTCAAGATAGTACAAATTGTGAATTGAATTATTTTAATTTCGAGTATCAGACCATATGGAAGTTTAATTAAATATTCGATTCGGATTTATAAAATTGAGATTTAATTAATTGGGTCCGAATTGGAGTTAATTAAGTTATACGAATTCGAAATTAAGATTATTATGAATTAAATTTATTTATGAGATGTTCAATTGATTATGTAATTTATTGATGGAGATTTTGGGTTCGATCTAAAATTGAAGGCCTTAATGATATGAAAAACCAAGATTGAGGATGGAAATAAGTTTAATTTAATATTTGGAGCCTTTTAGGAGTTTGATTAAAAATCTGATTCAGAATGATAAATTTTAATATAATTAATTGGGCTCTAAAGAAAGTCAAATTAGACCGATTAAATTATGTGGGATTTATGATTAGTTATAATTAATTTATTGATGTGCTAATTGAGATTTATTAAGACTAAGTATTGCTTAATTAAATAAATCCTAAACATAAAAGGAAGACAACTCTAGAAAATAAGGAGAAGCTTTAGAGAGAGAGGGAAGAGAGAAGTTGTGCTGGAAGCTAACTCTAGAAAATAAGGGAGATCAAAAATTGAAGACAAAGGGAAGAATCTCAAGCTTTGTCAAGAGGCTCAACAAAATGAAGACCTTTGGTAAGAAAGTTTAAGCTTAAATTCTTGTAGATTAAGCATCTAGCAACCAAAATCAAGTGGTAATTGGGTTTAATTTCATGAGATTAGAAAGAAATTAAGGAAGTAATGAAGGAAAATTTGGGTTAAGATGGATAATTAAGAACTTGGTGATGTAAGTTGTTAGTGATTTTCTTGTCATCCTACATAATTTGAAGTCTAACCTTACATGCATTGTGAATTTCAAAGATTTTAGACTTTAATTCATGTTTTAAAGGTTTATGAGCTTAAATTAGGTTTGATATGAAGAAGAGTAATAAAAATCTAAATTAGAACAATTCAAGAAGTAAAATTATGATTTGAAAATATAAAATAGTTAGTTTTTATCTTAATTTCATACATGCAAATGATTATCTAAGAAGTTTATAATTTTAATTTCATGTCTTGAAGGAAGATAGAAAAGAGCTTGAAGTCAATTTTATGTAATCAAAAAGAAAATGAGGAATTGGAGCTATGTTCAAATTTATGGAAATTAATTTAGAAAGTAATCACTTTGGGTTTGAATTTAGTTGTCTTAACATGAAATTGAGTTTCAATTGTACATGCATCATGAATTTTTAAGAGTTTTGCAAGATCAATTTATGTTTTAGAATTTGTGGGTTTGAAATTGAACTTGAAATGAAAAAAATCAACTAAATTTAAATTCGGACAAATACGGAAATATATTGTAATTTATATTTGAGAATCAAAAATTAGTTTGATTTTGATTTAATTTTATACATGCAAATATTTTTGAAAAAGGCCTTATAGATTCAATTTTAAGTTCCATGAAACAAAGAAAGAATTGAAAAATGATTTTTAAACGTGAAATCCAAGGTTTAAATGTGAATTAAAATTATGGAATTTTGAGGTATAAGTGGAATTAACTTTAAATAAATGTAATTGGGAATGTTTTTGCATATTCGAGTGAGTCATGCGTGAATTTGGAGCCTTGGTAATGTGTTTTGAAGTTTAAACAACATTTTGGAAAACCCAGAATTTGTCGCCATCGCTCAAGCGAAGAAGTTGTCACTCAAGCGTAGAATGCAAGCAACTAGTATTTTTGCAGACCAAGGGGTCCGCTCGAGCGACTAATGTTGCGCTCGAGCAAATGGTCCTGTTTCAGAAAATTTTGAAAAGTTGTTTCATATTTCGATCTCCGTTCTCTTTCACTTCCAAGCAATCTTAGGCAAGAATTATGACTCAACAAAATTAATAAACTACCAATCAACATAAATTAGTTGGTTAAAAAATAAGTCATTGACTTAGTAATAATTGATTAAGAAGTCAAGTAAGAAATTGTTTATTTAGAAAAGAATAATTTAGTAATGAAAGAATATGTGAAACGAGAACCCGATTCATTTGAATAAAGAAAGAACAAGCATAGTAGACCTTCGGATTATTTAGACAGAAGACAAGAAGAGCCAAGTTTGATCAAGGAAGTGATATTGTGTATCAATGTGTATATGTTATGTGTTTGTGTAGGTCACGCGCTATTGTCTGCCTGATCTGTCTGCCTTATCTGATCTACTAGCAAAGCCATCTGTGAGTAATAACTTTGTAAAGTTATATTTAACTTTGTAAAGTTATGTTTAACTTTAACTATTTTCTGATGCTATGAAATGATCAGTTTTTGAAATGTGATGTTTTGTATGAATGAATGATTGTCCAAATTTCTTAAATGTATTTGTGGCATCCTTAGCACAAGGCCCTTGCCCGGGGGTAACATTACCGTGCCTTTTTAAGCAAGGCCCTTGCCCGGGGGTAATAAAACTGTGGTCTCATGGCCCTTGCCCGGGGATAATAATACCGTGGCCCAAGTATATTACAAGTTCCCGATACCGGAGGTTCCTTAATGGAACTGACAAGCATGATAACGCTAATGGATGTACCATGTATGATTAAGCATGAACTCTGATTTCTGTATATGATTTGAATAAGAATATGAATATGAACCTTTTTCTAATTGAAATCTAAATATGTACAAGACTCTGTTTCTGATAAGAATCTGTTTCGGATATAAATTCTGATTTTTGACTCCGTGATAGACATCATTCATTAAAACCTTGTACTTTGTTATTATTCACTGGGCTCCAGCTCACCGTATTATTTATGTATGTAGCTGATCAAGAGCGTGACCGGGCCTAGAGCTTCTGCCTTGACTTTGTTTTGTCAGCCAACCTATGTGCCTCTCGTGGAGATTTCAGATATGTCAAGTGGTTATGGCTATGTGCATAAAGTTTAAATTTTGTTTTCTTGTTTCTGTTTATTTTGTATTTAGGGCCAAGTCCCTTTCTGCCTAGTCTCTATACTTATATGATGATGTGTAAATGTATGTTTATAAAGTTTAAAATTTTTCTATCTCATATAAGTCTGCACAGCTCAATGGATGTTGTATAATTGCTTGCTTCTGCAGCCCCTAATTATATGTTATTCTGTTAAGAGGCCTTCAGTAATCCAAGGATTACTGGCCGGTTACGACGCTAAACCTGTAGGGGCGAGTTTGGGTCGTGACACTGGTAGACCTAACAGCCGAGCACAACTAGCTCAGTTTCCTAGACGACTACCGCAGCTACCACCAGATCGCCATGCACGAGCCCGACCAAGAAATCACTTCTTTCACAACTCCAAAAGGCTTATTTTGTTATAGGGTTATGCCCTTCGGGCTAAAGAACGCCAGAGCAACCTTCCAAAGAATGGTCATGAAGATGTTCACTCCTTTGCTCGGCCGAACAATGGAAACCTATATCGACGACATGGTCGTGAAAGAAAATGTGAGACCGACCACTTGGCCGACTTAACAGAGATGTTCGCCATTCTCAAACAACACAAGTTGCTTCTAAATGCATCGAAGTGTGCCTTTGGCGTGAGGTCGGGGAAGTTCTTGGGTTTCTTGGTCACTAACCGTGGGATTGAGGCGAATCCCTCTCAAATCAAAGCCATCCAAGAATTGAAGCAACCCAACTCAGCAAAAGAAGTGCAACATCTTGCTGGGATGGCAGCCGCCCTTAACCGATTTATAAGTTGGTCATCAGATCGTTGCCGCCCTTTGGTCCGAGCATTAAGATCCAAGTTTTCCTAGGACGAAGAATGCAACAGAGCCTTAGCCGAGCTAAAGGCATATCTATCTTCCGCTCCACTCTTGGTCACTCCGAAGGAATACAAGGAACTCTATCTTTATCTGGTCGTTTCTCACCACGCTGTAAGTGCGGTGCTTGTTAGGGCAGAAGGCATCTAACATCTGCCGATCTTCTACGTGAGAAAAACCTTGCTCCTGGCGGAGTCGAGATATTTGTCGCTCGAGAAACTCACCTTAGCACTAATGATGGCCTCAAGGAGGCTGGCACATTATTTTCATGCTCACACGATTATGGTGCTTACCGAGTTCCCTTTCAAAGCCTTGTTTGAGCCAGCAGACTTCTCCGGTCGAATCGTGAAGTGGGCAGTCGAGCTGGGACAATTCGACATTAAATTTCAACAACGAACCGCCATCAAGGCCTAGGCATTGGCCGACTTCGTTGTAGAATTCTCACCAAGGACTTACCCGGTTTGCCCGGTGGACCTTACCGACGCAATCAGGCTAAGAGGGGTAAGTATCGAGACAATTGCACAGCCAATCCCCACTATCAACCTTTTTAACGAACTGAATATGGAAGGCAACGCGACAATTGTGCGCCCGAACAGAGATCCATTACTTGAAAAACAACTATGTCTTGGCAATACGCATCATTTGGGAATAACATGACAACTTGTTGGATCTTACACCTCATCGCCAGGGGGGAATGAAGACACACAAGTTGCAATCATCATTGGCGCACTTGACGCGGAAATGGCCGAGCAACTCAAAACACTTGAACCTCCAAAAATCCAAAGACCTTACAGAATGTTGGAAGCTTTTTATCGGCGAAATGTGGAAACTTTTTTGTCGATGGTGCTTCAAACAGACATGGAGCCGGGCTAGGCGTACTTTTGATCTCACTAGATGGACTGACCATTGAACATTCCATCACGCTTGGGTTTCCAGCGTCAAATAATGAGGCTGAGTACGAAGCGCTGCTAGCCGGACTGAAAAACGCGCTCCAATTTCAAGCATCCGAGCTAATGGTCTACAACGACTCTCAACTCATAGTAAACCAAGTGTCTGGAGAATATGAAGCCAAGAATGATAGAATAGCCAAATACTAAACTCTAGGGAGAGAGTAGCTCAAGAAGTTTCAAGCCATACGAGTCCAACAAATAAGCCGAAAAGACAACAGCCGGGCAGACGAGTTGGCCAGTCTGGCTTCCATAGCCAACAAATCAACCCCCAGCCCTCTTCTGATTGAATTCCTTTCTAGACCGAGTATAGAAGAACCAGAGAAGACCAAAGTCCTCTGCGCCGAGCTAGGTCCTTTTTGGATGGATCCTATCATTTTGTTTCTGAAAGAGAGAATCTTGCCGACTGACAAAAAAGATGCACACAAAGTCCGGGTGAAATCTGAGCAGTTTTGGCTCTCTCCGTCCGGTGTTTTGTATAAAAAGTCTTTCACAGGGCCTTACTTGAAATGCATCTATCCAAACAAGGCCTTACTTGAAATGCATCTATCCAAACAAAGTTGAAGCCTTTCTATTTGAAATCCACGAAGGAATGTGCGGCAGCCACATTGGGGGAAGATCCCTGGCCTACCGTGCTATTTCACAAGGATATTGGTGGCCCTACATGTAAGCCAACGCACAGAAATATATGCAAAAATGCAAGAAGTGCCAAAAGTTCGCCCACCAAATTCACCAGCCAGCCAGAGAACTCCTTCCCCTCACAAATCCTTGGCCGTTTGCAATGTGGGGCCTAGACATAGTAAGGCCACTCCCAACCGCGCTAGGCTACTGCAAATTCTTCAGTACGGCAACTGATTACTTCACCAAATGGGTCGAAGCTAAGCCCCTAGCAACAATCAAAGAAAAGGATGTTAAGAAATTCGTTTGGCAGAATGTGGTAACGCAGTTTGGAGTCCCCAAGGCTTTAGTCTCTGACAATGGCACCCAATTTAATGGAAGACTGTTCTGAGGATTCTGCGAGGAGCTGAAGATAGAGTTCTACAATTCAACACCGGCCTACCCACAATCAAATGGCCAAGCGAAGGCATCAAATAAGACCATTCTGGACGGGTTGAAGAAAAGGTTGGAAAAGGCCAAAGGAAAATGGACGAAGGAGCTTCCAAATGTCCTCTAGGCCTACCGAACTACGCCAAGACGCTCAACCGGAGAAACGCCTTTAGCCTTGGCATATGGCATAGAGGTAGTCATCTCACTGGAGATCAACATGCTCACCATCTGCAGCGAAAATTTTGAGCTAGGCTTAAACGTTAAAGCCATCGCCCTAGAGTTGGACCTTGCAGAAGAACGCCAAGAAAAGGCACTGATCTATGTCGCAGTGTACCAACAAGAACTGTCCAAAAAGTATAACAAAACAGTTCACCCCAGACAATTCAAGATTGGGGATTGGGTTTTGAGGAAGGTAATGGGCAACACTCTAGTGCCGGGAGAAGGGAAGCTAGGGCAAACTGGGAAGGGCCTTAAAAGATAACCGGTCTGGCAGGCAAAGGGGCATACCATCTGGAGCACTTGGATGGCAAAGCCATACCCCGGCCGTGGAACACAGCCAATTTGAAATTGTACTATTTTTAGTTTCAATCTTTAATGTAATTTTTTGCTTACGGAGGACAAGCATTCCCCTCCATTTACCGATGTAATTCTCTCAGTCACCATGTGAATTGATGAAAGACATGTAATAGAAATGAATTACTGTACTTATAAATTTTGTCATAGTTAATGGATTGAAATGAACAAGGGGCAACTTTCTCCCGGCCAAGGTGTCTTTGCCCGGCTGTTGGGGTTGGTGAATTGTTCAACTCAATCCTTTTAACCGAGATAATTTTGCCCAGTTAAAGGAAATGATAAATTTTTCAACTTGAAATTTTTAACTGAGGAGAATTTGCCCAGTTAAAAGAGTTGGTGAATTGTCCAACTTAGAACTTTTAGCCGATGAGAATTTGCCCGGCTAAAAGGGTTAGTGAGTTGTTCAACTCAATCCTTTTAATCGAGATGATTTTGCCCAGTTAAAGGAGTTGATGAATTGTTCAACTTGAAATTTTTAGCCGATGAGAATTTGCCCAGCTAAAAGAATTGGTGAATTGTCCAACTCAGAACTTTTAGCCGATGAGAGTTTGCCCGGCTAAAAGAGTTGATGAATTGTTCAACTCCAAACTTTTAGCTAAGAAGAATTTGCCCAACTAAAAGAGTTAGTGAATTGTCCAACTCAGAACTTTTAGCCGAGGAGAGTTTTCCCGGCTAAAAGAGTTGGTAAATTGTCTACTCATTCCTTTTAACCGAGATGATTTTGCCTGGTTAAAAAAGTTGATGAATTGTTCAACTCCAAACTTTTAGCCGAGGAGAATTTGCCCGGCTAAAAGAGTTGGTGAATTGTTTAACTTTTAATTTTCAGCCGGGATAGTCTGCTCTGCTCACGCAGTGAATGCTTCATTTGACAATGTTGTACGGATGGAAGAAAAGATATGTTCCAAGTTTAGAGTTGACAAAATTTTTATTAATTGAGAATTTAAGTACAAGAGGAGGGGCTTATAGCCCGACTACAAAAGGTTCAAAATAAAAACAAGAAAATACAAAGCTAAACTAGGGGAGGGGGGAGATATCTGCAGAGGCATCTCCAACTCCGGCGCCGGTCTCCTCTAGGTCAACCACGGTAACTGCCTTACCACGCTCTTTTTGGCCGATCTCATTCTGACCCCCTCCTTGCTCGGCCTCTACCTCGACTTCTTCCTTGGCCTCCTCTTGCAATGAGTTGAAGATGTCGTTTGCGTAAGGCACTATATAAACCGGTAGAAAGGCAGGAGGATGAGAGGTGAACACCTCTGTTTCAGATCCTTGGCCAAGCTTCTCACAGGCTACCTTCCAACCGAACTTGAAGACAATGTCCTTGGTGGCTTTAACCTATTTAGCATAGCTCTCCTCAACCTCCTTGAAGCCGAGATTATTGGTCTTGTCCACATCATTTTGCCTCCCCTTCTTTAACTCTTCCAACTCGGTACGAAGAGCGCCTCTTTCCTGCTCGGCACTACCGAGTTGGCCGAGGAGTCTAGCATTATCTGCGTTGGCCATCTCCAGAGAGGACTTGAACTGCCCTAAGCTCGGTCTCCAGATGTTTAGCCGTGTTCGAAATGTCGGTTACTTTCTGTCGGAGCCTATGAATCTGGTCCATGACAAGATATTATTTCTGGATGGCCTGCCAGAGAACAGAAGAAAGTTAGTTCAAATAAGAAACCAACCGTGGAAACACTTGGAAAATTTTCTTAAACTCTTACCCTGGTCATAGATTTGATCGCAGACTTCACGAGGTGGGTATCAGGCATGTGGTCGCTGCCGGTTATGTCGCTCAGCAGAAACAGTGCTTTGGACAGATCATAGGCCAGGAAGTGCTCCTTATCCCCCTTAATCGAAACACTGACCGGGATGTCCTTACCCCAGTGTTTCAACTCCGGTCTCCATGGGAGTGTTGGCTCAAAACCCTCCGCCGGCTACTCGGTGCTCAACTCGACCACGAGCTCGGCCGTTGGATCAGTGGAGCGAGGCCTTTTGCCAGCTTAGCGAGTCTCTTTGATGGCTTGCGCTGCAACGGTCGATGCCAAAGCAATCACGGTCCTAAATGTTTGACCGGCAGTGGACACAGGAGAAGGATTGCTCGATATCTTGGTGGAGGTGGCTATGATCAAGTTCTTAATTCGACTTTTCTTTGCCATCTCTTGTTCCTCGGTCAACCGGACTAGAGATACGTTTAGAAGTATGGGATCGGGAGGTGGTGAAGGTGCCCGAAGGATGTCAATAACCTTGCTCTTCCTAGATGTTGAATACTGGTAGCTCGATACGTAGCCGAGGAGCTCGTGACAATCTCGGTATTGGTACCTCAGCGCGGCCCGATCGCCTCTTTGTTTGGATAAAGGTAATTGGCCTGCAACTCTTCGAAAGCTGCAAAAAAGAAGGTGATTAGCTCGATATGATGAACATCGACAGTTAATTAACTAAGAAATCTTTACTGATGTACCAGTCGGGCATTTCAACTGTTTCATAATTGCCGAACACCCAGAAGAAATCGTCGTCGTGCATATCTTTTTTGGTGTGCTGGTCACTATTTTTTCTTTACCCAGTCTTATTTTTAAATAATAGTTATAGCCATCTTTTGTGCGATCAACCGTGTATTGGCACAAGATCTTGGCCAGTCCTAAATTCAAACCTAGCCAGTGATTTAACTCTGCAACACCGTTTATTATTCTGTATGTGTTTGTCGATACTTGTGTGGGAGCTAGCCCAGTGCATCTCAAAAATTCTCAAATCAGGGGTTGCACGGGAAAACGCAGCCCTCCCTCAACTATACTCAGTATGGTGAAAGGGCAAGATTCTAATCTTCCCCATGGATTGATGTCCTCTTCACCAAGCTCTAAGTGTACGTCGGCAGGTACACCGTACTCCTCTCGAAACGCGGCCAAAGCAACCGATGTGTCTATAAGGTAGCGATACCGCCCCATGGGAGGCTAGTTTAACTAGACCGGCTGAATTGAATTGGCAAAGTTGTGCAGTGTGGCTGCTAGGTCTTTGAGAGCCCTGGTGTTGGTGTGCCTAGTTCCCTAGGATTCTGCAATTAAAAACCAAGTATAAATAATAGCGCGGCCGTGCATATGAGCTTGATTTCAGCTCGGTCATTTCTTATCTCAATATGTATTGTTCGGCAGACCTTAGCCCGATCACAGGAGCGGACCAGATATTAGACCGGTTGCACGACCGTATATACTTGATAACCCGGTTTTCTACTTCGACTCCGTAAATAACAAATTTGCTCGGTCACCCTAATTTTCAGATCAAAAAGGCATTTTTTAGCACGGCCAAGCCCAGATCCTGTCATGTTCGTCACAAGGGATGATAAACAATGCCAGCAACCAAAGGCATGGAAGCTTTTCAACGACGACAGCTGTGCGCAACCCTAACCCTACTCAATTTTTGGTGGTTTTTAGGTGTTTCTATCTTCCTCAACGGATTAGTGTGGGAGTTAAAGTTCAAACATCACTAGAAAAGCATGAAGAACGGAAGGACAGAAAGGAATGAGAAAACTTACGAGTTAATACGCGAATCGAAGCTCCGATTGGCGAAATGCTTCACAGTGGCAACGGTGAGACTAACTTTACCAAGAAAATGTTTGAGAATGGGCAGAAAATGCAGGGGACGGGGCTTGGGTGTGTTTTCGCTCTGGATCGTCTATGGCAGATATGGTGAACAGTGGAGATGAAGGGTTGGAATGAGGACAATGTATATGGAATGAGAAGGGTTGCCAAAAATTTGAATCCAAGGTGACGGCGTACGATAGCTGGATTGGCTGTACGAGGCCAATGGACAAAGGATACGTGTCTGTGATGAGACCGGTGTCAGTCTTGAAAAAACGGGCTAAAAAGTCGAAGCGCTGACCGAGCCGGTCTTAAGAGCGAGCGTGAAAGTTAGCGTGGTCGAAGATAGTGAACTGATTCGAAGCGGAGGACCGAGCAGGTGAATGAGCTCGGCTGAAAAAAGTAATCTAGGTCACTCTAGCGTGGACGGAATTAAGGGGCAATTGAGAGGGAGATTTATGACTTGATAATGGGCCAAGCCAGTATAGACCGGAGTCTGGGCCTTTACTCGATCAAATATCGGGAGCATGCAGAACCGGAGACGTAGCCCGGTCAAAGCCCATACTCAGAAGAAACAAACCCACACGATCAAGCGAGTTTTAAGCACGATCAGGTGCGTGGCGCATGCTAGGGCGAGATATCAGCCCGGTCTGGTGAAGTGAGATTGAGGCACTAGTGCGGCTCGAAACTGTGCGCCATGCAAGTCGGTCGGAGTTCGTCCTCGGAAGACCAAACCTGAACGAATGGGAGCTCGATCGTGACTGTGGAGCTCGGTTGAGTCCGCGATCAAGAATTACCAATGAGACCGAACAAGTAACACGGTCATAAGGTGGCAGCGTGGGGCCGCGTTAAGCATAGCTCGGCGAGAAGTACTACGCGGCGTGACGGGATTGTAGGAAGAAGATTCCGCCGTCCGTACCCATCAATACCGTTTGGTGGTTTCGTCGTTTAGTGTTTAGCTGTATTAGTGTTGACACATGAGGGAACGTAAGAGAAGAGCAAGTCCACTCGTCGAAAGGGGAATGGACGCAGAAGCACGCGCTTATAAACAATGTTGCGCCTCCATACACAGGTCTGGAACATCTAGTGATCAAAGCTCACCTACCACTTTGTCTCCTTTCTTTTCTCTCTCTCTCTAAATGTGCTAACTTGACCGTCGAAGGGGTTTCCGGCAGCACACCGCCAGGTTGCTCACCATCTTTGTGTTCTCAAATCAATCAGAGAGAAGCGCAGCTTGGATACAAGGAGTACGGGTAACGTCAAATATTTGGCTCTCGTACGTCTATTCATAATATGTTAGAAAAATTAAAAAATAAGTTATACTTAAAACAACTTTAAGTGTAAATTATATTGACCTTTCTTGATGTTTAAAAAAATACAAGTCCTATAATTTTAGTGTAATTATATTAACTTTCTTTGTAGCGTAGTTAAAGCAACTAAAATCAATGCAGATGGTGTGAAGACATAATGATGAACAATAAAAAATATATATATTAATGTAAAAAAGACTAAAACCAATGCCGATAGTGTGAAGACACAATCATAAATAATGAAAAATATACATTTCGGTGTAAAAGATACTTAAGTATTATGTGAATTAAATTGTTAGGAGAAATTAATGTAATTATCTCAAAATTATAAGATCTGTTATATTTTTTAAAACTTTAAGCAAGGTCAATGTGAGATTTATTATATTTTCTTCAAACTTAAATAATCTTAAGAAAAATTTATACAGAATATATGTAATTAAAAGAATAGTTTTATAGGTACAATAGGTTAAATATGATTGATTGTTAAAAAAAACAAAACAAAAACAAAAACAAAAAAAACAAACATTGATAATTAGACATAATGTTTGGACACATGTGCTGTTAATAAGATTTTTAATAAAAAATTTAGTGCATATAGTATTGCTCTCTATCTATATATGTGTGTGAATATAATCTTATTACAAATTTTGAGATGATATAAAAATAATAGTGTAGGATTGACCAGTATAATTTATACTTAACATTTATTATATAAAAATAATTTAAATAAATTAGAAAATATTGATTATCTAAAAACTGATGGAGATGCTTTTGGCTTGACAAGAGTTTAGCGGAATGAAAATGAATTTCAGCAAATACAATTTTTACTTTAAAGTTGTCTAAAAGTTAAACTCATTCCTTTTTAAACTCAATAATGTAAAATTATTAAAATCATATATAAATCTATTTTTTATTTTTATTTTTTTTAAATTTAATGATATGTAAGTAATAAGATTAGTTGATAATTAGAGAAGATATGAGAAAAAGTGTTACCTTCAATATCTTAATTGATTGCCACATCTTTGAGCTTAAAAAGTGGGTCTAATTTTTTGTCTTAAGTAGCAATGCTCTTAGAGTCCGTTTGTTTTGAGTTATAGGATGGGATTGGATTAAGATGGATGTGGGATCCACTAACATTGTGTTTGTTTGCAAAATAGGGAATGGGATTCACAATACTTTAGGATTATGATAGGCCTCCATAGATAGGATTAGTAGTCCCCCATAAGAGATGGTATTAGAAAAATAATCTCTTGAGATTAGAGAAGGATTTACTATTTTACACTCTATTATCCTTTCTAATTTATTTATTCTATTGATTAGTATGATCTTTTCTCTATCATTTTTTTTAAAATTATTCCATTATTTTTTACTCCACCATTCTTTATATCAAAATAATTTAATATAAAAATATAATAGTATAATAATATTTATACCAAAAAAAATTATATTAAAAAATAAAATAGTACCAAAAATATATATATATATATATGTGAAATATAATTTTTAATATTAAAATATAATTTAAATATTTATAAAATATTGTTTTAATATTAAAATATATAATGCATTTATTAGTTGGTATAAGTCCAAATTTGATAGTAATGCAATAAGTGTATTTGTAGAATTTTATATAGTTAATCTCACTCCTATTTCTCAAAATAAACAGAAACTATTATTAGTTCATTGGTTAACAACAAATACAATTTTTCTTAGTCTCCTCACTAGCAGTATCCTAACTAATAATCTCATCTAACCTATCTTTGAAAACAAACAGGCCTTAGAATATATAAGATAACTCTCTCTATAATGCCTTCTTTAATCATTACTTAATTATCTTTTTTACACATTACTATTAAAATAAAAATAAAAAAATTATATTATTTTTCTTACTCTAATTAATGTGGGTCGGCCACATATGCATGCCACATAAGCTGGTATTGAGAGTCAACCTATAGAGTCGGTGGGTTTGCCTAAACTGGTTTGACACGTAACAATCGGAAGTTATTTACTGGTTTTAGGATACGACATGTGGTGTGCAGGTGTGCTTTGATTGATGAAATAGTTAGAATTCGTGAGTTTGTATTGAATGATTAGAGAACAATATGAAATGAGAAAAGTTAGCGGTCATAAAAAAAAAATTTATGAAAATGATCATGAAAGATTTATGATTTTTGGATTACCTTGATTAGTGTGTGGTGCTTTATTCTAAGTGTAATCCAAGGGTCACAAAGTTTTCATGATTATTTTCATGAAAGATTTTTTATGATTCCTAACATTGCTGATATGAAATATGATATATAATAACTAGTGAAGAGCACCAACACTTGACATTCCACAAGCACTAAATAATTTTTTGAAGAACGACACATTTATTTGATCATGACAAACATTTTTGTCAAAATGCATCAATAAAAAGCGATTTTTGTTACATACATAGATTGAGATCATCATATTTGACTTTACTAAAGCGATAAATCAGTCAACATACAATTTTAATTAGAACAATTTATACATATTTGACATGAGGACTCACTAATGTTACTAAGAACAAAAAAACTATAAATAAGATGAGAAACTCCTCAGCAGCAATCCCACCTGGTTGAAAACTATGGAGCTATTGAGCATAGTTTTCTATCTCTTGTTAACTCTCACATTGCTTCAAACCCTCCTTTCACTTGCTAGAGGAAGCAGAACTTGTCGAAAGCTTCCTCCTGGACCGGCCGCGCTGCCCGTGGTCGGCAACCTTTTCAAATTGGGGGACAAGCCCCACAAGTCCCTGGCCGAGTTAGCAAAAACTCATGGCCCAATCATGAGTCTGAAACTCGGCCAACTAATGACAATTGTCGTTTCTTCGTCAACCATGGCCAAACAAGTCCTCCAAAAGCAAGACCTCGCCTTCTCCACCCGATCCATCCCCAACTCACTCCATGCCCATGACCACAACCACTACTCGGTGGTTTGGTTGCCCGTTGCAGACAGGTGGCGAAGCCTCCGAAAAATCATGACCTCCAATATCTTTTCAGGTACAAACACAATTTTTATATTATAGTCTTTTCATCACTGTGGTTTAATAACTGTAAAAAGACTACTACCACGTATACGAATTCTGTTTGTAAATCATTTTTCTGTCTTTTCAGGACACAGGCTTGACGCTAACCAATACCTACGGCGGCAGAAGGTGGAGGAGCTCATTTCCTACGTCGGAAAGTGTTGCGGGGAAGGTGTTGCAGTGGATATAGGCCGCGTAGCTTTCACAACTTCCCTGAATTTGTTGTCAAACACCGTGTTTTCGGTGGATTTGGCCGACCCAAGTCATGATTCGTCAAAAGAGTTCAAGGAGCTGGTTTCGAATATCATGGAAGAAGCTGGTAAGCCCAACTTGGTCGATTACTTTCCCGCGCTTGTGAAAATCGATCCACAAGGTATAAGGGGTCGGATGAGAGTCCACTTTGCGAAAATAATTCAGCTCTTTGGTCGATTGATCGATGAACGATCAGAGTTGAGGAAATTGGGGAAGACTAGTGAAGGAAAGGATGTCTTAGATGTCCTGCTTGATATCAGTGAACAGAACAATGAAGAGATTGATAGAACTCACATTGAGCATTTGTTCTTGGTTCGCATTTTCTCTCCCTCTTCACTAATATTTTACATTATTAACATGTGTATTGAAGCCTTGGACGTGATGTCTAATTTATACACCAATTCTGTTACAGGATCTCTTTGCAGCGGGGACAGATACAACTTCAAACACAGTAGAATGGGCAATGGCAGAGTTATTGCAAAATCCCGAGACTTTAAAGAAAGCCAAAGCCGAGCTTGAAGAAACTATTGGCAAAGGGAAATTAGTAGAAGAATTGGACATTTCACGCTTGCCTTACTTGCAAGCAATCGTGAAAGAGACCTTGAGGATACACCCACCGGTCCCATTCTTAATCCCTCGCAAGGTTGAGACAGATGTTGAAGTTTGTGGCTACATAGTCCCACAAGGAGCACAAGTGCTAGTAAATGCTTGGGCTATTGGCCGTGACCCAAGCATATGGCCATACCCAACCTCATTTATGCCTGAGAGGTTTTTGGGCTCAGAAATTGATGTCCGCGGTCGGGATTTTGAGCTTATTCCGTTCGGTGCAGGGCGTAGGATTTGTCCTGGGTTACCTCTAGCTATAAGGATGGTTCCGATGATGTTGGGTTCGTTCATAAACTCGTTTGATTGGAAGCTTGAAGGTGGAATTGCACCAAGGGACTTGGACATGGAGGAAAAGTTTGGCATCACCTTACAAAAGGCACAACCTTTACGCGCTGTTCCAATTAATGTGTGACAATTGTCTTTTTTTCTTTTTTTTTTTTGTCTGTGGTAAATTTATGATCAATGTCAATGTCTTTCAGCTTTATTGTCCTTTTATGACAATTTCTATAGCTCTTAGTTGTAAGGGTAATTGATGTGCATGTGTATTTATGATCTAGAACCATATTATGTCTTGAAGTTTTCAATAATACCAATTGATTTTAAGTCAATAATAGAACTCGATTCAACAGTTTACAAATAAAAATTCCTCTGGTTCTGTCTTCAAGTTTTGGATGACTTTAGACTATGAGGGAAGAGATTGTGGAACTCATTGTGACAATGTAAACATTCAACATTAAACCCATAGACTTGTTTTTAGTGAGCAATTATGTGCCCAATATTATGGTGGTGTTTGATAATATTTTCAATTTCTGGTTTTTAAAAAAAATTGTATGGTGCACACATTTTGATTACATTTGAAAACAAGAACAAGAAAACATGTTTGATGAGTTGACAAAAGTGTTAATAAAAGTAAAATTCATTACACAATTAAAGATTTGATCACCTTGACCCACCATTCACATATTAATTTGGATTGTGGAGGCCCTTTTTTCCTTTCCCTTTATTCTCAAACAATATGCTGCAACCAGCCACAATCATTTCGTAAAATAAATCGAAGTAAATAAAGCTAATCATATAATCATTCATTAAAAAATAAGATTAATAACCTATAGTTTCTGCGATATACAAAAACTTAAGAAACCAAAAGATTTAGAAATAACTCCTCCCTCTCCCCCCTTCCTCAGTCAAACTCTCATGACCGAAAAACAGAATACCGAACAAAAAAATTATTATCAAGAATGTCGTCCAACTGCTTTGCCGCAAAGAAGAGCATTAGGAGGAATGTCATATTCATTAGCAAGGCTGTGGTTCGGGTTGAATACTCTCAGATAGAATTGCTGCCCAACATACTGTCTTTCCATATTGCTGACCTCATATTCCACATGCCTTGGTTGTCCAATGAGACTAAAATGGCCGTCCAGGAGTTGGGATATACCTAAAAATCCAGAACAAGCGAAAAAATGAAGGCGAACATAAGGCGATATGATTGGCAAAAATAGCAATGACACAGCAATTACAATTGTTATCGAGGTTAGATTACCTGAGCAAGTATGTCTTGTAAGAGCATCGTCTAGATTGTAAGCCGTTCTGCTGGCACTTGACCACTGTCCGGAACCATAACTGTAATTTTGAAAATGGGAAAAATGATCAGGAACTAATTGCATCACAGAAGTCATGAAGGACAAGCAAAAGAATGGTTAAACTTACCCAACCACCCAAAAATCATAGCCATCAAGATGCCAAGATTGCATTGCATTTTCGTTGTTTTGGAAAATGACCTCAATGAAGTCGTGGAGGGAGACAGGCACAACAGATGTAGCTAGGAATGGATGGCCATCAGAGGGAACGCTTTGGATGGAATCCATGCTAAAGACTCCAGGGATGTTGAAATAATCGGCGAGCTTTAGAGGAGTATCGGGATTAATGTAGGAGACCCTGTTAACAGCATATCGCTGTTTCCCATTTATTAGGGGAGCTGAGTTAGCAAACACAAATGTCTTTGTTGTTGTTATCTTTCCATAATGGTATGATCCCTGGGGGTTGGGCCTCGCTGCATTTGCTGTCAAGTTCCACCTTCAAAAAATAAAAAGGAAAAAATAATTAAAAATAAATTTAAAAAATCAGTACATTTGCTAAAATCTGACAAAAAATGGAAAAGTATAATTGAACACTTCTAATGTCCAATTACTCAAGGAGTACTTTTTTCCCATCGCTTTCTGGCTTGTCAAGGGTGTGTTTGGATCAAAAGATCTGATAAGGGATTTGGAAAGAAAAAAGAAAAGAGAAGGGGAAACTAAACAAAATTTAATAAGTTTTTCCCTTCCTACATACTTTTTCTCCAAAAAATCTCTTCTCAAATCATTGACCCAAACAAAATCTGAGGAAAAAAATTTCTCTAATGGAAAATACATTCAGCAATTGCATATCAATGCACTGCAAGACTCTAGCTTTTCATGGTGACAATAGCTATGTTAAATGGAAACTGAAATAATTCCGCTGTTGTATCTCCGGTTTTCTTGAGTCACTTGACAAATGATGATGAGCTTCTAGCTTCAAATGCCATGTAAAACACTATAAAAACCAATAAAGAATTCCACTTTTCACCCAAACACATAATAGCAAGCCAGCCTAAAAATCTCAGATGTGCACGTACATCCTGCAAAATAAGGATGTTTGACGTCATGCTTGTGTTTGTGAGTTCAGTTCTCGCATTTATATATACCTGAGGGATCTGGCTTGGTTCACAGACCACTGTATTTGGTCAGCTGGACTGGCAGGCACAGGTCCAGAAACTGCGGTTTGAGAATTCGTGTAGTGTAGCACTGAAGCAGCTGTAAGAACTTGCTTCGCAAACCGTGTAGATGCAACAATGTAGTAGTCCTTTGGAGACTGATTCAAGGTAACTAGGACAGACAAAGATTGGCCAACATGGACATCTAGAGAATCATATGTGTTCTGAACAACGTGAGATCCTTCAACCTCAACTAGCTTCATTGTATGGCCCTGAATCCTAAAGTTAATGGAGGTCGACAAGCCCACATTTGAAATTCTGAACATGTAGGTTTTTCCTGAAAAGCAAAAGAAAGTGAACCAATGTTAATCAAATCCTTCTTCTTTTTCAACAGGATTAAAATACTTGAAAATTGTTTAAACATTTTCCAATAATAAAATGATGGGGCGGACCTTGATCACCACTAAAGGTGGATTGAGTTTTCCCATTTATAAGGATGCCATCAGGAAAGGGAAGAGATTTCCCTGAATCCAAAAATTGCTGCAATGCCTGCAAACATCAAGACTTGGAAAATTAATTATAATTTATTGAAAACCATTAGAGCATAACAGGCATGTAAATTTCACGCAGGCACCGTTCTTCTAGTCACATTTCAAAGTAAATTGACTCACTAGTATTAGAAAAGGAGACAGACTTCTGGCATAATATTTTCATTATCTTTAAAAAAAATTGTTGAATTGTTTTAGAACACAAACATTATCTAAAATAATGTATTCCTAGTTGTTTAACAAATGCACACTGCCAATGCCGTTATTTTAAAAAAAAATTCAGATATATATTAAAATATAAAATACTTAAGTAGACATGAAGAACATGAACTCATGAATGTAGAATTGTGTAATCTATATACATTAAAATATAGATTTCCTCACCTTATGGCTGGTCTTGTACCAATCACCAATAAGTAAAGTAAAATCCGCAGCAGGTGTGGGATATGGTACAGGGATCACAGATCTGGCATATACATTTAGCCCTCCAAACCCTCCTGCAGCTTTATGCATGAAAGTTGATGGAAAGTATGTGTAGGTTCCAATTTGATCTTTGGTTTGGAACTTGTAAGTGAAGTTTGAGTTAGGAGGGATAGGACAATTAGTCCCCAACACACCATCTTGCCAGGAATTCTTCCTCTGCTTAATTCCATTCCTAAAAGTAAAAATTTACTGTTATTAGACCGAGTTTTATTCTAAATGCCACATAAATGACGAGAAATTGCACAAAAGTAACAGTAAATTAGGCATCAATAATAGCAATACTATTTTCTCAAAATTTTGGACATTTTACATTTGACAAAGCAATATATGAGTTCAAAAAGTGTTCAAAACCCATTTAAGGATATAAATATGAGTTTAAAATATGTTTCAGTAAGCGGAAATACAAAAAAACGTGTTGTTTTGAGGCACGAAAAAGGTTCAGATTTAAGGCAAATGGGTAATTGAAATTGACTCTCAAAACCTAATATTTTAGGTTTATGATCCAATATTATAATGGACTCAAGGAGGCTACAACTATTCCAATGCTCGTAAACACATTCCAAATCATGCTACCGTTTAGTCTTTGTCATTCATTATGCATAAGGATAATGCACATTGGATTGAGCACATTTTTAAGGGTAATGTTAGGAATACCAAATAAATGACCAAATGTCTCATGTGAGATTTACAATTTTGTGGATCCCACACTCACGTAAAACATTTGGTCATTTATTTGGTAAAAAAATTTGAGACTATGGAATAGCTGGGAAACAATGGAACTAGTTAGTTTGCCTAATAGATAAGCTTCAGGACAAGTGTTCAGGTAATCTGCTCAATTAGCATAAATATTTTCAAGAAACAGGTATTTCATTCAGTCAAGCCTTCATGTGGACTTACTATGCAGCTCCAGGTTCAAATTTTTCGACTAATAAGGAGAATATTGGATAAATGGAAAATTGAGAAACTAATGGCAAGTCAATGGAGTGCAAGTGACATATGTACCCCCTTCAAGTGAAAAACACGTGCCTTAGGAATAGTTCTCACTTGCACTCCACCGATTGATTTGCAATTAGTTTCTTCGTTCCCATTTATCCAATATTTTCCCAAATTAAAATTAGTTAATCATCAAGCCATATGACCACCATACCAAAACTTATGCCCAATACAGGTACAACTACAAAATCTAAAGATGGGCCAATACATTGAAAGATAATGAAAGAGACTTACCATGTCAAGAGAAAGGGGGCATCCAGCTTATTAATGACATTGATGATCAAGTTGTCATTAGTGACAACATCAAGTCTAGGACCAGGAAATTGCCCATTGATAAGAATAACCTTAAAAACCAAATACCAAAACTTCAGAAAAATTGAAAAAACTACTTGTTTATTGAAGGACAAAATGGTAATAAAGCCAAACCTGTTGAGGAACACCCATAGGAGAGGCTGTTCCATAAGTGACAGTCCATGTGAAGTATCTGTAAGCATCCTCTGCTTTCACCAGAGAAACACTCAACAAAGTCACAACAACAAAAACTGAATACAGTAAGACTGTTCTTCCCATTGTAGACAACACCAAAGCTCTTGTCTCTACAAATCTAGATGCAAAATGGACTGTGAATTAGTACCAATCAAGCAAACGACCCATTGTTCAGAAATAATTATACAAACACAATGCCCACATTATGTAAGCGAACAAACAAAACCCAGAAATGTTTGGATCTTGGGAAAGAAAGAAACAAGAAAGAGACGGAAAATTATGGGAACTAACCAAGTATGTATATGAACGACTCTATTCTACAAAAATAGAAAGAAAGATCTGACTCTCTTTCTTTTTCTGTTTTTCTTTTAATCTGAAGTGGGAAATCAGCTAAATTTATATAGGGATGTGTAGATGAAGTAAAAAACAGCGTGATTTTATGAAAAAGATTTACTGGGTATGAGTTTATATTAGTAGAAAATGTTTGTGAAAAAGGGGATCCAGTGAAGGGATGGCTGGCAATGAGCTCATAGTTGGGCCCATTTTTCACGCGGTTCCTCGTTATCATGAATTGCTTCAAAGCTACTATGGAGGGAGTGAAGTTCATTCATTGCATTCATACTTATTTTTATGAGTCTGTTAAAAAAAATAAATAAATACTTATTTTTATGATAAAAGTCAAGGATCAACATTTTTATCTTTTTATTTTTTGGAAGTTGGAGCGGTGGAAATATAACGCCTCAAATAAGATTGAATAATGTTATATGTATTAATTTGTACACTAATTAGTGTATCAATTGATGATATATCATAATTTAATAGGTTTTTTATATTTATAATGTGATTAATGAGTGAAGTCAATAATAATATCATAACTAGTGTTGATACACTAATTAGTGCATATAGCAGCACGGAATAAGATTAGCAAGACTTGCATTAATGCATTTATATTGATTGAAAAAAAAAAATGTTATAAGTTCGAAATTTTCTATCAAACAAATAATTAAATGTCTCATATAAGTGTGGGATCCACTTTTTTATGTGAGACATTCCGTTATTTGTTTGGTAAAAGTATCCCTAATTACTTTTAAAAAAATTGACCCTTTAAATTGGTCCTATTTACTAATTTTTTGAAAAATGTTATTTATTATCCAATTTAATTTCTATTTTAATTTATTTTTCATGTCATGTATTAAAAATTACATTTATATAAAACAACCGTGATTGGTAGCTCGAAAAATCAGCCCCCGAATCGCCCAAAAACCCCAAAACGACGTCGTTTTGAGGGTTTTTCATATTCTCTTACCGGTAAGAGAATATTTCGAGCTATTCGCGCTCTACATATTCGCGCTCTCGCGCATTTTCCTATATAAAATGTCTAACATATTTTAAAATAGAAAAGCTTATCATACTAGATGAAAAACTGCATATAAGGTGAAGAGTTTTGATCATTTTTTCCCTATAAATTTTTTTTTTTTCTACTTGTTTTATGTGATGAATATGCATTCACAAATAAATGTCATTTCTCATACAAGAAAAAAGAATTAAAAAATAAAATATGAGATATTTTTTACGTATTTGAAAACCCCTTTTCCTAATTTCATAATTCTTTTAAGGTCTTGGTAACATGTGCTTTAAGGGCACATGTTAAAAATTTATTTAATTATTGTAACTACCTCCACTTGTATGGAAAAATGTAAAACATAAATAGAAATAAATGTGCTGATTTTCAAAAACTTAGATATTTTTGTACATGGGCGAAAATGTCCTCACATTTGAAATAACGAAATTGACTTATTTATAAAAAATATATGTATATAACAAAATAAAATGATAATACCTTTTTGATGAATAAAAAAAATTAATATTTCATTATAAATAAATAAATAAAATTACAAATCACATAAAATTATATTACTTTCTTTATTTAGAAGATCATTTAACTTGAAACAATTCTTTGAAATAGATTGATGAATTTCACTTATAATTAGTTTTATAGTATTAGAACCCAAAAAAAATCCATTGATGCCATAATATTACAGCAAAAAAATAAAATAAAATGCATTTCAATTTATTCCAAAAAATAATAAACCAAATAAATAAAAATACTTTATTTAAAATTATATAATCACTGTATGTATTACAAATTAAAATATATATATATATATATAATTATAATAAAATAAAATAATAGAAGCCAAATTATTGAATGAACTTGAGGGGAATATAAGGAGGATATTTTGGTCTCTATGTAAAAAATATCATTAATACTAATAGTTTTAAAAGCTTTTCGTACTTCATATATAAATTGAAATAACTATACTCATTTAATGCATTCATTAACATATATCCTTAGAACACGTATTAACAAAAGTCATTCTTTTAACTTTTTTTACTAATTTCCAAAGCACTTTCACGCCAATAGAAATATTAAGCAATTTCAAAAGAAAAATGTTATGGACCATAAATAATTTATCAAATTTTTTACCAAATCTCTTACATGGGTGTGGAACCCACACAAACCCACATGTATGTGGATCCCATACCCATATAAAAGGTGGCAAAAAATTTTGATAAATTATTTAAAATTTCTAACATAACTCATTTCAAAAAATAATCCTTAGTATTTGTCTTAGAGATAACAGTGGAGTCCATTATTTTCTAAATTTGGTGAGTCATACACCATCATTTTTTATGTGAATTTACATCAAATGTTAACCCAAAAAAAATGGGTATTATTTATTTTCCTTTTGTTCATTTGTGCTTCCATTGCTATTTTCTTTGTAGGAATTTAAATTTTAATTATTTTGAGGTGGATTTGAATATTGGTACTCTAATAGGCGTGCTTTAAATGTGGGAACTGAAATTCTAAGTCCGCAATTTGGATGGACACTGGAGAGAAACTTTTTTTTATTTATGGTTTGTTAACAGTAGATAATGTTTAGAATGAGTTGAATGTCAGCATTCACATGCAGAAACCTATGTCATTCTTGACTCATTGATTAACCCCTTCCTCTATGTTTTCAAATTTTGTTTATTTTTTATTTTGAGAATTCTTTACCTTTGAATTCTAAAATGGGAAAATGCCAAAAACTTGACAAAACTATTACAAAAAATAATTACAAAAAAAGTGGAATCTACCTTTGAAATGATGAAAATGCCCCTTCCTTCTCTCTTCTCTCTTCTCTATTCTCTCTTCTCTCTTCTCTTTCCCTTTTGAATTGTCTTCTTATTTTTTATTGAATAATATTGAGTATATGATACTCCTTTACAAAAATATCTGAAAAAAGTCATTGGGTAACTTAGATTAATTTTATATGTAGAGCTCATAATACATTCATTAAATTTAGAACATATAATAATTTTTTAAATATTTGTATATACATGTATCTTTACTGTTTTTGATTTTCATGTATTGGCAATTATGTTTGTCAACTTCCAATATTTTTGTAATTCCTCTAAATAAAATAAAGAGGAAATAGTAAGGTTGGGTGAGTGAGTAGGACCTAAAGTGGGTCTCATGCATATGACGGTGAGTTGATTTTGTTTTGTTTAGCGTTTAAACAAAGAAAAGAAAGTGAAGACAAAAACAACAAAAAGAAAGAAAAAAAGAAAGAAAGAAAGAAAGAAAAAGGGCTGCCAGAGGTTGAGCGGAAAAGGCTCAAAAAAGGGAAATTCTACCGATGCTTGTTTATTAGATTGGCGGCCCAATAACATCAAATTAACCTCCTAAAATTATGGTATCAAGCTAAGGGTTTGTTTGGCTCAACTTTTTGATTAAAAAAAAAAAAAAAAAAAAAGTATAAAATACAAAATAGGTTAAATAAGTCAATAAGATAAAATATCACATTCAAATTATAATTATTTCACTTTTTCTCTCACAAAAGTTTAAAAAGCCAAAAAAATCAAACCAAACAAACTTTTAGGAGTTGTTTGAGATGTCCTAAATAATTGTATTTTTTGACTTTTTGGACTAAAAAATTAAGAAAAAAAATATAGTTGTTTGGGTTAACTTTTTAATTTTTTTATGAAAAAATGTGTATTAAAAAATTATACAAATTAGTGTGTAGGGAAAAATTAGGATTGGGAGTTGTGCAGCCGTACTTTTTGACTTTTGGTGAATAGTGATAACTTTTTGACTTTTTAACTTTTTAAGCACATGCCAAACTTGGCCTTAGTCTTAAGCTAAAATAGTCAAAAAGTAAAAAAAAAAAAACTTAAAAAGCCTATTGTCAAACAACAGCGGCTTCGTTTAGGAACGGACTATTTTAATAATTTTTTGGCTTTTTAACTAAAATATGAGGTAAAAAAAAAACTAATATGTTTAAGATGACTTTTTGATTTTTTATGAAAAGATGTGCAAAAAGTAGAGAGAAAATGAAATATTTGACTTTTTAATATAAATTGTTAATTTTTTAATTTTTTTAGTGACTTTTTAACTTTTTAGCTAAAATCATCCCTTGTCAAATGAGACTTATTGTTTCAATAAAAAAACTAATAATTGTTTCCCAATATGACAAATCAATAATTATGTAATTATTTAATGGCTTCAAAGCACTAAGTAATATTACTTAAATAGAACTCCATACTTATTAATCATGTAAATAAAAAATTTACTAGTGAAATATATTAACTTATCTTTTTAGGTAGTTAAGAGATAAATGATAATTAATTTATACTCCGTTTCGCTTTAGAGATTTGGTGAAAAAAGAAAAGCAATTAAGAAAATAAATTCCTCATTACTTATTTAGATGAGAAATAAAATGGTGAGAAAGCCAATAACAACCAGATGATGAATGAAATTTCAAGCAAGGCATGTCGAATTTCACTCTAGTCGGTACTTTACCTTTTGCTCTTCTCTTGGAATTCCTGATGAAGAACCGCAAAGTCTCATAATCACGCATTTCCAATCGAATCATGATTCCATCTCGATCAATTTCACATTGATTAGGGCGCGCATTCTAGTCTTCAAACAACTTTTTCCATTCACTCGTGTTCCAACAACTACAGATAAAAATAAGTTCAGTTCCTTCCTCAGTCAATCCCCGACTACGTTAATATCAAGGAACTCCGCGCCAATATTATGAACGTAAAACGCTAACTGTAACAACCGTGATACTGTCACTTGACAAAAAGACAATGGTCCTGTTTGGTAGAGCTGTGGGAAAGTATTTATAACTGAAAAACCTAGAAACCCTCTAGATGTTGATTTGTGATTATGTAACAATTTTAAACAGAATATAACAATCTCAATCAAACAATCAAGAGAAAGAGACACAATGATTTTTACGTGGAAAAATCACAATTGGACACCTCCAACTGTGATAAAAAATCACGGGCAACTGCCACAAGACAATCCACTAAGAAGAATTAAAGGAATTACACAGGTATACTCTCAATTATCTAGCGAATCCACAACGCCTAATTGAACCAACCTCTATGTGCCTCTTCCAACCCCATCTTCACCACGGAATTGTCTTTCTGATGAGCCACTCCGGATTCCACCAAAGCTTCAGGCTCGAATTCTTCAGAATCCACAACTGAAGAACAACTCTCTCTTTTGTGTATAACGAACAAACCTTTGATGTACTCTCTTTAAACCATGAGTTGAATACTCAATAAAAACATCAAAGAAAACTTAACAAAATATCTCCAGATATAACCCTTAAGAACCAAAAAGAAGATCTGGAGAGATTCAATGAATGAATCAATGAATAGCCTAGATTTGGGAGAAACCCAACTATTTATAGAAAACCAAAACAATCCTAGTTGGGAAAGAAAACCAACTTTTTGTAGAAAACCAACTTCTTGCAGAACTCCAAAGTAATCCTGTTTTTTAAGGAAACCAACTTCTTAAAGAACTCCTGTTACAACCTTGGTTTTGATCCATGGAATTTGACAACAAAAGGTCCTAACAATAACTTATGTCTAAACAGCTTATAACTTATAACTATGAACATAAGCTGATTTCTGACTTATAAATTAAGCATCTCCTGCTCCACTCAAAGAATAAGCTGATTTCTGACTTCCAAAAAGTTATAAGCTATGAGTTATAAGCTAAACCAAACACATTAAAATAGTTTAAATTAAGCTGAAAGTTGAAATAAACAACTTTTAAGCTGCACCAAACAGGGCTAATTACTCCAAAAATATCACATCCATTATATTTCAAAAAGAAGTATTGACACAACATTGCAATTTATTCCTAGAGAAAATAAAATAAGACAAATGTTAACACCTGTTCTCAAGCACGAGTAAATTAGTAACGAGTTTTAAAAATAATTATATAAATCATTAAAAGAATAAATAAGAAACATATCTATATCTATACTATTAGATTAAGTAAATGTTGGATTTTAGTATTCAAGTCTTTCTTTACTTCTCTTTATGCCACGTGTCCTTCATTTTTCTATTTAAAATGAAAAAAAATTAGACAAATGGGAAGAGTAGGACTCAAACCTTAGATATTGAATCTATTGAAAAAGACACTCACTACTTTAATAACACAATATAATAGTAAATATTTTATTTTATTTTTTCTTATTTGAATTATACACGTATCGTTTATGCCAATTGTTAGTAACTTATGAATGCATTGTTAATGAGTAAATCATAATGACCTCCTCTAATGTTTGAAATATATATATATATATATATAAATTCCATAATTCTGATATAATTAGATTTGATTCTCTTAAAATTTTAATTCATATAATACTTAATTTCATTTTCATTAATAATTTGTTAGTCATATGGATAAAAAATTATATAATTATTTATTTTATACTAAAAGATATATTATTTTTTGTTTTTTATATGATCAACATTAGTTTTGATTCATTTAACTTTATTAAAAGAAAACTTAAAATAATTATATTAAAATTAAACTACTTGCATTTTTTTCAAATTTTATAAGAAATTAATGTAATTTACGAATCATCAAAGTTTCAACTCGACTAATCTAATAATCTCTCGTTAGAGTAACTCTAATTATATTTTTTATTTTATTTTATTTATTTATTTATTTATATATTTCAATACTACTAATTTAGAGAGAGAAAAGGCCTAATTAGACACCCTCAAAAAAAATAATAATAATAATTATGGGCAACCATGAGCCATGTGAGATGTCGGTTGGTTGTGTGTTTTTGACAAAGGCTGTGGGCACCACCACACATATTGACTCTCCGCGTGACGCTGTTTGCATTTGATTCTACTTTTCTTTTTCTTGTGCATGGCATTGATTGTAATGTCACCGCTCATTAATAATAATAATATCACTTTGGTTGAGAAATTTCTACTCAATCCATCCCCTGAATCCAATTGATGGAGTCACAACCTGCTAATTGGGAAAAATAAAAAAAAGTCGGAGAGCACTGATGAGTAATCATCTAAATTAAATTAGTTGGAGTAGTTAGTCTTAATTATGATGTTTTCTCTTTGTAAAGCATTGAAGTGTATAAATAAATTTTACAAAATTATGTGTATTTGTGATGTATTTAGTCTTGTGATTTTTGTTTTTTTTTTTTTTTTTTTTTTTTTTTTTTGTGAATTAGATAGTGTGTTTAGTATTGTGAATCATCAAAACACCATTGACGGTTATACAATTATGAGTCGTTGGCATCTTAATAACATCACATTCGAATAATTTTCATTTATAAACTTATAAAATAGTGTAGACATATTTTTCGAGTTTTATAATCTAAAAGAACAAACTCGTAAAATCGATTATTAGGTTGAGCAATACTAAATAATATTTCTAAGTAGGGACTAGGCCATACATATCAAGAATCGATTTATCATAATAGTGAAAGAAAATTTTGAATACAAATAAAAATTGGTCATATTTTTTTCTCTCGTTTTGATGGTTTTAAAAAATGATTTGTTTTCAAAATCCAAACATACTACTTTGACTTAACCATTACTTATATTAACTGAAGTATGTACATATGCCAGCCCCAATCCCCCTACGAACACATGGATAGACCATTAGAAGAGGAGAGGAACCATCCATGACCAAATTCTAATGGAAGCCAAAGCAAGGAAATATGCTAAGCTCTTAGAATATTCCTCCTAGGTTAACACTACATGTACATTATTGCAAGCTTCTTTTCTTTCTTTTTTTTCTTTTTTTTGATGATCGGGTGTCTGGATCAACTTACGCGCACTTTAACTAATTTCGAGATCCACGCAAAGCGTCCTCTTCACGTGGATCGAGTAAATCTCGGGATAAAACCTATGGGTATAACCCTAAAGAACGAATTACTCCTAATGAGAGTTGAACTTGATATTTAAAGGGAGCACATTCCTAAACTCCAAGTTGCATCCACTAGAACAATCCCTTGGGGTTTATATTAGTGCAAGTTTTGAAGTCTTCTACTTCTCTCTTCGTACCCTATTTTATTAACACCTTATTCAAATGCTAAAATTTTAATATAACATAATATCACCATTCAATAATAAAATACTAAATAAGAGGATGAATGTCACAATATTAATATAATTACTCAACCAACTCAACTCATTAACACTCATATGCATAGTGATACATTATTCCTTTATGGCAAATATAATTACTCAACCAACTCAACTCATTAACCCACTCACATGCATAGTGATAAATGATTCCTATATGACAGATGTTGCCTAATCTCCAAACTCTGGAGTCACATTTCCATGAATTGTTTTTGGAAGAACTTTCGACTAAATAGTGCACATATTCTAATGTACGAAAGGGTTCAAATGGAGCTAAACAAACACTTCTTGACTTGTACACTCCTTGTACCATTACTCAACAGTAAATGAAGGAAAATAATAATAAACTTACGGTTTACATGGCATGTTTCCATGTTGCATAAATAAGGTCAAACCTAAATCAACACATTTTTTCACACAGAGACACCAAAGTGATTGACTGAATGAAGTGTTCTCCTACTAGTCATGATAAACTGTTCAAATTGTACACCATTATAGGATATAACTTCTACGGCATGGAGTAGAGGGTCAGAGGGGAGGCATGAGATATATCTTGTAAGACTGAAAAATGAGTTGGATCGGTTTTGAACATATTAATTTATTAAAAGTATTACTTAATATAGGCCTATTGAACTAATTCAAAATTAATTTACTTTTATAAGTCTACATAATTATTTATTGAATGTCATTTAAAGTGCTTAGCTTGATAAAACTTCACAAGTGATCCAATAAAAATTAGGGTAAATTACACTTACACCCCCTCATATTGGGGTTTAATATATATCACCCCCTGACATTTGAAAAATTACACTAACCCCCCTGTCATTGTAATTATTTAGACGGAATAAAAATATTGAACTCATATACTCCTTCTTTTCATGCTTTACTTTACTTTCTCTATTTTTTTTGTTCACATTTTCCTTTGCTTTACTTTACTTTTTTTTTCAATGTAATTTTCTCTATTTTTCTATTAAGAGTTGTTACATTTTATATAAGTAGGGGGTTTGCTGAAATGAGACTATTAACTACAGGGATGGGAGTGTAATTTCCAGAACATCAAGGGGTGAAATATAATTGGACCAAACCTCAGGGGGTCAGTGTAATTTACCCTAAAAATTATAAAACCACACAAGAAATCAATTATTTTTCTCTAGTAGAATTTCCCTACTTTAGCGCCCAAAAAAAAAAAATTTAAATATGATTCCACACCAACCAATAAAATATATTCTTTATTTACGGTAAAAATTTTAAAGATTGCTTTGTCATATGACGTTAGATTAAATTTTGAAAGACAACCTTTATGAAGAATAGACTTTTCAAAATATTTAAGAGTGTCAAATTTCAAGAGTAATTATATGGGTTATAAAAAAATTTAACGGATTGCACTCATATAAAATTAGAATTTCTTAAAATTTTGGAGGACAAAGACACCCCACCCCATATTTATTTAAAATAATTACCAGTTGCTCTTACTAGCCGTACTTATTTATTCATAGGTTCTAAATAAAAAAATTCATGGAGATATAAGTACTGTGAATGAGAAATTTATCAATGTAAATTATTTATTTTTGTTTTTATTTATATGTGTAGTTCTTAACTTTATTTATTAGATTGGTAAATTTATTATAGCTAAAAAACTTATCATTTTTATATTTATTTATATATTAACAGAATTTATCGACAAATAAGTCCGATATACAGGACTGACTGTAACTACCTTATTTATTTTTATTTTTTTTTTTGAAGGTATTGAAGCACCAAAATTATTCTTCTGCACGACTTCTACCTAAACACAGCCCAAATGTTTTTTTCTGGCCCATAGAAAATGAGTTACGAGGGGCATGGTTTAAGTTGTATCATCAATGGGCCTTCCTTGCTAAAGCCAGGCCCAGTTAGAGCTGGGGTACCTTCTCTTGTAGCTTGGTTCGAGGTCTTCTCCATAAGGATCAAATTGGGTCCCAATATTTATTTATTTTTATTTTAAGAATTCATATTTATCTCTTTAATGTAATTTTTACTTACAATTTATAAAGTAGGAATAACTTAAATAAGTTGAAAAAAAAATTCTATCAAGTAGACCAAACAAACTTATTGGAGGTAACAGTGATATTACGTGACGGTATCATTATCTAATGACCCATAATATTACGTAACGGTATCATTATCCAATAAACAATTTTATGTATAGATCACAACAATATTAAATTAATGATAGATAAGATTTATCCATCCAATTTCATTTGTGACTTCTTTAAAGTCATTATAAAAAAAAATATTAACTCTTTTCTCTATTTTTGTGAACATTATTTTATAAAAAATTAATTAAAATAATCTATTCTCAAATCAGTGAACCTCAATCTAATTTTCCCGTATATATATATATATGTAAATAAATAAAAAATTCAAAACCTTTCAAGAACACAGTGCTAGCTAGCAACAAGGCCTGCATGGCTTCCACGTATCTCTTCATTCTTTGCACGCGTGACCCTCAAATTTAGCTTCACACTTCATTCGCTCTCTTTCGGTGGTGATCACTTTCAAACTCCAAAAAAAACCTGCTCAACAAAGCACTCCTTCAAGCTCTCTCCCAAAAAAGAAAATAAATTTTATTGTTTGATTTTATCTTTATCATTCAGTATGTCCGCAGAATCAGAATCTTCACTGCCGGCAGGTAAATTAAGCTCCATGTGGCTCTCTGTCTCTGTCTCTGTGGGGGGTTCTTCTAAATTTGTAATGAATATTTGTTGCAGATATGATGAGAGATGTAGTACTGTGGAGCAGGAAGAAACTGAGTATGCTTGTTCTGTTGGTAGCTACAGCAATATGGGTGGTGATGGAAGTTTATGAGTTCAATTTCATCATTATTGCATCTTGGGTGGGCATGTTTCTTGTTACCTCTATCTTCTTGTGGGGCAACTTTCTCAGGCTCTTCAACAAGTAATATTATAATTATAATTTATAAACCCCCTTTCTTAACCATCTTCTTCCTCTCTTTTTCCTTTTTCTTTTTTCTTTTATTTCTTTGGGTGTAAACTCATTTTCTTTTAAGGGAATTTATGGTAATTATGCTAAACATGTGTACAGTAAAAGAAAAACACGAGGTCGGTCCTTGTAATTTCTATGTTTTCTCTAAAAAAATTGGTTACTTTTATTTTAGATTGATAAAATTTAAACTTAGACAGATTATTCTATATTATTGAGTTTATATACAATTTTTCTATGAGTATAACATTAACTTCTTCTTTTTTTTTCTTCCAGGCCCTCATTGGTGACTTGTATTTTTATTAACCGATGACAGCGTATAATATGGTCTTAATATTTGTTGGGCTTGGTTAACGAGTGACCTAAACACCATTAATTAACAAAATTTAAAATTATTTTATATTTTGTATACATTATGTAGAAACATTTTAAGCTTCATATTTGTTTCGGGAGAAGATATTGATGTGTGTTTGGTTTTCAGAGAGCCCCCAAACTTGTCAGGGCTGGAAATTAGAGTGGAGGCAGCAGTGGAGATGGCACATTTAGTTAGATCATGGATTGAAGAAGGAATCAGGTGGATGTTTAGGGTGGGTGCTGAGGGAGACTTGTTTACCTTTGGTGGAACTCTAGCTGCTCTGTGGGTTGCTTCCAAAGTTGGATGTTTCTTTGATCTACTCACTCTTCTCTATATTGGTAATGTTTTCACCGCTCTCTAAATTATCATCATGGTAATAGGAAATTAGGAATCACGAAAAAAATTTCACAAAATTTATCACGAAGGCGTGGTGGGTTGACTGACACAGCTTAGGGATACCAAACAGGCATAGCTTCGAGACATATTTCGCGAAAAAAATTGATGATGCATAGACTTATTTGATAAGTTACATATTTTTAGAATATTATGTGGATTGTTTACATGTTACTCTCAACAAATGAGAAATTACTACACATACTAGTCACCGTATCACATTTTGTAAAGTTCCCAATTAAGTTACATAATTGATTTGGAGAATCACATAAACAATGTTACGTAGTGTCTGAATTACTCAATAATTATGTGTCACACTCTTAAACATAGTTTTTAATATTGGCATAGGTAGGTCAACTTTTTGTACTCTTGATATTGATACATTACGGAATATATCAATTGAAATAAAATTTGTATATGTATCAATCAATTCATGACATTATTCATTTTATTTTTAATTTTGTCATTAGATAGTATGAGTATTTATAAATATGAAAAGAATTACAACCAGACAATCATAATCTAACACACACACTGATGCAACAACCAGCCCAACAAAGAGCTTGCCCACCCATCAACCTCTTAAAGAGCCCAAAATATATATATATATATATATACAACAAAGCCCTATAATAAGAAGAGATTAAAAGTGAGATAACCCATTTGGTTGATATATCGTTTAATTCGCGGTTTGACTATTATTTATTTATTTTTATGATTTTAAATGTTAGACAATTTCGTCATTTGATTCTTGATTCTTGAATTGGAATGATTTTGAAGAATCCATGAATTCAAAAAAAATTTACGAATGACCATCTGCCTAATGATTTTAAAGAATTCACAAATGCATAGAACTCATAGACGCTTCACTTAATTCTTCATATGCATTGCTCGATACTTTTATTAGCAATACTGATTTCTCTCTTGATATCAGTATTTTTAAACTTAACTCTTTTAAGTTTTAATTTCCTTACGATTGTTGCCGCAGGGATTATGATGGGCATGACTTTACCTGCAATCTATGTGAAATATGAGGATAAGATAAAAGGGTGTGGGGAAAGATTAAGGATGCAATGCAATAAGTTTTATGGCATGATTGATGACAAAGTGATTAGTAAAATAAAGAACAATGTTGTAGTAGAGAAGGAGGAGAAGATTGAGTAGTAGTATTACCTTCATCTTCATATATAATTTTAGGCAATGCAATAAATTTTATTTAATTTAGTTGTTTTGTTAAAATGGGTTGTGTATCATGTTGTTGTTCATGTTATCAACAAGTTTGTTTCTGTCAATTAATCAATTAAGGGGTGTGTGATTTCATTCATTTGATCCAATCATGAACCGGTTCCATGTGTTCAACAGCCCATGTCCATGGAATTGGCCACAAATTTACAAAAAAAAAAAAGATAAGATAAAAGAGACTGAAATAATGAATTATTATCTTTTTAAGATTAAAATTTTTATTTTAAAAAGTAAACATTTGGTGCAAATTTTTGTATCTAAAAGTGCATATAATGATTAAAATTAATCTTTTAATATTTTTTATAACAAAATTTTTATTTTTAGAGACGAAAATTTTTGATTTTTGTAATGAAATTTTAATGGCACGTTATGTAATGTCCATTGAAGTAACATTTATTTGCTAGCCTTTCGACAGCGTGGATCCGTGGCGCAATGGTAGCGCGTCTGACTCCAGATCAGAAGGTTGCGTGTTCGATTCACGTCGGGTTCAGTCCGCTTCTGTGTTTTTTATTTTCGTCCCCCTAAACTAAAGAGTTTACAAGCATAATGAATGTGCAAGATTTTATTTTTTATTTTCTTTTTTTGTGTTCTAAACATGTTTTTTGGGTCTTTTCTCAATGTATGTTGTACAAAATGGGCCACACTTTTTTAACCCCAAAATATATATAACAATGATAATCCTCACCAATAATCAGACTATCCAACTTTACATTTAAAGTTAGGTATTTGGAAAAAATATATATATAATATTTTGGTGTTATTTTATTTTATTTTTAAATTCAAATCATTAGATTATATACTGTGTTCACGTGTTTTGTGATAATATATATATATAGCAAGAGCATTGCAAAAAGAGTACGACAGGAAATTCGTATCCCCTTTTTGCTATCTTACTGTGATTCTATAGATAAATTATCCTTACTTTGAAGATCATAGTTGACTTTATTTTCGTATTGTTCTTTTGTTCTATAATCTCCATATATAGAAAACTCAATTAACTTATAAGTTAGTGATGTAAAGTTTGTTGGAACTGTTTAAATTTAGTCTTTGTTTCTGTACTATTCTTTTGTTCTATAAACTCCACACACTGAAGACTCTTGTTATTGCGATGTCTCCGAAAGGTTAGACCGATGCAGTGTCTCAAACAAGTCAAATGTATATAGTTTTACAACAATGCTAGAGATTCACATTTTAACACCCACAAATGCATTCACAATGATGTGAAAAGGGTAATCGGTCTCATATCATTGAGTGTCTAATCAATTAAAAACTGACACTTGTTAGATCATGATAATGCTGTGTGTCGTCGTGTATGGGCCGGACCGATCCAAGCTCCTCAAGTCCACTGGAAAACCTGCAAGCAAGTTCAATCGGGAGACAGGGTAGTCCCCCGGCGAACCCTCCGGTGTGTGAATTAGAAAGGGTGATAGACAAAACGTAGAGAGAGAGAGAGAGAGAGAGAGGTAGAAGACTTAACCTTCTTTTCTCCCTTTTTCCTTGCTTATATCCTTTGGTAATCATTTCATTACCTCTGCTATTCTGGGCTTTCCCCCCCCGCCGAAAGCTTGTGTCGTGATTTGCCTTGTTCAGGGTGAGGAGGTGCCGTGCCGGCTGAGAAGTGTTGTCGCAATAAATGTTCTGATGGATTGCATTAATGGTGATGTGCTGTGGCAATAACTCTGCAGATCTTTGTCTGCTGACGTGGCCTGTCCTGCATCCGCCGCGTGTCCGAATGTCATTGGTCTTCCCTGTCCAGTTGGCTTCCAGTGATGCTGGGTTTTACCGCCCGGGTTGTGCAATGGGGCTTAATTGGTGGGCTTGGGTTTACTCATGATGGGCCGTGGTCCCTGTGGGCCTACCCCTGTCAGATCACATGTTAAACTGTAGAAAATTTATGAGAGTCTCAAACATTTTCCATAATTTTATCTTTATTCCCAATTTACAACAGAGAAATGTTACGTTGCACTAAGGACCCACGCTTCAAAGAAAAATGGACTAAACATTATACACAGCTAGCCTAGCTGATGTGCAGCTGTTAAATATTGCGTCCCATAGATTTAGCATGAAGAAGAGATTCATAATTTACATAGCCAATGCAATTGCTGTTCTAGTTTCCTTCTCCTCAAAGTAAGATTAAGACAAATTGAAAAGAACATTCAAATGAACAAGCGGATTAAAAACACATTCTCTGAGACAATTTCATTAAATTCTGCAAAGAAATTCACCACAAAGTTTAGAAGACTTGAAAACCACAGAAACATAGAAAGTTTCAGCTCCAACTTTAAATTTGATCACTAATCATTGATATTCAACCTTCATCAAGGATACAAGACATGACCGTGTGCAATGACAATCTTAAAAGTATCAATGAGCTTGTAGTAGATTCCTGTATTTGGTAATTTCCAAGATCTTAATCTTTACAGCTTCTCAACTCCATATATACTGTTAATTTCTCTCTTTCCTTGGACAGATGGAAATTGTATAAACAACTTCGATATGTAAACAAGCCACTATTCTTTGTCTTTAAACTCAGTCAGATTCAATCAAAATTCCTGGCTGACATTGAAGAGAGATGACAGAAAGCTCTCCATTTCAGATGACGAATTTTCAAGAAAACAGCTGGATTATGGAAACAAATCCTGCTTTCCCTTTCCAAAACCATAATTTTTAAAGCAACCCCTGGCATGAATCACCAATAATCTTTACATGAACAGGTCCCATCTTCAAAACAATGGAACCCGATTTGAATCCCTTACAATTATTTTCCTCTCAACAATTCTTCGATGTAAATTTAATAGCTGTATGGCAATCAACACAAGTTCTTAAATTCTTAAAAACCTTTATAGTTGTTCCTGGAGGAGTAGCAATAATTCCAAATGCAACTGCAAGCTTCTCACTGAGTGATAAGAGAGGTTTTGCTCCTTTTGCTCCTCTTTCCACATCATGTAGCACATAATCTGTGTGAGGAATATACCCTTCTCCCTTCAGCTTCTTTGAAAGCTCGCCCAAAAAATCATGTATTTCCCTAGATTTTGGGTGGGTCGAATCTCCCACTAAGAACACATGGACCTTCCTTTTGATTTCAATCCAACTTAAACCGGGTTTTTTTTACTACTCCTCTGTCATCCATAATTTTTCTGATCTTTGCCACTTCGCCCCACTTGCCGGCTGTGGCATAGATGTTGGCTAAGGTAACATAGGTAACTGCATTCTCGGGCTCTATTACAAATAATGCTTCTGCGGCTCGTTTAGCCAGTTCAACATTTGAATGAATTCTACAACCACCAAGTAAAGAAGCCCACAAAAACTTATCTGGCTTCATGGGCATTTGATTAATCAAATCTTCAGCTTCTTTAAATCTGCCGGATCGACTCACAAGATCAATCACACAAGCATAATGATCAGCTGTATGCGTCAACCCCATGTTTCCATTTTATTGAGTGAAAAATATTCAAGCCCTTTATCAACTAAACCAGCATGAGTGCAAGCTGAAAAGGACCCCAACAAATGTAACCTGATCAGGCTGAGTACCCGATTTGAGTAGCAACTCAAATAACTGAAGAGCCTCGTGGGGGCTGACCCATTTTGAGCATACCCATTGATCATAGAAGTCCATGAAACTAAATCTGGCCGAGGCATCCCTTTGAAGACCTTTCTTGCATTGTCAATGTCCCCCACACTTTGCATACATGTGAACAAGTGCACTTGCTGCAAATGAAATCAGATCAAACCCAACTCGCATCATGTACCCATGAACTTGCTTGCCAATGTCCTCTGCAGTTTGATCTGCACATTCATTTAAAACCCCAGCAAATGTGAACTCGTTAGGTCTGATCCCTGACCTCAACAAGTCCGAGAACAATGAAAGTCCCCTCCTCCCTCTTTCCATCCTCAAAGTACCTGTCGATCATTGCTGTCCAAGAAACAATTGTCTCTGTCCAACGTCTTATCAAATATGTGCCCGTGCTTCTTCTAAACTCCCACATTTCCCATACATATCCGAAAGGGCACTCCACACAACCGCATCAGAATCCAACCCAATTCGCAAAATGTGACCATGAATCTCCTTCCCGAGGTGCAAGGTCTGAATGGCAGCAGAAGCAGTAAGAGCACTAGAAACAGTAAACTTATTGCAGTTCAAATTCTCATGTCTCTGCATTACTCTGTACAACTCTAGAGCATCCTTAGGCTGGTCATGCCGAACATACCCAGAAATCATGGCAGTCCAAGAAAAATGATCTCTTTGAGGCATTGAATCAAACAAGTGTCGAGCTTCTTTAACTTGTCCCACTTTCGCATACCCAGATATCATAATGTTCCAAGAACACAAGTCTCTTTCAGATATTTTCATCAAACACATTCCGAGCATCGAGCATCCACAAGGCTCCCACATTTGCAATACAAATCAAGAATGCGATTGAAATGAAAATCCCAGGTACAAAACTAGAGAATTTAATGTGATTATGAACCCTTTTGCCCTCCTCGAGAGCTCGCTGGTGGAGGCAGAGTTGTATGAGAGTCGAGTACATTGCAGCATTTGGATGATCAACAAGGTCTAGAACTTGAATTGCTTCACCCAAACGCTTTTGTTCGCAAAGAATTTCAATGGCTTCATTGAATTTCTTGTCTTTGCACAAGAGGTTTACGAGAGCGCCATTGCTGTTTGATTTGAAGAAAGTTTTTTGGAATCGGAGGTTTTCTGGTTCGATTGGAGTCGTGGAGAAGAGGAGGAACTGATTGTCCTCTTGGGTTGTGATAAGGAGAAACGATCCGACATGAGTTTGAGAAGTTTCTGGAGATGAAATTGTGTCGCTCTCATGATTTCACAATGTAGAAGATGAAAGTGAAACAGAGTATCGACGGTGATCTTGGAGGGAAACAATGAACGGTAGAGAATGAGCATAATCATGTGTAGGGTGGCATGGTCGATTGTCAAATTTCAGCCCGCCGTTTGCTTCTGCCCGTTTGCTCTCCCTCTCTCTCCCTCCCTCTCTCTCTCTCTCTCAGTTGCTTCCAAAGCTTCAACACAGATTTTGTCCAAATACATTTCAACACAGAGGTATCTATCCAAAATTAAGTGATAGAGTTTTTGTTATTTACAAATTTTACCCAAATACATTTCATAATATAATTTGGGGCCTCGAATTTGTCTTGATTGTCTTTTGAAGTTAAAACAGCTCATTTGGAGGTCCCTGCTGTGGAGGATCCACAGCCGTCACTGCTGTGACGTAAAACGCCACCGTTTTAAGAATTAAAAAATAAATTTTGAGTCCAAACTGTGCATCACGCTACACGAGGTGTCCTCTCATTACTTATTGAGGCCCAACAACTTTCTTTTTTGGGTAAAATAATTAAAAAATAAATTTTTTTAATAATATATAATTTCCAATATAACTGAAAAAATCATTTTAAAATATATTTAATGTGTTTGATTTTAATTTTTTAAATTCATTTTTTTTTTAAATTAAGTTTTTTTATTTTTTATTTTTAAATAGTAAAAAATAAGTAAGGTGCATTTAAAAAAGTAAAAAAATTGTTTAAAATTCTAAAAATGTTCACTAAAAATAAAAAAATAAAAAAAACTTAATTTTTAGAAAAATAAATTTAAAAATTTTTTATTTTTAAATAGTAAAAAATAAGTAAGGTGCATTTAAAAAAGTAAAAAAATTATTTAAAATTCTAAAAATATTCACTAAAAATAAAAAAATAAAAAAACTTAATTTTTAGAAAAATAAATTTAAAATTTTTTTATTTTTAAATAGTAAAAAAATAAGTAAGGTGCATTTAAAAAAATAAAAAAAATTGTTTAAAATTCTAAAAATATTCACTAAAAATAAAAAAATAAAAAAACTTAATTTTTAGAAAAATAAATTTAAAAAATTAAAACCAAACACATTAAATATATTTTAAAATAATTTTTGTTGGGCCTCAATAAGTAATGAGAGGACACCTCGTGTAGCGTGATGCACAGTTTGGACTCAAAATTTATTAATTTATTTTTTAATTCTTAAAACGGTGGCGTTTTACGTCACAGCAGTGACGGCTGTGGATCCTCCACGGCAGAGACCCCCAATCCTTTTTTTTTTGAACTATTATTCAGCTTGTTTAATTTAGATTTTCAGGATTTATTTTTCATAAAATTATTTTTTTTTGTTTTTTCATAATTTTTTATTTTTACTAAATTTTTTAATATTCTAAGCAATTTTTAAAAAATTTAGATATACTTAACATAAATACATTTAAAAAGTATAATATTTGTGAAAAAACTTTAGAAAATTCACTAAGTACCAAAAATATTTTTAAAAAATGAGAATTCAATACATTTTTCGTATTCTCGTATATTTATTATTTTTGTATAAATATTTTACCTTTTATATACATCTATGGAAGGTGCATTTAAAAAAGTAAAAAAAATTGCTTAAAATTTTAAAAATGTTCACTAAAAACAAAAAAAATAAAAAAACTCAATTTTCAAAAAATTAAATCCACAAAATTGAAACCAAACACACTAAATAGTATTACATAGATAAATAAATATATTTTGGGTCTTGAATTTTGGAGATGTGCTGCCTTTAATTAGGGCTGAGCAAGGAATCCGTGAAATCCGTAATCCAATCCAGTCCAGTCCAATCCGGTTGGTTTGGGTTGGTTTTTTGAATCCGTAGTTCGGTTCCGGATTGAAGAATTAAAAATCCGTAATCCACGGATTGGTTCTGAATTGAACCCCACAGTTCCGAATTGGAACCGATCCGGACCGTATACAAATAGTCTATATTTTTATTATACATCCTCCTCCATAGTATCTTCTCTTATTCCATATAAAACCTAAATTCAAACCTAAACCCGCATAATATCTTTTTTTATTACTTTTGTTTATTAGTTTTTAGTTTTAATTTGTAATAGTCTAAATACTTATCGTGAAACCAGTTTTCTTATGGTTGTTTAAATTCTATAATAGTATGTCGCTATTATAAAAAGACATGTTACTATTGTGGAACAAATATAGCGCTATTTTTATGTTTTTATGAAATTAAAGTGTTATATATATATATTTTGTTATTTAATTATGTGAATCCGTAATCCTAAACCGATCCAATCCGTATTTAAATGGATTGGTTCGGATTGGTTCCATGATTTAAACGGATTAGATTGGTTCCAATTTTTCAGAAACCGTAGATAACAGATTGGTCCTAGTTTTATCCTAATCCGGACCATGCTCACTCTTACCTTTAATGTTTTAGGTTAAAAATTTTCTATGAACAAATGATTTTTTGAAGTCAATTCATACGAGATTTTATCCTAATTTTAATTGGAACTCTTGCAAATAAACAGTGAGATTGATCCTCTAAATTGGTACCCAATAGACATAGCAAAGAAAATCACTAAATAATTATAGTTAGTGATCAAAATCGTTGTGTGGTGTCATTATGGATTGTGTTAGAATCTCTTTAATATTAAACTAATTTTTTTATATTTTTGTAACATGACAATAATGCATAAGGAAATTCTACTAATACACAATTCCTACTGTATGTACTTTTGAGTTATATCATTTTTTTTTTTTAATTATGACTCATGAGATATTTGGTTTTACTTATGTGTCGTTTGGTTATGACTTTTTTTATATTTATATTATGACTCAAAAAGTATAAATTATGTCATTTTCTTCTTTAATTATAAGGTACATATGGTACAGACCCTTTGATTTAAGGAGTGTGTACCATAACCTTTCCCTAATGCGTATTCAAAAAATTATTTAGAACACATATTTATGAATTATAATTATTCTAAATATATCATATCCTTCTAGCTTTTAATCTTTATTATGTATACCTTCTTCTTTTTTATCAGAAAAAAAGATGCTCTAAGGTGTCATCACGACATCCGTGGACCCAGGCATCGGGATAACCAGTTTCAAACCTGATTCAACCCAACTCATAGAAAGAAACCCACCACTGAGGTACCAATAAAGCTCAACCATACCGAGGCACCAGTGGAGCTCAACCATACCGAGATACCAGTGGAACTCAACCATACGCCACAGACGAGCGCAAGATTTGATCCGAGTATACCATACAAAGGTGTCAATGGAGCTCAATCATACGTCACAGACAAGTCCAAGATTTGATCGGAGTATAGAGCAAGGTCTTAACAGAAAGCTATTGGAATTACCCAACATTTCGCTCCTCCCCAAGAGTCGAATCTAAATCACACCTATGAAGAAGAATATCTTCTCCATTAGGCCACCACCCCCCGGTGGTCTATGTACACCTTGTTTTGGAATAATTTCAAGATAACTTTTCATGACATTTTTATTTAGGGTTAATTTTACTTTATGTTCCTAAACTATTACTAAATTATCTACTTAATTTTTGAATTATTGATTCCTAAACTATTGTTTGAGTCTATTTAGAGTTAATTTCACTTTCTACCCTTGAATTATTATAAAATTATTTACTTAATCCCTAAACTATCGATTGAATATATTGAGTATCTAAAATATTTAATTCAAATCTGTTTAATTGCTAAAATAAATACAAAAATAAAATATAAGACAATAAATAAATTAATAAGATATCCTACATAATTAAAAGAAATCTTAAATTTTTTATTCTTATGAGTCTTGGCCTCATTTGACAACTAAGGGTCCGTTTGCTTTTAGAATTAGGTTGGATAACATAGTTAGCATTGAGATTGTTAGTGAGGAGATTAATAAAAATTGTATTTGTTTATGTATTGATGTGGTGATATTAGTTGGTTAAGACTAAATATATGAAATACCTAAAGGCTATTATTATATAAAATGTAACTTTGTTATCTTTGTAAAATAGAGAATAAATTTATCATTTTTTATCTTATTCTCCAATCTCGTGGAATTAGAATAACAATCACACCTCTCTCGTGGGATTATTAAGGAGGGGATTAACACTAAGGGACTATTAGTCCTAAAGCTTTTGTTCCAATAAAACGCAATTTTTGTAAGACCCAACAAACATGAATTTTAATTAAAAAGTCTCTCTCTGTTTTTTTTTTATTATTATTTATTCATATTTTTAAAAAAAATTAAAAATTACTAAAATAATGAAATGCCAAACAATCTGAAGTAACTACAACTTCCTTTTTGTTTATTAAGACCTAAGTACCAAGTCAACAATGGAGCGAGCTCTCCAATCTCTTCCAAAAAGGCGTTGGGATCCTCTGGAGTTAATTCCTAGAGTGAATTGGTGAGAATGCGACACCTGTCCCATTCATAGAACGAATGGTTAAGATCACTTCCTCACCAAAACGACGTCATTTTGATGATGAAAACCCAAAAAAAAAAAACAAAAAAAACAAAAAAAACAAAAAAAAAAAGAAAAGAAAAGAAAGAAGAAGAAGAAAGTCAAGAGCAGCAAGCAGCAACAACACTGACCAAGTTAGAGAGAAACCGCCGGCGACCCATCAAAAGAAGAAAGTCCTATTTCTACCCCTCCAAAGTAATGAATCAATATATATATATATATATATTATAATCATATGGAAGCAATAAATTTAATTTATATACTGGAAATTGATGATAATTTATGATGATACAATACCCAATACAGTAAAAGAACAAAAGGAATAGAAATTTTGTCAAGGTCAGAGAGAGAGAGATTGATTACCAGAAAAAAACCCAAATAGCTTGAATGAAGTGAAAAGTCTCTTGAAGCATAAATTCTTTATTATTAGTAGAAGATTTTTATTTCCCTTTTTATTTTCAATTAATTACCTCATCAAATCCTTATAAACAATAATGAATTTTAGCACTTCCAATCAACATTTTTTTTCCCAAAATATTTACAAATTTAATAGAAATATTTTTGAAAATAGAGATATGCAAGGAAAGGTTATGATTGAAGGTGAATTTTGGAGGGAGAAAAATGAGCTAAATCAGTGAAGAAACCCCAAGACAAAATTTCAAGCATTGAAACCCTTTGGACTTTCAAGTGCAGAGAGAGAGAAAGAGAGAAGGGGGAGAGAGAAGGAAAACAAAAAGGCAATCCTAGATCTTGCACGATGGTCCAAGAGGAGGAGGGGCTGGCAACAACGGCTTTCTTCTTTTTCAGCGTTGAGATCCTCCTCATCTTCTCTCTTTCTTTCAGCGCTTCTCTCTCTCTCTCTCTCTCTCTCTCTAATGCTGCACAGGAACAAAAACGTATAGGGAATTTTGAAAGCTTATTTTTTTTATTTTTTTTTTCAAATCACTCACCAAAACGACGTCGTTTTGGTGAGACTAAATCCCAACCCTTGGATGGATCACTCTAGGAATTAACTCTAGAGGATTAATGCCCTAAAAGGTACCAAAAACTCAATTCAAGCAATCTCATCAAACTCGATAGAGTCCTTCTCTAGCTAAACTAGCAAGATAAACTCTAAAAAACCAGGCACATCAATCTCGCTACAAGCGTGCCAAAATTTGAGGGTGCTACAGTATCCCGTTACAATAAACGAGCTATTGTTCAGCATTATTCATTTTTTTATTATTTTTTTCGGGCCAAACTCTACTCTCTTCCTCTTCCACGCCAAAACTACATAGCGGCAACCACTCCACAACATCTGCTTTCACCATATCTAAAACTCAAGTTCTCTCTCTCTCTCTCTCTCTCTCTCTCTCTCTCTCTCTCTCTCTCTCTCTCTCTCTCCACTACTACAAAAATAGTTAAAAATCATACTTTGACAAAAAAAACTATCTCACTTTTATTAGAAGTGTGATAAAAAAAAATTAGATTGATGTTTTAATCACACTTAATTTGATTGAGTGTGATAATATTTATTTTTTATGTCATTTTTTAATTAAGTGTGATTATATATATATATGTGTGTATGTGTGTGTGTGTGTGTGTGTGTGTGTTTTAATCACACCTTCTAATTAAAGTGTGATTATATATACACTACTACAATAATATTTAATAATATTTATTTTTAATCACACTCCCTAAATAGTGTGATTGTATAAAACATTTCAATTTGATTTTTATATAAAATATACTATTCCCAACCCGCCAAAAAAAATAAAAAATAAAAAAATCATGTGTTACACATACACACACAACAAGAAATTTCAGCCATAGATTACATCCACACACCCTATCACACATATACTCTCTCACACACAATAATTCTTCAATTAAACCTAATTGACACCACACATTTCATCTCATTCATTCATATTAATTCAGAGCCGCTGTCTTCTGGTCTCATTCCTTACCTTGTCGATCGGCTGTCACCACCTGTCACACCCTGAACATTTAATTAAATATCACATAAATATTTATAATTGTATATAATTATGAGTGTATGTGATAATATATTATTAAATAAATAATAATAAATACAGAATCTAATTTGACATTAGATTATCAAATATGGGATTAATTAAGGATTATTTATTTGGGGCCAAATTAATAAAAATATGGAATTATAATACTAGTTAGGCCAAATTAGAGTTAAAGATAGTAAATAAATAAATATAAAAGAAAGAGTAAATAAATAATAGGGAAAATTAGTCTAGAGTCCCTCTCCCACTTTTCGTAATGGAAGAGATCCACAAAATTATTTTTTGATGTCTAAGGTCCCTAAACATATATCAGAGAAATTTGACTCTTTGTCTCTCTTCCTCTACTGCAGAGCAGCCACAAACCGAATCATCGCCAGTAAACTTGGTCATATGACCTAGAATTGAAAACCCTAGCTTATCCGCACTCGACTCGAGTGAGGATTTGTGATCGAAACCTACAAAGACTGCGTGAAAGCGACAAGGGAAGACCAGTGGAGTCGATTCGATTGCATTTGAAAGTGAATCGATGTCGCAAAATGGAAGAGGTGCACGGTATATCTCGATGGATTTCAGCAAGAATGGAAGACCTGTCAACACAATCGAAACACCAAATTCATATACATACATATATATATATATACACACACAAAGAGAGAGAATGACCTAAGATGAAGGAGAAGAGAACGGTGAGGGAGAGAATGAGGCGCTTTAATCCGGGTTTGGTGATTTGCATGGTGTTGGGGTCGAAGTCCAAAGGAATTTCTGATTTGTTGTTGTTTTCTGGGGAGTCTGGTGAAGAAGATACGGGTGGTTCTGCTTCTGAGATTTCCGCCATTGTTAGAACAGTTGAAGCTTTCTTCTAATCAGAGACTCTCTCTCTCTCTCTCTCTCTCTCTCTCTCTCTTGATGGTGAGGATGATAAGGCTCAATCCTCACATGAAGAACCAAAGAAAGGGCAGGTTTGCAGTGGCAGTGAAAAGCTAATTCAGATGATCCATTCTTAGAAAGAAATAGTAAATCACGATCACCTTAACTGAATTTTCTCTGGGTTGAAACTAGAGAAATTCTCTGCTTTGAACTGAAATTTCTCTGGGTTGATCCAGAGAAATTCTCTGGTTTGAATTGAACTAGTCCTTAAGTGTTGTCCAGAGAAATTTGGCATTTTCTCTGTGAATTTTCTCTGGTTTGGAAATCATGTTTTTTGAATCTTTGGTATGTATAAAGGTGTAATGATGTCAACTTGAGAATTGAATTCATTTTATAACCCACAGAGTTCTTCTCTCAGTGCTCTAATTCATTTGAATTCTTTTTTCTTTTTTTGTCCATTGATTAAAATTTCTTTACAAAGTTGCTCATTTTATTCCCCCAAAACGAAAACCACATGTGATTTAAGGCAATTATTGACAAGATATTCCAGTGTTTCATCCATATAATATGTGGAAGCTTTGGATGATAAGGCTCAATCCTCACATGAAGAACCAAAGCAGCAAATCACAGAGTTAGTTGTGAGAAAATTAGAAAAAATTCAACCCTAGAGAAATTTCAAAACATAGAAAATCAAAAAAACTGAACAAACCAGAGAAATTTCAAATTTCTCTGGTTTGAAATTTCTCTGGATGGAAATTTCTCTAGTTTGAAATTTCTCTGGATGGAAATTTCTCTAGAGCAGAATTTCTCGGGATCAAATTGAGGGACCTTAGACATTATGAAAATATTAGATATCCTTTATACTATAAAGTCTTAATACCAGGGACCCTAAAAAAAAACCCCCTAAATAATAATATTGATAACAATAATAATAATAATAGTGGGTGTAGTAGTAAAATAAATAATTAATTTTCTGTTGGTATACGATAAAGTGTAATTTAATTAGGGATTAATTTATTTATATAGTTATGCTAGAAAACTGGACAAAAGTGTAATTACCATAAACATTCACTAAGATAAGTATAAATCTATAGTTAGTAATGAACAAATCCAAGGAGAGTTATGATCAAATCTATGGGATGATTCGGGCTGGCCACGTGTTGGCCTGATAATGTTTTTACCTCCCTATAAATACGGAGAAGTTGATCAAATCTGTGGGAGGAAAAAAGAAAGGAAAAAAAGAGAGAGAGGCACGTAAGTTACTGAAAGTAGAAAACTTATAGTAGGAAGGTTGTAATAGTGGAGTAAGGCTAAGGGTCAATATTAAGGTGAGTTATATTATACCTTGAGTTACTATAATATATTTTATGTATGTTTTGACTTACTATAATCTATTTTATACAAGTTGTATTTTATTAGTTATATTAATACAAGTTATGTTTTATAAATATTTCAATTACGTTGATTAATTTTTGAACTCTATTTGTTTAAAATAGAACCCATGGATATATTTGTTTAAATTTTAAAGAATATTTGACTATAACCTTATAAACAATTATGTTTTGAAAGTACCACCACGGGAGTCCCATACTTTGGGGGACTTAAATAACCATCGGCCTCTGTTTGACCACTTTGTGGTCCTCTGTTTGTCATGGATCCATTGACCTCTGTTCTGACTGTCAGTTTTGTGACCTCTGTTCTGTTCTGTACCGTGGTTATAGTTATTTATTTATATAATTTCTGTATTTCTGTTTCTGCCACTTAAATTATTTATCCACCAAATTATGTTATGTAAATGTTTTAGCCTAACTAACCATCCATGGTTATTTTGTATTCCCTATACTCTTGGCATAATATTTCTCACTCTACTGTGTGTTTATAACTGTTACCATTTCAGTTGACGAGATGTAGGGAAAACCCATAACCTCGCATAATGGAACCCGTATGAGGATTGATGTTGAACCACTATTTTGTCTTTCTTTTCTTTTCTTTTTTTATATATTTTTGCTCTCTTTTGTTTCTACTCGGGGCCGGTCACTGAATAATAAAATAATAAAAGCCCTATAAATGTATTTTCTCTTATTAAAATAGTAAAATGGAGTAATTTCCTGTTTAATTATTTTTATTTCTGCTTGCGCAGTTTAATTTGCAACAAATAGAATAAGTTAGTAAGTTGCGATTCCAACCCTAAGCCCGTGGGATTGGGTCGTGACAAAGGTGGTATCAAAGCAACGGTTCAAAAAAAAAATGCTATTTTAATTTGATCAAGAAGTTCGAAAAGTTATAAATGAATCTATAAATAAAACTATATAGCTAAATAAACATAATAAAATAAAATAAGACAAAATAAAATAAAAAATAATAATAATAATAAATATTTACCAGCAACGTTAGTCCTTTTGTAAAATCTCACGTTTATTCTGGTGATATAGGAATATCAGAGATTAACCTTGATAATGCGTTTTGGGATGAGCTCGGGGCCATTAATTTAGATGAAATTTTAGCCAAGCACCCTCCCCCGCCTCACCTGAGGATTGGGGAGATTCAAAGGACATAATCAGAGGACTACATCCAAGCCGTGCCCAGTTGATGGGTCGGCCAATCTATATACAGGCTGATCCTACCGATGTCCCATATTTACTATGGAGGCAAAGCCGTGCCGATACATGCAGACGTTTTCTTGGACCCACTTGTGTCCTTGGCGTTGCCCCGGGACATGATCGCCCGCACTATATCATAGGCCCTCTATCCCCAGATTTTGTGGCCAGAAGGGGGAACGTGTACCCCATATTTTCACCACAGTCCCTAACCCATTGGAGATAATTAATATTCAAAATGTTGACTTTAATAACGACTTGTCATATGTCGAGACACCCGACTAGATTGTCGATCGAGCATTTTTAGGATACATACAGTCCGTCCCCATTTTTACAGTACAGACAGCGTGAATGTGTTTTGGTGTAGTCCAGTTGGGATGAGAATTTGAGCTTTTTATGCAGCACTATTTCCCATAGTTGTTTGGCCCATTCGACCCACCACTCTAGATTTGGTAGAAGAAAACCTTTTTGTATCCTGACCATGATGTGTTCTGATCCCTTTTTGTTGTCTTTTATTTTTGTTTACCACAGGGATGGGCCACTAACATATTCTGACTGATGTAATATTAATTGTAAACAATGTAAAGTTGGCATTTTATATAGATATAGATTGCGCTACACATGCTTACATATATGTTGCATTGTAAATGTAATGCCTCGTTTATTACCTTGTAGAATGGCCAATAATGGTAACGGAAGCGAGTCATCAGTCAGTGGCGCTGAATCGATGAAAAGAATAATGAAAAAAGCGATTACTAGCTTTTTACAAGCCTCGCAGACTAACATCAACAATGGGATGCCGGAACGGCGAGAAGAGCCGATTACCATAAAACAGTTCCAGGATCTGAAACCCACCACGTTTATTGGCGGCCCAGACCCAATGGTAGCAGACGCTTAGGTTAAAGACATGGAAAAGATTTTTTGCGCCCTACCCTGCACCGAAAGACAGAAGGTAACTTTTGCTACTTTTACTTTCAAAGACAATGCACAGGAATGGTGGCTTCTCACTCTGGAGAAAGAAGAAATTGCGACTTAGGCAAGATTCTTGGAAATATTCTACAAAAAATACTTCCCAGATTCATTGCGGGAACAGAAGGCATCCGAATTCATACATTTAAAGCAAGGAACCATGGCAGTGGTCGAATATGAGAACAAGTTCACACAACTCGCTCGGTTTACAACATACGTCATCCCCATCGAAACTCGAAAAGCAAGAAAATTCGAAACATGATTGGATGCTAAAATTAAAGACAGGCTCGAGGTCTTGAAACTGCCAACCTATGCAGAAGTGGTAGACTGGGCGTACATTGCAGAAAAGAGGATTAAAGCCTCGCATTCTAGGGAACCAAGCCAAAAGAAGCGATTATGGGAAAAAGACAACAGAAGACCCGGTGTTGCGCCTCCTAAAAAGGTGAATATAGGCACAACCAGTTCAAGCCATCAAGGTCCTACCAACCCCCGAGGTGGCACTGTTCCAATTTGTCCCACTTGTGGAAAGGCTCATTGAGGACAATGCCATGGAGATACGGGAGCATGTTTTAAATGCGGTCAAGTCCATTTACTAAGGGATTGTCCAAAGCTGACTAATCCTACAGCTAGCCCCTCTGGCCCAGTCAGAAAACTCGCAGGACCTGGAAGAGAGAGCAAGGACCAAAAATGCCAAGGACGGGCTTTTGCCTTGGTACCTGGAAAACCAGAAATTATTGAAAACGTTGTGTCAGGTATACTTTTTATCCATGGTCATTTAGCTCATGTCCTCATTGACTCTAGGTCAACTCATTCTTTTGTTGCACCACACTTTGCTCTGAAGTTGGAAACAACACCCGAACCATTAGGATATATATTGTCTGTGTCTTTTCCTTCTAGTAAGTCTACCTGTAGTGCTGACGTGTACAGATCATGTACTATATCCTTAGAAGGCAAAACCCTATATGTAGACTTGATTTCCCTCCGCATTAGGAACTTTGATGTGATCTTAAGTATGGATTGGCTAGCTGCCAACCACGCCTTTATTGATTGTAAAGCCAAAAAGGTCTCCCTCAGGTTACTAAGCCAACCCTTGTCTTTGATGTGACTGGAGTTTCCAACCCTCCCTGTATTATATCCTCCATGACAGCCCAATGACTTCTAAGAAAGGGTTGTGGTAGTTATATTTGTTATGTGATCGATACACAAAAAGAGGCCCCCACCGTTGATGCAATCCCCGTGGTTCGAGAATTCTCGGATGTTTTTCTTCAAGATCTACCCGGTATCCCGGTTGATTGGGAAATCGAGTTCACCATTGAAACCCAACCTGGCACACAACCAATATCAAAAGCTCCTTATCGCATGTTGATGGTAGAATTGAAAGAGCTGAAGACTCAACTCCAGGAACCACTGGGCAAAGGTTTCATTCGACCTAGTACCTCACCCTGGGGAGCTCCAGTATTGGTCGTGAAGAAAAATGATAGCACGATGAGATTATGCATCGATTACCGGGAGCTGAACAAGGTCACCATCAAGAATCGGTACCCTCTGCCGCGAATCGATGACTTGTTCGATTAACTTCAAGGCGCCCAGGTATTCTCCAAAATTGACTTGCGTTCTAGCTACCATCAACTAAAAGTCAAAACAGAAAGTATTGAAAAGACTTCCTTCAAAACCCGTTACGGGCACTACAAGTTTCTTGTCCTGCCTTTTGGCGTCACAAATACCTCAACAGCCTTCATGGACCTCATGAACCGAGTGTTCAAACCCTATCTTGATGAGTTCGTCATTGTCTTTATTGACGACATCCTCATATACTCCAAGTCACCAGAGGCCCATGAGCAACACTTGCGAACAGTTCTACAAACACTACGTGATCACAAACTTTATGCCAAGTTGAAAAAATGCAAATTTTGGATCACTAGTGTACACTTTCTCGATCACATCATTAACAAAGATGGCATCTCGGTTGACCCCCAAAAAGTTACAGCAATCGTAGACTGGCCACGACCTACTAATGTGTCAGAAATCTAAAGTTTGTTAGGTCTAGCTGGCTATTATCGACGCTTCGTGCAAGATTTCTCAAAGATAGCATCACCCTTGACCTAGCTAACTCAGAAGAACACACCCTTTGAATGAACTGACAAACAGGAGCGTTGTTTTCAAGAATTAAAAAGTCGACTTGTGTCAACTCCTATACTAGCGCTCCCTATAGGAGCAGATGGGCTCGTAATCTATAGTGATGCCTCATACAATGGTTTGGGTTGCGTTCTCATGCAAAACGGAAAAGTCATTGCTTATACATTGCGACAATTAAAGACTCACGAGAAGAATTACCCGACTCATGATTTGGAATTGGCTGCGATAATCTTTGCCCTCAAAATCTGGCGTCATTATCTTTACAGTGCAACCTATGAGGTTTACACTGATCACAAGAGTCTTAACTATCTGTTCACGCAGAAGGAACTAAATATGAGGTAATGACGGTGGCTAGAATTTATGAAATATTATGATGTAGAGATCCATCACCATCTAGGCAAAACTAACGTGGTGGCAGACGCACTAAGCCGAAAGACGACCAGAAGTTTGGTATGTACTCTCGTTTCCCGCAAGATCAATGGACTGCTCGCCAACATAACCATGGAACCTACCTTGATTGAAGAAATTAGAGCGCGCCAATGTGTAGATAACCTTTTGAAGAAAAAGTATGAGGAGCAAAGGAGTACACCTGATCCTGATTTCATTATAAGCAATGGGATACTAAAATTTCAAAATTGAATTTGCGTACCTGACATTCTGGAACTCAAGAAGAAAATATTGGTGGAAGTTCATAGCTCGAGATTTTCAATCCACCCTGGCAACACAAAGGTGTACCATGATCTGAAGGAACATTACTGGTAGACAGGAATGAAAAGAGACATAGCAAGCCATGTCTCCAAATGTTTGCATTGTCAGCGTATTAAAGCAAAACATCAAAGACCTACAGAACTGCTGCAACCACTCCCTATTCCTGAATGGAAATGGGAGCACATCACTATGGACTTCATGGTCAGGCTACCACAGTCATTTTCGAAGAATGATGCAATATGGGTTATAGTAGACCGATTAATGAAGTCGGTGCATTTCCTACCAATCAAAATCATGTACTCTCTTAATAAGTTTGCCACTTTATACATCAAGGAAATTATTCGTTTGCATGGTATCCTAGTTTCGATTGTGTCTAACCGAGACCCCCACTTCGTGTCTCATTTCTGGAACAAATTGCAAGAAGTTTTGGGGACTACACTGAAGTTTAGCACGGCTTATCATCCACAAACTGATGGACAATTCGAAAGAACAATCCAGACATTGGAAGACATGTTACGTATGTGCGTGTTGGACCTCAAAGGTAACTGGGATGAGCACCTACCTTTAATAGAATTTGCCTATAATAACAGTTACCAAGCAAGTATTGGAATGGCACTGTACGAAGCTCTGTATGGAAGGAGATGTCGATCACCTCTGTGTTGGACGAAAGTCGAGGACAGGAAATTATTAGGCCCCGAGATCATGCAAGTCACAAGTGAGAAAATCCAACTCATCCAACAGCGAATTCGTACTGCTCAGAGCCGCCAGAAAAGTTATGCAGATATACAAAGACGGGACTTAGAATTTCAAGTAAGGAATCATTTGTTCCTCAAGATCTCACCAACAAGAGGAGTTATCCGATTTGGAAGGTGAGGAAAGCTAAACCCACGTTACATCGGGACATTCGAGATACTGGAAAGGATTGGTCCTGTAGCCTATTGCCTTGCACTACTTCCTGAACTATCCAATGTCCACAATGTGTTTCACGTTTCAATGCTCCGATGGTACCTCCGAGATCCAGAACATGTCGTCGACTATGAGAACCTGAAAGTTCAAGAAAATCTCTCTTATGAAGAGCAACCAGTGCAGATTCTCGATCGTCGTGATCAAATTCTCTGAAAACAAGACCATACTACTGGTGAAGGTCTGTAGACACCCCATTTTTTACCGTTCTCAAGACTTGGACGTCATCGTTTGAACATTCGATGATCATCCATGCCTGTGTTCGTTTTGAGTTCCCGGAGGCCTCGGTCGCGCGCCTTGCCTCAAGATCTCTCAACTTGTCTGTTTTGTGCTTGGTTGTGGACCAAACACTTGTGTTTTTGCTTTTGAGGAAAGAGAGTGGCTTGTTTGCCATCCCCTCAACCCATCGGCCAAGGCATGGAGCTATCGGCCTTGTTTCCTTAACATTGGCCAAAAGTGTTGGCCAATCGGCACTCTTTTTAGTCGATCGGCCCTTATGTTGGTCGATCGGCCTTGTTTTCTGGCCAAGCCCTGTTCATCTACTTTATGTAGATATTTTATGCCAGCTGTCACAGCTGGCATGCACAATTCACCCCCTCCTAGAAGCTTTGAATTGGATTTGTATAAGAAGGGAGCTCCTCCTCCCTTCTCAGAGGTTCTGAAAAATAAGGTTAGAGAAGTTGTATCTATCTATCTCTATATTTCCCTCTATTTACATCTTTGTGTGTGTTTTTGTGCTCTAAAGGGTGTTTTGTTCTCACTATTGCACACAAACACCTAGCAATACACCATCCTTTGGTTGTTGAGATCCTAGAGAGTTAGTTTCAGAGTTCTTGGAGTGGTTTAAGCTTGGAAAAGTTGCTAGAGCCTTGTCCTTGAGAGTGTTCTTCAAGGGTGAGCATTCTTGCTTTTAATACCCCTTTTTTGCTTAAGCTTTTAGACCTTTTTGCTTATTGTTTTAAGCTTAACTCTTAACTGATAAAAATTCTGATTTTTGATGCTTTAGATCTTTGGTTAAGGTCTCTTTTTAGTTTGGGGTTGTTTACCCCCTCCAAGGCCTTGTTAGGCCTTGTTTTAGGCCATCCCTTTTGGCCATTGTTCTTGGCTTTGCATGACCTTTCTACCACTGAAATCCAAAGGATTTTCAGTGATGGAAATGTGGTTTTGAGGTCTTAAATAGGAGAGGGTCATCCCCTCTCCTTATTGTCTTGATTACTAGTATAAATGGCTTATATTGATAGCATGTTTGCTTGGCTTGTTTTAGCTTCATTTCAGTATGTATTAGGCTTTGTTTTGCCATGATATAACACTGTTTTGACTTGGTTTGGACATACCATGTATGCTTCATGTACTTGCCTTGCAATCCTTTCATTTGCCTTACCATGCATCATGCTTTAAGCCATGTTTCTAGCATGATTTTGGCTCGACTCCATGAAACTTTTAGCCTTGTTGTAATATGCTTAAGCTCTGATTTGAGTTGTTTTGACCATATATGCCATGCTTTGTATAGCCATAAGGCATTCTAGCTTGTTAGCCTTAAGTGTCCAAGTCACTAGCATGCTTTACTTGGACCATTTCAATGATTTGGCATCATTTGTTATACTATTTCAGTCCATATTTCATGCTCAAACACTTGCACTTGTCACTCCTTTAATGCTTTAAAGAGTTGATGTTTTATGCCTCATGAATGGGTCATTGTGTATGCCATCATGTTTAGGTCTTTGGGATGCCATCTAAGTGGGTTTTTGGTCTTGTTTTACCATGCCATAACTCTGTTTTTCATTGTTTAAGCCATGCCATGTTTGGTTTTGATAGGTGTAGTGTAACACCTCTTTTGTAGTCTTGCATGCCTCATGTTTTTGGCCCTTTGTTCTAGCTTATTTTGGCTTTGGTCCTTTCATGTTTTAGGCTCATTTTGGCATGATCTAGAACTATTTTGGATTATACTTGTCATTTGCTTCAGATTTTGCATAGCCTTGGTTTGAGTCCCTTGGCTAGTTTCAAGCTTTAAGCCTTTTTGCATGACTTGCTTACTTTGTTTGGTTGGTTTAGCACCTTTCCTAACATGATTTCAGAGCTTATAATGTATGTCACATGTCCATATTTGTCCCCTTTTAAGTGTTCTTGAAAGTTGCTCTCCTATGCTTAGGTGATAGGCCAATTGGCATGCATGTTTGTATGTACCTTTGTCTTCATTTCCATAGCATTTCGGCCACTGATTTGGGCATGTTTAAGAGCTGTCCACTTTAGTTTAAGTACATCCTTTCGCACGTTGTTGCATGTTTACCTCGCATGTTGTTGCATGCTTGTTGCATACTTGGTACATTATATGTTGTTGCATATTAGTTCCCTTGCATGTTGTGGCATGCTAGTCCTATTACATTATGCTTACATGCTTGTTGCGTGCTTGCTAATTGGCATGTTGTTACATGCTCATCCATCTTGCATACTTGTTAGATTACATGTTGTTGCATGTTTGTTATTGGTATTGTTGTTGCATGTCTATTATATTGAATGCATGCATGTTTGCATGTTTAGGTTGCATATCGCTTGCTTGCATGCTCATGTTGTATTAGCTTGCTTGCATGCTTAGGTTACATTGCATTTTGTGTGCATTCCCTTGCCTCTTGATCAAGCATGATAGAGGTTGGGGCCCCTTATGTGTTTTTGTGCATTTCATTTGATATTGAATTGCACACTTGGCTCCTTTGGCCATCATGCATTGAAATGCGTGATTGGTGGTCTAAGGGTCGAGAACTACACACCTTTGAGTCTTAAACATGATAAGGGGTGTAGTTATGCAGACATTGTCTCGTAAATTTATTGTCATGCTCTGTTTGTCCTCTGCTGCAGCAACAGGAGCTTTTCACAGGAAGAGATGGTCGATCGACCATATTCAGTGCCGATCGGCAACAAGTATTTGGCCGAGAGCATTATATTTGGTCGATGATCAATTTCCCATGGCTGATGGCCCTATCTTTTGGCCGATGGCCTCACAGCATGCCCACAAGGTGGTTCAGAAATGTCACAGAAGTTGGCACAGTTTTCAGAGGTACAGAGCAGTGCAAACAGAGGCAACATGTGGCATGGCAACGGATTTCCGAGCGAAGCCGACCGAGCATGCATTCGTCCCTCTTCTCGAGGCTGCTTTACTGCTTTCATAGCTTAATTAATTTGTTTAATTAGTTAAGAGTTGTGTAACAATTAATTAGTTTGTTAGTTAGTTAATTAGTTGGTTTGTATTATTCTTTCGGTCCCTCCGTCGAGAGGGCCAATTGATGTAATAAGCGTGCGTGTGTGTGATGCATGTCTTCCAACCCCACGTCTTTCTCCTTTTTACTTAACCACTTATGATAGTTAGTTTTAGGGCATATTTCATTTAGCATACCTTATGCTCGCATGTTTGCATCCATCCATTTGTATTGCATGCACCGGGCTCGGCGCATCATACTAACTGCATTGTATTTCAATTCCTACTTGAATACATGCATCAAAGTATTGCATCTCACATGCCATTTTAGAATAACCGAGCCTATTTCTAGTTACATCTTTGCATGTGTTACATTAGCCATCTTAACATAGCTCGAATCATGCATTGATTACTAACTAGCTTCTTTATTTTGGCTCGGAGTACACTGTGAGTGTTTACGCTTTAGCATCTTGCATGTGTGTGAGTGTTAACATGACAGCATGCTTGCCATGAGGCTAATTGCTTATGTGATATAACTGCCTGAATGCCTGTGAGTGAAGGTTGGATTACTTGAATTGGAACGATTCATTAAAATCCGTGTTTTAGCCTACTTGCGAGTAGTAAACTTCAAACCATTTCCAAACAAACAGATATGCGATGCTTTGTTCCAAATTAGGCGATCTAGTCTATACTTGTGTATTGTGCGCATCACATAGTAATTCTAGCTAATTAACCAGAATAAGAACGCATGTGTTTTCAAAAATAAGATATCATGCTTAGCACAGGCCGATCTTTGATCGGGCGAGTGGGAGTGCTCATTGCATGACCTTCTCCAATCGTACCCAAGTTCCCGAGTCGAGGCAACTTTGGTGATGACGGACACGTGGCCTTAGGCACGAGTCAGGGTTTCCTAAATTGCCCCAAAACAAAATATTTAGGTGGTGACTCTGTATCTGGCAAAGCAGTCCATGTTTGGTACTTCTTTCTTAAAAATCAGTTTTCCAAAACGATTTGCCGGATTTGGACTCTTTGGTGATTTATCGGTCTCGCATTACACTTTGCGGGATTAGATTCAGAACCGTGACATTTGAGTCTGAACTGTAGTAGCAAAGCCCAAGGGCGCGTCCACAAGGTCATATGGCGAAATCATCATATCGAAGAAGCTATGTGGGAAACGGAAAGTCAAATGCGAGCCAAATACCCACACCTCTTCAAAAATTAAGGTACGTCAAGTTTGGGGACAAACTTCTATTTAGAATGGGAGAAATGTGACACCTTAACATTTAATTAAATATCACATAAATATTTATAGTTGTATATAATTGTGAGTGTATGTGATAATATATTATTAAATAAATAATAATAAATACAGAATTTAATTTGGCATTGGATTATCAAATATGGGATTAATTAAGGATTATTTATTTGGGGCCAACTTAACAGAAATATGAAATTATAATACTAGTTGGGCCAAATTAGAGTTAAAGATAGTAAATAAATAAATATAAAAGTAAGAGTAAATAAATAATAATATTGATAACAATAATAATAATAATAGTGGGTGTAGTAGTAAAATAAATAATTAGTTTTCTGTTGGTATATGATAAAGTGTAATTTAATTAGGGATTAATTTATTTGTATAGTTATGCTAGAAAATTGGACAAAAGTGTAATTGCCATAAACATTCACTAAGATAAGTATAAATCTATGGTTAGTAATGAGCAAATCCAGGGAGAGTTATGATCAAATCTGTGGGATGATTCGGGTTGGCCACATGTTGGCCTAATAATGTTTTTACCTCCCTATAAGAGCTGTGATTGGGAGCTCGAATCCGAGCTCCCCCGAATGCCCCGAATCCCTTTTTTTTTTTTATTTTTTTTTTTTTTATTTTAGCGGAAGAAGCAGAAGACGAAGAAGGGGGAGAGGAGGGGGAGGAGGAGGGAGGAGGGGGGAGGAGGGAGGAGGGGACTGGAGGGGGCCTAAAAAATGGAGGGGGAAGGGAGGAGAGGGGAGGAGGAGGAGGAGGAGGAGGGGGACGGCGGAGCTGCGACGACCGGGGCAGAGCTGCGACGGGCCGGCGGACGGCCGGAGGCGAGCTGCGACGACCTCCTCTTCCTCTTCCCTCTCTTCTCTTTCTGTCCCTCTCCCTCTTCTCCCTCTCCCTCTGCGTCAACAATGGCGGAAAAAAAGAAAAAAAAAAAATTCAAAATCACTGAAACGACGTCGTTTCAGTGATTCGGGGGATTCGGGGGAAAGTTTTTCGAGGTGCAAAACATTTTCCCTCCCTATAAATAGGGAGGAGTTGATCAAATCTGTGGGAGGAAAAAAGAAAGGAAAAGAGAGAGAGAGGCATGTAAGTTACTGAAAGTAGGAAACTTATAGTAGAAAGGTTATGATAGTGGAGTAAGGCTAAGGATCAATATTAAGGTAAGTTATATTATATTTTGAGTTACCATAATATATTTTACGTATGTTTTGACTTACCATAATTTATTTTAGACAAGTTGTATTTTATTAGTTATATTAATACAAGTTATGTTTTATAAATATTTCAATTACGTGGATTAATTTTTGAACTCTATTTGTTTAAAATGGAACCCATGGATATATTTGTTTAAATTTTAAAGAATATTTGACTATAACCTTATAAACAATTATGTTTTGAAAGTACCACCACGGGAGTCCCACGCCTTGGGGGACTTAAATAACCATCGGCCTCTGTTTGACCATTTTGTGGTCCTCTATTTGTCATGGATCCATTAACCTCTGTTCTGACTGTCACTTCTGTGACCTCTGTTCTGTTTTGTTCCGTACCATGGTTATGGTTATTTATTTATATAATTTCTGTATTTCAGTTTCTGCCACTTAAATGATTTATCCACCAAATTATGTTATGTAAGTGTTTTGGCCTAAGTAACCATCTATGGTTATTTTGTATTCCCTATACTCTTGGCATAATATTTCTCACTCTGCTGTGTGCTTATAGCTGTTACCATTTCAGGTGACGAGATGTAGGGGAAACCCATAACCTCACGTAATGGAACCCGCACGAGGATTGATATTGAACCACTATTTTGTCTTTCTTTTCTTCTTTTTTTTTAAATATATTTTTGCTCTCTTTTGTTTTTACTTGGGGCCGGTCACTAAATAATAAAATAATAAAAGCCCTATAAATGTATTTTCTCTTATTAAGATAGTAAAATGGAGTAATTTCCTATTTAATTATTTTTATTTCCGCTTGCGCAGTTTAATTTGCTACAAATAAAATAAGTTAGTAAATTGCAATTCCAACCCTAAGCCCCTGGGGTTGGGTCGTGACACCACCACCGTTGTAGCCTCTTATCATCGGCCCCGCCTCTGTCTCCTTCCCTTGCCGATCGACGCCTACTCGTTGTCATTGACTCATTGCGTCGGTACGTGACTCTCTCGCTGCTCTCTCTCTTTACTTTCTCTTGCTGCTCTCTCTCTGCTCTTTTCTCTCTCTCACTGATCTCTCTTTCTCTCTCTTTGTTTTTTTCTTTCTCTCTCGCTGGTGAAAAGAAAATGGCTTTAACCCGGTTAATCGAACGGTTTGGGTACAAAAAGCTGAAATGGGTTGTGGGAGACAACGGGAATGGGTCGGGGAAACCAGAGGTTTATTTATCTACTGTTCTACAGAAACCAATAAGAGTATGATGACTATGAACTTTCTTTTAAGGTAAGAATACTGTTATTAGGTCTAGTTTTTGTCATACTGAATTCGTGTGAGTTCATTACTTAACATCCACATGGAATTTCTTTGCAATGTCAAATAAGTAAAGTTCATTGGTTGTTTATTTTCCCTGATGTAAACCAACAGCATAGGATGATGGTCTGTTTACAATGATAAATTGTAATATTTTCTGTTCTGTAATGGTATATCTCACTTTTTTGGATAATGATGAACCATTAGGGATTGTGAAAACAAGTTGTATTCTAAAATTTATGAAGTCGTTTGATTTTAAAAGTTTTAGCAGTGAACTAATGAGCCCCCTTTTTTTGTAACATGTTTCCATTTGGTTTGTAAGATGCCCTTTTGTTGCAACATTAGTTCACTGATTAATAATGTCATTGATATCTGCATGTTGCAATCACTAAATTGCTGTTGATTTAAGTGAACCACAAACATTGTTTATTCTTGAAGTGGCATGGTTATTTCTTTTTAGTTTACTAGTTTGTTAATATTTAATGTTATATTGGATGAATATTTTAATTTTGACTATTTTAGTTAATTTATAAATTAGATTTTTTTTATTCTTTGATTCAAGTTTTGTAATTTGAATTATATTTTTATAAACTGTCAATCCGCTTGAACCGCCAAGGCAAATCATAATGTATTAGTTTATTAGCTTAAGTCTTGCCCAGAGATATATGAGGGATATGTTCCCATGGTTTATGGCGACTATTTGAAGAAGATGTCCATGTACTTTTCTATTCCTTTGTCATTGATTTGGTTATTTAGTTTTTGTGGGTCTAAATTTAACATTCTTCTGTTGTCATATGATGGAAATTAGGAATGGTGAATGGGGTGATCATGTCACTTTGCAGGCTGCTGCAGATTCTGTATGGTTCTGCAACTTCATCTTTTCTTTCTCTTCATTATTAATATAGGCTTGTTGGTATTTTTGTGTACCACCACTGTGGTAAGGTCCCAAACTTGGGAGGTTTTTTGTTTTCATTTGCATGTTTATTGGTTTCGGCATTTTACATCACACGTCAGGTGAATTTTGGGGGTTTTTTTTTGCCTCATGCATCTTGGAAGTGTGCATAATTTGAAAACAAATTAAACAATAACATTTTCCCTTAAGGTTTAGTGGAGGGGGGGTGAGGATTTTGTAGACAATAACACTAGTCTTCCAAATAACTTTTTGAAAAGCGGTATTTTCCTTTACATTAGCATGCTACTACTCATTTGTGTATTAAATCTACGCAAACTCATTATCATTAGGTTGTGATATCGAATATTCACAATCAACCTAATTGATATATTTCCATAATTACATAATATTCTCACAGTTAATAGTATGGCTTTAAAGCATTAGGGAAACTTCTTCAAGCCAACATCATAGGATTGTCCTAGTTATAAAGTCAGGCTATATGGCATCTGTTCAGAAAATGTATTTGTATTTGTGCCATGGAAATGATGAGAAGACTTTGAAACCGTTTTCCGTGCCACCATTTTCCTTTTTCTCTTTTGATCAGTAAATAACTTGGGATTTAGGATTTAGCACAAGGATTCTCTCTCTGTCTCTCTCGCTTTCTTTGTGTGTGTGTGTTTGAAAATGAGTAATCTTGTTCTGAAAATAGTGTGGATGGCCTTACCATGCAGCTGAGTTAGCTTGGCACAAGAGCAGAACAACATGGATTGGTGATCGATCTCATGAATCTCAAAGAGTGCCTAGGGAACCAATTATGAGGTATGTGCTTCCTTTGACCTTTTCCAAATTTTTACTGGTATGGCATCAATTTATTGGCAACGGTTAATTTAAATGTTTTGATGTTTTTAAATTCCTACAGATATTTGGTGATCAGATATCTAGCAATAATTTTGAACTAAATTTTGCTGGGAATTTTGTACTTTCTAGTGGTTGGTTGCTTGAACGTTAAGCTCAGCAGAATAATATGGTGTGTGAATACATTTTGAATCCCTTTTTGGGCTTGGAAGAATGGATATATATTTGGAGTAGAATGAATTATATCTTTAAAAGTAGGTTATATATTGAATTGAGAATGCCTGGGGTTCCTATTTTTTTCTTTATTAGTAAAAATATTTAATTAAAGAAGTGCCAAGGGGGCAAAGCTCATGTACACCTGTATAAAAAGAAGCTATACTCCTTAAAACTCTATACTCCATTTCTGTGAAATCCAAATTTTCCATTTTATTTGCAAAATTTGATTTCATTAGCATTATTATTTCAATTAGTGGATTTGTTGACAAATTTGTGGTTACAGTTAATAGTAGGGTTTTAAATATTGGTTTTAAATGAAGATTTTCATTTTGGATTTATTAATTCTATGTATATTTCATATTTATATATGGTAATATAAACATTTTATACTAGTAACAATCAAAGTTGTTATTCCTTTTCTATTGATGCAGGGGATGAAGAGTCAGTGTGATGAGAAAATGTCCGATTTTGTCTTTTGTAAGACAAGAACAGTCTCTACAAAAATAGTAAGTTTATTCAAATGCTTCTAGCGGTTTCTGAATTAATTTGTGTTTTTATTTTTCAAGTCAGAAATTTCTTAGAGAAATGCAAAATATGGTCAAAAAATTCAAGAACTTAGTTTTTTCAAGTTTTTTCATTTTTTAATATATGTAATCACAATTAAAAGCTTTTTATTAATTCATTTGTATATACTTTTGAACATTTAACTTTCATTTATGAAATATATGACGTTATTCCATTCAATATATGGTTGTGATTCAAAATATAGTATGTAGTGTGTATTACATTCTTCAAATGCGCATACAAAAATAATATTAATTATTTTTCAAATATGTCGAATTCTTTTTATTATCACATGTTTTATTAGTTATTAGTCACACTTAAAAGATGTGATCTAAATGTTTTTGTGGAGATATATTTTCTGAGTACCAATACGTGGCCAAGGTGACGCCGACGTGTCAGCCAGGGTGCCACGTGTCCAAGTTATGACGCCAAGGTTATCTCGGCTAGGCCGAGGTTATCTCCGAAGATATCGGAGTCCGAGATAAGCGGATAAGGGACAAGAGTCCTAGAATGAGGAAGGACCTCAGCCTGAATAAGGATAAAGCTCTTAGGGAGTTTATCTTTATCTATTGAAGAGTCCAGGATAAGCACTGAGCTAAAGTCCATTGAAGCGAGGCTTCTATTGGGACTAAGATTGAGTTAACTATAAAAGAGAGGCACCGCCATGGGTCTAAGGTACGCAATTTGTACTCTAAATAGTGAGTTAAGCACTTTATCTATCTTTGAGAGATAACTAACTTGATCATCGGAGTACCCCCGGGTGGACGAACCACCGCCGGAATCTCTTCTTTCTGTTGTAGGTCACTCAGGCGCCATCTATTCTGTCAGTGCTCTCTAGATGAATACTGAGTTGGCAATGTGGTCAGAAATTAACACACACAATTTGGCGCCGTCTGTGGAAAAGATGGGAGAATAGATGGCCAATGACGGACAGAAAAAGAAGGTTGGAGACGACACTCCTGCTGGGAGTGGAAGACCTATTGACCTTGACGTCGAAGGAGACAACAGCAACGAGGAGACTCGTGATAAGAATCACGAAGGAAAGGACGTCGGCCAGGAGGGCGACGTACAGAAGAAATCAGACCGAAACGAGTACTATAACGAGGATAACCTCCAGGTATGGAAGGATAGATGCCTACGGAGGGACGAAGAGATGAAGGGGATGGCAAACAAATTGGCAAACCTGCAATCGGTCGTCAATTTCATGATGCAAAACAACATCATACAACCACCGTTCCCGCTGCAGGACACGCCGATTCCAGCGGCCAATGCCCAGAAGAAAGGGCAGAAAACAATCCATGTAGCCCCTCAGCACACCAGGAGCGAAAAACACTCTCACCGGCCTTCAAGGGAGGTCGGGCGAGGAGACTCGAGAAGGGAAGAATCTCGAATGATACATCGCACCAAGGAAGCAGACCCCAGAGAACATCGGCATGTTCAAAGGCAGGAGTTGTGCTTCTACGCAACTAATGAAGAAAGGTCAAAGAGGGCTTACAACGAAGCTGAGAGCAATGCACCTAAAAGGCTGAAGTCTGGAGATAGTCGAGCTCCTGGGTGAACCAAAGAGGACTTGAGAGATTACCTTAAGAGGAAGCAACAAAATGCCGAGGTAACTTCCCCTATGAAGCTGAGAACACCATTCTCGGTGGGGTTGGACAAATTTGAGGCCCTGAAAAGATTCAGTATGCCGAGGTTCCAGATCTACGACGGGAAGTCGGACCCCAACTTTTACGTCGGTTTGTACCTAAACTCGATGGTGTTATACACCGGGAACGAGCCGTTGCTTTGTAAGGTGTTCCCCTCATCCTTCGGAAAAATTGTATCAGACTGGTTTCACAAGTTACCGAAAGGAACTATGAAAACCTGGGAAGGCTTGGCCGAGATATTTGTGGCCAGGTTCGTGACGAACAAACTACAACCATTAAGGGTGGATGCCCTAAGGCTCTGAAAATTGGCGAGGACGAAAGCCTGAGGGCCTATGCCAAAAGGTACTATAAGGTATTCAACCGAATACCAGAATGCAATCAAGAGGTGGCGGTCGTATCATTTAAGAACGGCCTAAAAGATAATTGTCTGCTTCGAAAGTCATTGGCAAAAACACTGCCAAAAAGTATGGAGGAATTAATGGCCAAAATAGAGAAGTACGCCAGGGCCGAGGAGGATACGCCGGCAACAAAGGCGTCGAAACCAGAGAAGAAAAATGGCTCGCCGAAGCGAAGCCGAGGTGATGGTGGATACAACAAACCAGAAATCGGATTAAGTGCTGCTCATGCAGTCACAACCGTATTTCGAATTCCAGTTTACAAAGTCTTAGAGAAAATCCGAACCCAGCCCTATTTCAGAGCACCAGCAAGGGTACCAGGAGAGTTTATAGGAAGAAGCCTTGGTAAGCATTGTGCTTACCACAATGAAAATGGGCATCTGACTCAGGGTTGCAGAGCCCTGAAAACACACCTGGAAGACCTGGTAAGGCAAGGGCATCTAAGGGACCTTGTAGATGAAACCAGGACAAGGGAAGAACATACAAGACTACCTCAGGCACCAGCAGCTCCACCTCCCCCAACACAGCAACCGTAGGCAGGCAGACCTCGGGTAATTAATGTAATTCACTCGAAGGTCAACGAAAACGAAATGCGGGGGGAGACCCAGAAGGTAAAGCACTTGCAGCACGTGTACCAGGTCCGGGAGAAAAGACCTCGGGATGAGAAGTACCAGAGACCAGTAGTGTCCTTTACTGAAGCCGACCTTGAGATAGTGCAGCATTCACATAACGATGCCTTGATAGTATCCCTCCAAGTTAGGGAGTGCCAAGTGAAGTGTATCCTAATTGACCAAGGCAGCTCTTGTGACATCATGTATGTCAGGTGTTACAAGGAGCTTGGCTTTCACCCAGACAATTTGGAGCATTCCAACAGCCCAATGGTCGGGTTCAATGGAACGCCGACGTGGCTACTAGGAGCAGTAAGCTTAGAGGTGTAGGCTAGCACCAAGAGGGTGAAGACAGAATTCACCATAATTGACACACCGTCCCCCTACAATGCTATGCTGGGGAGGCCATGGCTGCATGCAATGGGGGCTGTTTCCTCAACACTGCATCAGCTATTGCGGTTTCTAACAGAGCATGGGATAGAGGAGGTTAGAGGGAACCAGCTGCAGGCAAAGAACTACTCCATGGCAGCAATGAAATCCGCCTGCAGCATACGAGAACCAGAGACAGTAGAGATCGAAGAGGAGAACGTGGAAGTCCTAGATGACGTTGGCAAAGAGCCAGCCGAGAAGAGTAAAGAAGCCTTGAAGAAAATCCTTGTCCAACCTGGGGATGAGGAACGCTTCTTCCTTCTCGGCTCGGGCTTAGCCAAGGAAGAGAAAAAAAGAATTGGAGGCTTTCTTGAGAGCAAATATTGAAGTATTTGCCTGAACGCCTTACGAGATGCCTGGAATTGACCTTGAGGTCACTTGCCATAAACTAAACGTAGACAGGTTGGCCAAACCTGTAATCCAGCGAGCAAGAAGACCGACGTTGATGCATGTTGAGGCAGTGAAAAAAGAAGTAGACAGACTTCTAGAGGCTAGAGCCATTCGAGAGGTAAATTATCCGACATGGCTATCGAACACAGTGGTGGTGAAGAAAAAAAATGGCAAATGGAGGGTCTGCGTGGACTTTACCAGCCTAACCAAGGCCTGTCCCAAAGACAGTTTCCCATTACCCAAGATAGACCAACTGGTGGCTGCCACTTCAGGACATGGAAGGATGAGCTTCCTGGATGCCTACAGAGGGTACCATCAGATAGCCATGTACTCCTCAGATGAGGAGAAGACTGCGTTTATCACCCCAAAAGAGCTGTATTGCTACAGAGTGATGCCTTTTGGGTTGAAAAATGCAGGAGTAACTTACCAAAGATTGGTAACCAAGATGTTCAGACATCTGATCGGCCGAACAGTGGAAGTTTACATCGATGACATGGTCGTAGAGACCAAGGAACCTGAAGGTCATCTAGTCGACCTAAAAGTAGTCTTTGATATCCTTAAAACATATCGGCTCCGACTCAATACATCGAAGTGTGCATTTGCAGTTGGATCTGGTAAGTTCGTGGGATACCTGGTGACCAGAAGGGGCATTGAGGCCAGCCTAGATCAAATCAAGGCCATCCTAGAGTTGAAGAGCCCAACATCGGCGAAGCAAGTACAGATGTTGACGGGAAGGGCTGCAGCCCTGAATAGGTTCATAAGCAGAAATTCTGACAAGTACAAACCCTTCTTCAGCTTAGTGAAGAAGGCCATAGACTTCTTATGGACAGAAGAATGCGAAGTCGCCTTGGCCAACTTGAAGAAGTATTTGACCATGGCTCCAGTTCTCTAAAATCCAGAACCTGGAAAGGAACTGTTCCTGTACCTAGCAGTTTCAGAACATGCGGTAAGCGCAGTGGTAATCCGAGAAGAAAAAGGGAAAAAAAGGGCTGTCTACTATGTAAGCAAAACCCTGGCTGATGCAGAAACCAGGTATTTACCCTTGGAGAAGTTAACGCTGGCCTTAGTAATGGCTTCAAAGAAGCTGAACCATTACTTTCAAGCCTACAAAATTGTGGTGCTAACTGAACATCTTTTGAAGTCCCTGTTGCAGCAGGGAGATCTGATAGACAGAATAGCCAGATGGGCAGTGGCCTTGGGCCAGTATGACCTAGAATACAGACCCAGAACAACAATCAAAGGCCAAGTCTTGGCTAACTTTGTGGGCGAGTTCACTCTAGGAGCCATCGTACATCGGGTTCTGTTGAGCCAAGGTGAACGATGTCCAAACGAGCAAAGAGAAGCCCAGCCGAGGGCAACAGAACAAAGGAAGGAAGAAAAACTCAGGCCCTGCAGCATTTACATCGGCGACTCATTTCGACTGTTTGTTGATGGGAGTTCAAACTGACAAGGAGCGGGGGCAGGAGTAGTACTGGTATCTCCAGATGGACAGATACTAGAACAATCCATTCGTTTAGGGTTCAAGGTCTCAAACAAAGAAGCAGAGTATGAAGCACTGATTGCAGGACTAAAACTGGCAGTAGTAGTAGAAGCAGATGAGGTGATAGTCTTCTGTGACTCTCAGCTTATAGTCAACCAGACAACAGGCGAGTTTTCAACTTGAGATGAACGTATGTCGGCATACGCAAAGGAAGTAGGCAGATTGGTGGCCTTGTTTCAGAATTGCCGGCTACAGCAGGTTAGCCGAGATGATAACAGTCACGCCGATACCCTGGCCAACCTAGCTAGTGCAATACAACCTGGAAAGGCAAGGACGATAATGATTGACTACTTGTCAGGCCCGAGCATCGAACTACTGACCACAGAGCGTGAAGCAATGTGTGTAGACATGGGACCAAGCTGGATGGATGCAATAATAGCATTCCTGAAAGAAGGAAAACTGCCAGATGATCACAAAGAGGCACACAAGATCAAATTGAAATCGGCAAGATTCAATTTGACAGCAGAGGGACATCTCTACAGAAGATCCTTCACTGGACCCCTTTTGAGGTGTGTACATCCTTCACAAATTGAAGATTTTTTGTACAAAATACATGAAGGGATATGTGGAAGCCACGTTGGGGGCAGATCACTTGCTCATAGGGCCATTACCCAAGGGTATTGGTGGCCCTACATATAGAAAGATGCAGAAGCCTATGTCAAGAAGTGTGAAAAATGCCAAAGGTTTACACCACTGATACACCAACCAGCAGCAAACCTGAACCCAGTATCCAGTCCTTGGCTCTTTGCCCAATGGGGCATAGATCTTGTTGGAAAACTGCCCCAAGCAACTGGGCAAAGGAAGTACCTATTGGTAGCAACAGATTACTTCACCAAGTGGATAGAAGCTGAACCCCTTGCCAAGATTCGAGATGTGGTGTGAAGAGCTTCATATAGAAGAACATCATCACCAGATTTAGGATCCCAAGAGCAATAGTTGCAGACAATGGAACACAATTTGACAGTAAGCTAATCAAGAGCTTTTATGCAAAATTCAAAATTAAGAATTATTTTTCAACCCCAAGTTTTCCTCAAAGTAATGGACAAGCAGAAGCATTCAATAAAGTTATCTTGGATGAGATAAAGAAAAGGCTACAAGCAGCAAAGGGAAAATTGATAGATGAACTGCCCAGTGTACTATGGGCATATCGGACTACGCCGAGAAGATCAACGGGGGAATCCCCATTTGCCATGGCTTATGGCACAGAAGCAGTAATTCCACTAGAGGTCGGCATCCCAGGAATCAGAACTCAAGGAGTAGAGAATGGGACTAATGATGTATTATTAGCCCGAGATCTGGATCTGCTAGAAGAAAGAAGGGAGAGAGCTGCAATTCAGCTGGTGGCATACCAGCAGTAGCTTGCCAAGGCTTATAATAAAAAGGTCAACCCAAGGGAGTTTCAAGTCGGTGACCTAGTCTTGAGAAAAGTCGTCGGCAACAAGAAGGATTCCAGAGAAGGCAAGCTTGGCCCAAATTGGGAGGGACCCTATAGAATTACCTTGGTATTGGGCAATGGGGCATATCGGCTTGAAGATAGTGAAGGCGAAGAGTTGCCAAAGCCCTGGAATACTTGCAATCTGAAATTTTTTTACCATTAGACTTTCTTGTTCTTTGTTATTAGCCAAAGTAATAAATAAAGTTTTAACTTGATTTTTCACACTTGTGACCGATAAGATAGTTGATGATGTTTATGGAGCACATGCATAATGAGAACCCAAGTAGAACTTAAGTTCATATTAGGGGGCAGAAAGTTAGAAAATGGTTCCTAGAATATACAAGCTAAATCAGTCTAACACTTGTTGAAATTTGTGAAAAATTTACAAGTTGAAGTTAGACCGAGATCATGTTTAAGACTTGTTGAAATTTGTGAAAAATTTACAAGTTGAAATTAGATCGAGATCATGTTTAAGACTTGTTGAAATTTGTGAAAAATTTACAAGTTGAAGTTAGACCGAGATCATATCTAACACTTGTTGAAATTTGTGAAAAATTTACAAGTTGAAGTTAGACCGAGATCATATTTAACACTTGTTGAAATTTGTGAAAAATTTACAAGCTGAAGTTGAACTGAACGCTCGTTGAAATTTGCGAAAAAATTTACAAGTTAAAGTTTGTATTAAAATAAGTGCTTGTGAACTTCCTGATGTAAACCGTTGGTGGATGTAACGGAGATATTTCACCCCGAGAAGATTACACAATTAAGATATACATTGAATATATGCAAAATATTACAAGAACAGTAAAGGGAAGACAAACATACAAGCATTCAAAAGAAGTTGTATTTACATTCAAAAGATGGCATGTCGGCCAAATAAAGCGCTTACATTATTTCAAAGAAAGAAGGAAAAAAAGTACAAAGTACATAAAAAAAAAAGGAAGAAAGCATCAAAACTAGGTTCGACGAGAATGGTGTGGTGTGGATGCTCTAACTACTGCGGAAGTTTCATCTCTCTCTCTCTCTCTCTCTCTCTCTCTCTCATAATTGACCTTACAGCGAAGAATCACAGACACTTCTCTACCAACCACACTGTTGCTTCCCTTTCAACGTCCATAAACTTATTAGTTCACTAACAAACCCCCAAAAATTCTTCAATCCCAATTTCCCTGAATTAGGGTTTGGAAAGACTATCAATGGCTGGTGCGTTCGTCGGAGGTGCAGCTTTGGGAGCTGCGTTTGGGGAACTACTGAAAGTTGTCGAGGATGTGGCAAGCAAAGCCGTGTATTTCAAGTCCATCGTCAAACGAATTGAGTCGATCCTGAATCAGATTACCCCAACGATCGAAGAAATTGTGAATCTAAACGGAGTGTTGGATCGATCGGAGAAAGAAACAGCAATGTTCACTGATCAGTTACGAGATGCTAAAAAGCTTGTGCGAAGTTGCGCCAAGGTCAGGTGGTGGAACTATTGCGCGAAGCCTTTCTACTCGTACAAGCTCCTCGATTTTGAAGAATCGCTTGTGAAGTTCTTTCAGATCGAAGTGCAAGCGATGCAATTGAGAGACAGCATGAGGATTTTGGTAAAGGTCAACGAAGTGGGTTCGAAATTGGATCGGATAGGGACGATGGGGGGGAGTTTTAGGCCGATTGGGTTTGTGGGTTGGTCTGGTGTCCCGGGAGTTCCAGAATTTGTTGTTGGATTTGATGAGCCTCTTCGAGAATTGAAGATGCAGATACTCAATGAGGGAGAGCAGGTGGTGGTGCTTTCGGCCCCGGGAGGATGTGGCAAGACTACCCTGGCGAAAATGCTTTGTCATGATGAGGAAATTGAAGGTACATTTGATATGAATGAGAATTTGGAATTTGGTAAATGCATTGATGTGAATTTGAATACAATAAAAAGCTTGCTTGTTAAGTTTATCTATATAGAACACTTTATATCTTAGCCACAAGGTTGTTAAAATCAGGTCCTAGGTGGAATCCTTGGGAGGAACTTTTGGATGATATGGTCGAATCGGATCTAGAATCGTAAGGTTCTACAAAATGAGAAATTATCAATTCAATAATAATAATGTATGTTAAATAATTTAAAATCTTTAAACAAAAATGATAAATTTGATATAATGAATCCTTTACATCAACATAAATTAGAGGAGATGTTTGGAGAAGGAGTTTATAGTCAAATTTCTTATATAGATATACACATATGCATACATATATAATAAATAAATAGCAAGTATTTTTTGTTTTTTAATTTTTTTTTGTAGGATTGGGATATTAGTAAAATCGGGATTGTAGTGCAATTCTATATGGTTTTATGACTAGGATCGTAGTCACTTTAAGATCCTAGTGCAATCCGGATCATTTGACCCAACTAAGGTCGCAGAATCTATGATCTGTATCAAGTTTCTGATAACCATGCTTAGCCATAATTCAATAATGAGTGACCTTGACTTTTATTGAACAACTTAGTTGAATCTTTGAAGGTTGAATTGGTGGCATGTGCTCATTTCATGAAAAAACCCCTTTATTTAAAATCCTTGAATTTTTAGATGCTTATTTTATTTGGAAATTTAAATTTTCATGCCATCACAAATACCACAGTTGACAATGTTGCAATAGCTGCTTGTACTTGCACCTTTTCCTCCCTTGCCATCATCAACCGCCCTTGTGAGCCATGATGTCTATTATTGGCACTACCCTGCTTTGCCATTGTCATGACACCGCTTATACCATCTTTGTGACCTACAACAACACTAGCACCTAATCCATTCATGCTTCCTTGCTTTGGAAAAAATAATAGCCAGGCATATCACTTATGCTTTGTAGCAAAATGCTTAAAAAGCAAAGAGCATCTAGATCAATTTCCCTGGATTGCAAAACTCCTTGCGGAAGTTTGACAAGCACTGCCTGGTTTTCCCACCCCAAAAGCAATGATGTATGTGGAATTTGACATCATCAACTCACATGCAATGACATCAACTATAGTGGTCATGAGGAATTCTTGCTTATGGTTTTCTGCTGCATCAAAGAAAATGTGACTTTAGGGGTAGAAATTGTAATCCGTATGAAGCACTACTGACATGTTGAGGCCATGGTTGGGTACATATACCACTCCTATGGAATTTCATTATATTTTAAATATCCACTCTTGCACGGGGGTACAATTCTCACTTGCACTCTGTTGATTTGCAATTAATATTCCCAATTTTCATTTATCTGATATTCTCTCTAATTTAATCTATAAACTTCTTTTAAATTTGCAATGGAGTTCTATTCTTTTCCTCTAGCCTGTATATTTGACAAAACTGTGTTTTGGACAGACATGTTCAAGGACAATATCTTCTTTGTTACCTTTTCAAAGTCACCCAACCTCCAGGTCATAATTAAGAAAATATTTCAACACAAGGAGTATCCAGTGCCCGAGTTTCTAACAGAGGAAGATGCAATAAACCAATTGGAATTCTTACTGAAGCAAATAGGACCAACTCCTATATTGTTGGTCTTCGATGATGTGTGGTCAGGATCGGAGTTCCTTATTGAGAAGTTCAAGTTTCAAATATCCAAATACAAAATTTTGGTTACATCAAGATCTGTATTTCCAAGATTTTCTACATATAAATTGAAATTACTGAAAGATCAAGATGCCATGGATCTTTTCTGTCATTCAGCATTTCCACAACATGGAAGGTCCTCCATACCAAAAGATCTTGTGAGCAAGGTATGAAACAAATAATTGCTTCTTGTACGGATGAGAAAAAACATATTCATCATTACTCAACTCAATAAAGCATTGTCCAAACTATTTGGGATTGGTTATCTGAATCTAGTTTTGCCATTCTGCTCGATCAAACCATAATTGCAGTTCAACCACATGTTAACATGTCTTTCCCTAATTGCACAACCCATGTTGATTTTTTTCTCCCTCATCTCCTATCATTATTATTGATAGTCATCTATTAGTTAAGATCATGATTTTTTCATATATACGCTTTCATTTATGCTTTACATGTTTTGCTATTGTTTTACCAATTGTTGTGAAAAATTGCCAATCCAAAAATAAATAAATAAATAAATAATTTGTTTTCGGAAACTTGATCTAAAAATATTAATTTGCATGACGATGAATTTAAATCCATGATTTTTGAACTTCTGAGTAAGACCTATTACAAAAAGAGTCCATGGTTTCTCGATGGGATGACGACTGGACCCTTGATTACTATTGCTCCTTTACAACTGCAGATGTTTAATTCATTTTGTTAAAGATTCACAGGTAGAGCCTCAGTTTATGTGTCTGCAACTCTGCATTAGTTGTTTCCATATTCAGTTTTTACTTCGTTTTGAACTATAAATGATTTATATGGCAGCATTGAATTGCAGATAATGAGAGGCTGTGGGGGGTTCCCATTGGCCCTTAAAGTTGTTGGCCTATCACTCTGTGGAGAACCTGAGGTCATCTGGAGGAATAGGCTGAAGTGGTCTGAAGCACAATCCATTCTCTATTCTAACAATGAGCTTCTCATTTGCCTTCAACCTAGCTTAGATGCCTTGGATGGAATGTATAAAATCAAGGAGTGTTTCCTGGACCTGGCTTCATTTCCTGAGGATCAAAGGATCCCTGTCACAGCACTTATGGATATGTGGGCGGAACTTTATAACCTAGATGAAGATGGTGAGGATGCCATAGCAACCCTCCATCAACTGTCCAACTGGAATCTGGTTAATCTTGTATTAACAAGGTATTCTACGTTCCTGCGCATCTTTAAACCGACCAGTTACTTTTTGTCAAGTGATGTCTTGTGTGTTAGTTTATGCATGTGTTACTGCTAAGATGAATACTGCATAAATGCATATGTCAGAAAGTGATGTCAATCTAATTGAGGGCAAGATGAGAGGAAACCATTAAATATCATTCATCATGGAAAATGGAGGAGATGGACTACACTTGTAGGGAAGTGTAGTATCAGCAAAGAGGAAGATCAGGGGTTGCCAAACTATTTTTGGGGCCTCAGGCGAAATCTCGAATGGAAGCCTTTTGACATTTAAATAACCATTGTTTAATTTTTCAAATAGTACATTTTTTATTTAAATTTAATTTTTCTTAATTTTTAAGATGCAAAATTACTAATTTAATTTTGCGAGCCAAACCATAAAAAGTTCATTTTACCTAGAACATTTGAGCATGTGTGGCTTTTATTTATTTTGATAAAGTACAAACATAGAAGAAAAAAACACATGAGGCTTAAGTTCCACCCAAGCAAACCCCCCCCCCCCCCCCCCCAAAAAAAAAAAATTATGATTGGAGCATGTGAGGCCTCATCAACTTCATTTTTAGATCCAGAGAGAGCAATTTTTTTGAGTTTCGCCCATTACTAAGGGTCTTTGCTTAACAGAACAGTATATATTTCATTAAGGGTCCTAAAAACTTGGGGGGCTTCTCAAATATGAGGCCTTAGGTGATTGTCTAACTCGTCTAATGAATTCCCACCCTTGGTGGGCCACCCCTACAAACCAAGGGTGTGATGGATGCCAAATAAAATGTGAATCAAGGTTGTGTAAAAAGACCCTCTGACAAAGTTTTTAAGTCAAATATGTCACCCTAGATAGTGATGAATGGCAAAATGTGATTGTATAGCAGACCCCATGGGATTGGGATCAAGGGTATACAGCTTATCGTTTATTATTGTTCCATTTTATAGCTCAGTAAATTCATAATTGTTAATTTCATGTTACAATGTCCCATAGCTCATCTAACACAATGACAGCCAACATTTTAGATTTTGTTAACTTGCATGTAGAAGGTTGAATATCATAGAGAACCGAATGGAATAATGACGTAGCAAAAATATGACCTTCTTTTCATTAGGAATCTTCATGTATTCAAAGAAAATTTCAAGATCAAGCAACTAATCAAGAAAATCCTCTTTTTAAAATTTACGTGAACCATTAAAATATGTAGGGCTTGTTTGGTTTGTATCTCAAGATACAATTTTTGGGAAAAATTTTCAAAATTTTGTTTGGTTCAAATTTTTTGAATTTTTTTTTCAAAATTACTCTTTCTCTCTCCTCTCTCCTACACATCAATCAATCACTTTTTCCCTCTCATCTCTCTTTCTCAATCACTTTTTCTCTCACACACATCTACGCAACTACAACAAAATATCAAATCATCTCAAACTCCCAAACTCCAAAACTATTTTCAAAATTTACAGCCAAACAAACCAAAAAAATTTCTAAGCTCTTTCCCCAATTTTTTTTTTTTTGAAAATTTATCTCAAAACACAGACAAAACACATCCGTAATTTCTGTAAAAAAACGCAATAATAGGTTGGCCTCGGGCAAATCCTCCAATGCAAACATTGTCAGTTGTTGGTTGCCCTTGGTTGATGGTGAGTCCCAATTCGACAAATTGCTTACAAATCTGATTACGAAGTTCGTGCACCTCTATCCGATGTTCTTTAGTCGCATCCCACATGGCTTCCACCTTATGATCATTGTCAACAGAATTTGTGTTTCCTACTTCAATGAATGCCATCGAGCCAGGCGAGTCCTTGCTCTAGTACCACTTGATGCTGTAGAATACATAGGGACCCTTGCTCTGATACCACTTGACGCAGTGGAATACAAGAGTACTAGATGTTGTTATAATAGACGAAAGAAGTTTTCGAATCCACGAGAAAAATAGAACTTTGAATCTTGGTTGTTAAAATCGCGATCTAGATTGTAGGATCGTACGATCCTACACGATCCAGATCATTGTAGGATTGATGTTATAACAGGATCGCAAGTAGGATTGTGTAGGATCGCATGGGATCGTATAGGATCGTAGGTAGGATCGTAGATTTTATGATTTTTCACCTTATTTTTAATATGTATCATTTTAATTTTAATTTTTATCTTTTTGTTTAATAGAAAGTAGGATCTTACACCAGACCCTCTCACCGATTCTACTTAAGATCTCGATTTTAACAACCTTGCTTTGAATCCACAAGGAAGAGAAAATATTTGAAAAAAAATTGAATAAAAGTTGTCTTTGCCATAAGGTTACATACCTATTTATAATAATCTAAATCTTGGAGACCAAGTATTCTTGGAGGCCAAATAATCTAAAATTAGGAAAGAAATGAACTAGTCTAATTCTTGGAGAATAAGTAGCCTAAAATTAGGAAAACAAAATAAATACAAATTAAGAAACCTAATTCTAGCTAAATTAGGAGAATACTACTTAAATACAATATTAAAAAGTATTAAAATGAAAATATAGAAAACTCTAGAATCTTGTCCTACATCAAATAAGGAAAGGTTTTTTTTATTAATTAGGAATTTTATACTGTTGGTTTATTCAACCTACTATATGTTTTTTCATGTTGTTCTCACTGTCTCATGGATAAGCCTAAATGCTTTTGTTATTCTTTCTTCCAATCAATGGACTAGTCGTGGCATTAGATATTTGCTATTATCGGCTGCATATATTTTGATTTTCTTAATAACCAACCAATTTTATTCCCTTTCACAGGAAAGATGCAAGTGAGACCAATGGGTACTACAATGACCATTTTGTCATGCAACATGATCTACTTAGAGACCTAGCTATCCAACAGAGTGACCAAAACCACATAGAGCACAGGAAAAGATTAATAGTGGACATAATAGCCAATGACCTTCCTAGGTGGTGGATTGAACAAAGGGAGCATCCCGTCCACGCCCACCTCGTATCTATATCCACAGGTGTGCTTATCTTGTCTATTTAAAATTAAGGGTAAATTTCATTTCACCCTCTTAATGACTTAAGCGAAGAGACTAAAATACCCTTGTACATAATTAATGTCATTGTTTAAACCACGGACATTTTAGTCATCTTTTTGGGAGGCAGAATTCACTTTAACCCTTCATGTGCGGTTTATCCCCTAACATTTGGATTTAAGCAGATAACCCCCTTATGCTCTAGCACATATTTCACACTTGTTAACTTGGATGGAATGTCTGATGGTACACTTCAATCTACAAACCACAAGAGGGTTATGTGGTTATTTCCGAATAATAAGGAGTTAATCAACCAAACCACAAGGGGGTAGAGTGAAGTTTGCCCTAAAATTAAAATAACCTCCTTAATATTTGCTATTTATTTCTCTTTTCCCAAAATTTACAATGTGTGGAAGATTGATTGTAGATGAAATGTTCTCGTCAAACTGGCACAACATGCAACTACCTGAGGTTGAAGTTCTAGTGTTGAACATCCAGGCTAGGGACTACAAATTACCTCAGTTCATGGGGAAAATGGACCGATTGAAAGCTCTGATCATCACCAACTATGGTTTTTGCTCGGACTGAGTTAAGCAACTCTTCATTACTTGGACATTTATTGAATGTAAGGCGAATCAGATTTGAGCATATTTCAATTCTTTCGATCAGTAAATCCATGCTACAAATGAAAAGCTTGCGGAAAATATCTTTTGTTATGTGCAAGATTGATGAAGCTTTTCGGAATTGTACCATCCAAGTCCCCCAATATGTTGCCAAATCTTGCAGAGATTGTTATTGATTACTGCAATGATTTAGTGGAATTTCCAGCGTGGATCTGCAATATTGTCTGCCTTACGAAGCTCAGCATCACCAACTGTCATGAGCTCATTTCACTTCCTGAAGGGTTTGGAAAGCTGGAAAATTTAGAAGTGTTGAGGCTTCATGCCTGTTACGAAACTGTTAGAGCTGCCTGAGTCAATTGGAAGCCTCCAGAGATTAAGCTTTCTTGATATATCTGACTGTATAAGCTGTACATTGCCAGGACGGATGGGTGAGTTATGTGGTCTGAGAAAGCTCCACATGAGAGGTTGTCGGGGATTGTCTGAGCTGCCGTACTCTGTGAAGGATCTTAAGCAATTAAAAGATTTGATATGTGATGAAGAAACTGCCCATCTCTGGGAGCATTATAAGATTCATCTTACGAATCTGAAGTTAAATGTGCTTAAAGAAGATGTCAACTTAGACTGGCTTACATGATATTCATCCCTGAGAAATCTCAGTTTGAGAGTTCTGATCATCTGCTTCTCATAAATAGTGTTGTCGTCTTCTTGTCATATGCTTCTCTTTAAGAGCGTGTTGCTTTTTCCATTAAAGGTAGTGGAAAATGCTGCAGAAATATTATGGGGGACAGTGGAAGAGCTGAGCTGTGGATCTAGGTTCAGTTAAATTGGCATTTTGCATCTGCTATTTGTACAAGAAATCCAGTGTCAAAGCAAAGGCACAAAACTCAATGTTGTTCCAGAACACTCTTTTGCCAAGAAGTCGCAGATACACACTTATCACAGATTTCCAGAATGAAAAAAAAATGATTGTTGAGAAGCAGGGGGAGAGGTGTTTGTAGCTTCTGTTTTATGGTAATCAGCTTTCGGGCCTAATATCCAATGTGTATGAGAAGAGCCAACATGAACTGGGTCATTTTTAAGGCCAGATCGCTACCAATGAAGCATGATTGAGCGACACTGCTCCCACTGTCGAGGGCAGTGTTTTTGCACCATAGAAGCATGTGGCCCCAAATTTCCAGCCTGAATTACCAACAGAGCAAGTCACAAGGATCCCCATATTCACAGCAGCAAAGGCACCTCTGACATAATGTGAAAACATTAGGTTGTCTTACAAAAATTGACACTGCATGTATGCCATCTTGTATTGGACTCTCCATGTTAGAATGTATGTCAAACTCAACAGACATTTCCATACTTGAGCTTGTACATGGCTTTCCATGCCTTGGCAGAAACAATTCCTCTGACATACCACTCAGAATCCAAACATGTTGGCATGTTCAATTGCAGCTTGACATAGCTTTAATGGCTGCTGGAGCTCCTGCAGTTGAAATGAACATGTTTCCTGTATCTGACATTTTTCTTTTTTGTTTTTTAGATACGATGAGCACAGTACATGCCTTGTGTATGAACATGTTTACTGTATTGTTGAAGCTTGCTACCAATATTTTGTAGTCTGTATGTATGTGTTTGGGTGTTCAGCTTTTTTTAAAAGCTTTCTAAGTAGGTCTTTTCCTGCATCGTGAAACAAGAGAGCATTAATCTTTGGGGGAGATGGTAGCAAAGCAAGCTATCCTCGCCTAAATGGGTGTATCTTTCATTTTGAAGCATACCTCTCTCATTGCAAATTCCCTCTCTCTTACCGACAACCCTTATCTACCATTGCAAATCTGTGCCTGACTCATTTGGAAAAGAAGAAAGAGAAAGAGGAGGCGGCAATGGTGGGAGGTGAAATCTAGGAAGGGAGTGATGAATAAGGGACTAAGGTCATGGACAGGGGATGGGGTAGGACAATGAAGGGTTGCTAGTGGCTCCAGTAAGGTGAAAGTAACAAGGGTGTGACTTTACAAACTACCTTAACGAAAAAAATGTATTTTAATCATTAAATTAAAAAAAAAAAAAAAATTTAGACATTTTATATTCATTTATATTGAGTTTAATGATGACAATTTTATTTTTTTAGTTAATTTTACTTAATAAAAGTGGAATGATGATTTAGATCGAAAATAAAAAAAAATTAAAATTAAAATTGACAAAAAATAATTTTTTTATTTTATTATAATTGTGGTACTTTTTTTAGGATAAAGCATTAATAAATCTTATTTTGTAAACTTGTGCACTAATTAGTCCAGCAATTTATTTGTTGAACTGAAAAGTCTTAAAGCATACGGATTGACGCATATTTCCTCATAAATGCGCGTGTTGATGTGTTTAATGGGGGTATTGTGGTTTTTTTGCTGTGGTGAAATTATACTAGTGGACATAAAGCTTATTATAGGAATTTTTTTTGTTTTCTCTCGTTTTCGATCGAATGTTACGAATTACGATCTTCATATGTAAACATTGTGAAGAGACGTGCCCACATTGGAGACATTTCCATTCTAGTTGATTGAAACCCTAGATATTTTTGAGTTTTCTGAGAACTTGTTCTGTCAAATTCCACATTTGAGTTTGTGGCTGGAACCCTAATTGGATGAACCTCTTCGTTGACGGACCACATTAATCGCTATTTGATTACCCTCTGCCAGCGAGATTTTGTCGTCGTCTTCCCCGTAGACTAAAGTACAGATGCAGTGAAAAGTGTTCTCCGTTCAGATACGCCAACCATGATGCTATAGTGATTTCAGTCGATTACAATGAACAGTGAAGGTGTGTATCAGTTGACAATGTAATTGGATGATGTTTGGTTATATTTGTGTCATGAAATTCCACATTGTTGATGTATAGGATCCTAATGTCGGTATTACATTCGTCATTACATGCCCTAGGTGGTTAATGTAATGTGATATGTGATTTTTAGATCAAATTGTATTGTGAAGATTCATTTTGGTGTTTCAATCACACTGGATATGTAAGAGTAAATGGGATATTTTGTTGTTACTTGTAGGTACGGTGACTTTTTGAATGTTTATGAGTCGTTGTAGACACCCCATTTTTGACCGTTCATAAGACTTGGACGCGACTGATGGTTTGCTTGGTGATGAAAGATGTGCAGGGTAAAGGTTCAATTTCTTTGGCAAAAAGAGAGTCAAACCTCAACTTCATACCCCTTTTGGACCAAAACAATCTTGATCAAAAGATTTTAGATCTTAAAACCCTCTTTCAAAATATTTTGAAAATAAAGTTTCTGCGATATTCCGAGGCTCGCATTTTGTCAAAAATTGCGCTTTTCGGTAAACCGAGCAAGGACAAAGTGGAAATGAATGAAAGAGAGATGAAATCTTTGAAAAATCTTTCAAAACACCTTACTTAGGGGTTTGAAGTTGAAGAAAAGAAGAGAAGAGGGAAGAAATCCAGTCGGGGGAGAAAATGGGCATGAACCGTTAAAAGAAAGTCGAGCAGCCCTCGCCGAATCGGGCCTATTCATTTGGATACTTGGAATCAAACTATGAGGCCACCACCGTTGGAAAGCTTACTCCCGGGGCTTCATTTTTCACTCAAGAATCTCCTAAATTCAATTCCGGACGGGGGAGATATGGTTGATTGAAGTAGGGCATCACTCCGGTTGGACCGAAATCTGCGCGGCTTTACGGAAACTGACATAACTTTTTCCACAGGAGGAATTTTAATGCAAGGTTTGCGCCATTGGAAAGATAACTTCCGGGGCTTCAATTTGGACACTTGAATGGCCACCATTGGACTTCCCAATCACCCACCGGCCACTTTTCTTCCCGGTAGCCTTTTTTTTTGTCCTGAAAGTAGCTGGCCGGCCAGAAAATCTGGCTGGCCGGCCACCTATTTGGTGAAATGACTTTTTCGCCCTTTTAAACTAGCCGGCCATGCCCCCCTCCCCAAGTGTGTCCTAGAAGTGAATTTTGTTTTCCACTACACCCATGTCCGAGGGTTTGGCCATTTTGGGGGGAAACTTGGTTTGTTTTCCCCCCCTTTTTTTTCCCCTCTTTTCCACCCCTTTTGCTTATATATACAGCCCCTCCCCTTCAGATTTTAGGGTTACAAAATTTGTTTTGAGAGCCTTGCATCAATTCTCCCTCTCTCTCTACTCTAAGCCTCAAAACCCTTAAGCTCTTACACCCATTTCTACACCACCACCTAGCACCACACCACCACTTCCATTTCCAGCATCTTGAAGCTCTTCTTAGAGGCTAGGAGGCACCATTTTTCAGTCCAAGAGGCAGCCAAGGCTTGGTCTTCAAGGGTAAGCACCATTTCCCCCTTTTCTAGCTCATTTTTGTACCATTTCTTAGCCCCTTTTGCTTGCTGTTTTGAGCTCCGAACAAAACTGAAAGTAGCATTTTTTTGAGCTCTATTTCATCTTTCATTAAGGGTCTTACCCTGTTTGGGACCCCCACTTTGCACTTGCTTCATTACCCCTTTGTATGCCATAATCTTGCATAGTATTTTTGACCTATGTGTAATCTGTTTTGGAGCATGATGTAAACTGTAGATAGGATTATTTTGAGCCCTTCTTCAACATTGAAGAAGGGATCATTACTGTTTGGGACCTCCATGTGCCACTTGTCATTATCCCCCTCTTTGGTCCCCATTTTTGCATGATTTATTGGCCTATTGAGCTTCTGTTTTTGGACCTTGGTCCGAACTGAAAATGGCCCTATTTTGACCCCCTCTTCATGTTTCATTAAGGGTCTATGGCTGTTTGGGACATCCTTTTTATACTTCATGTTATAGCTCTCTTGGTGCCCTTATTTTGCATAGCATTTTGAGCATACTTGTATCTGTTTTTGGGGTTTGTCATAAACTGTAATACATCATATTTTTGGCCTCTCTTCAATATTGTAGAAGGCCCCTTCCCTGTTTGGGGCCAGCATTTGTGAGTTGCTTCATTACCCCTCTCTTGGCCCCCATTTTTGCATACTAATTTAGTCCCGTTTGTACCCACTGTTTGGCCATGCGTTGAACTGTAAACATGCTTTTTTCGGGGCTTCCTTGCTTCTGTCTTTACACTTCATGTTCAAATTATGCATGCATTGCATAGCTATAGGCCATTCCATGCGCCAAGTTTCATGTTTCGGGATTCGTTCCATGCATCGGGTATCATTTTGCCATGATTCGAGGCTGTTTTGCATCTCATTTTGCCTCTGAAATTTGCATGCTTGTATGCCATATTCCATGTCTTGCCATGTCTTGTTAGAGTGGCATTTTGGTGCCTTAGGGTCGGTCTTCGGTTTGCGTGCACGCGTGCACGTATTTCGAGTTGTCTCATTTTCATCTTATGGCCTCTCATGTGAGTGTGGCTGAGGTCCACTCATGTTAGTGTAAGTCCATATTGCATTATGTATGCCATTTCATTCCATAGCGTTGTGTATACTAGGTTGTATATTAGCGCATTGTGTATGCCATCTCATCTCGTGCATCGTGTATGCCATTTCGTAGCATTTTGCATGTTAGGTTGTATCTTAGTTGCATTTCATGCATGTCATGCATATTGCATTGTGTTCGGGATAGGAGTTAGCCCGGGTACGAGAAACGAGGTACGTTCCGTACTCCGAGTGACGGAACGTGTCTCAATTCCCCAGTCACCGACACTCCAGACCATCCATGAGGGAGTTAGGTCTTGTTGTGTTTTCATGTGCATTCATTCTATATCGAGTTGTTCAATTCGACTCCTCGGCCATTATGCATCGATATGCGTGATTGGTGGCACGAGGATCGAGGCATGCATACATTTGTGAAAATACATTGCCATGCCCCTTTCCTACTCTTTGTTGCAGTAAAATCAAGAATCAGCAGTCTTCCGAGGCTTGGCACGCATTTCAAGAACATGTGCAAACAGAGGCTAATTGGGGCATCCTAGTGGATTTCCGCGCAAGGCAGCCTAAACATACATCATTCATCAGAGTTGAGGCAGTCCCTGGCTTGCATGCCAGTTTATTTATTTTCTTAGTTAATTTGTTAATTAATTAGGAATTTGTACATATTTGGACTGTACTATTCTTTTATTCGGGACTGTATATTTATTTGGACCCTCTGCGCGAGGGCATAATTGTAATAAGTGTGCGTGAGTGTGATGTATGTCTTCCAACCCCACGTCTTTCTTCCTTTTTATTTACCTGCTTATGATGGTTAGATTAGGGCATATTTCAATTAGCATACAGTATGATAGCATGTTTGCATTCATTCATCTGTTTTGCATGCACCGGGCTCAGCGCACCATACTAACTGCATTGTACTTCAATTACAAGATGAATACATGTTAACTGTAGCATTCCATATGCCATGTTTAGAACAGCCGAGCCTGCTATAGTTGCATTCTGCATGTGTTGCATTAGGCATTTCAGCATATTTAGGATCACGCATGATTTCTAATAAGCTTCTGTTTTGGCTTGGAGTACTCGGTGAGTTTTTATGCTTTAGCATCCTTGCATGCATGTGAGTGACTGCCATGAATAACATGCTTACCATGAGGCAATGTGCTTATGTGATATAACTGCCTGAATGCCTGTGGGTGAAGGTTGGGTTATTTGGATTGGAACAAATCATTTACTGTGAGTTTTAAGCCCACTAGATAGTGGCAAAATCATGTTTTCTAAGCCCACCCGAGGGTGGCAAATTCACGTCTTAGCCTACTTGCGAGTAGCACCATCAAACCATTTTCAAACAAACAAACATGAAATGTTTTGTTCCAATTCAGGCGATCCAGTCTATACTTGTATGCTGTGCGCATCACATAGTAAATCTAGGCTAATAACTGGAATAAGAACACACAACGTTTTCAAAACTCGATATCATGGTTAGTACAGGCCGGTTTTTGACCGGGCGATCGGGGGTGCTCATGAAGTGACCTTCCCCAATCGTACCCAAGTTCCCGAGCCGAGGCAACTTTGGTGATGACGGACACGTGGCCTTTGGCACCGAGTCAGGGTTTCCTAAATTTCCCCAAAAATAAAATATTTAGGTGGCGACTCTGTATCTGGCAAAGCAGTCCATGTTTGGCACTTCTTTCAAAAAATCTGTTTTTCTCAAAACGATTTGCCGGATTTGGACTCTTTGGTTCAGAATAAGAACCGTGACATTTGAGTCCTTTGAACTGTAGTAGACCCGCAAGTGAACGGAACGGGGGGGAGTCGCACCCTCCCCAGGGCGTTCGGGGACGTCTACAGTCGTGGTTATTGTTTTAGGAATGAGTGATGTACGTTGATGTTATTTTGTCGATTTGTGATTGGGGAAATCCCCTGATTTGAGGTCTGATATTGCTGTAGTTGTTGTTCGAAATGTGACATTTCGGTTATGTACTTAACATTTTCATACAAGATACATTGTTAACATTGTATGGTTGCAAACTGCTTGTGCATGTTAGTGTATTTGTCACATAGACAAATGTGCTGTATTAATATCCCATGTTTGTTTCCACTATTTTAATGTGGAATTACATTGTGCAGGAAAAGAAAGTGTCAATTGTTATATGGTTTTATTTGTCATGCTGTTTTGGAATTATGTTGTGGGAGGTCGTGACATAATTTGTTATCAATGTTCATCGGCGTATTGCTCGACTGATGTTGATGTTGATGTTGATGTTGTTGTCGTTTCGAACTATATGTTCGTGGGAGGTCAGGTTTGGTGGGGTGGGACGTTAGTGATGTGTTTAGAATATGATGGCCGATGTGTAGGGATATGAAAATCCCCTTGGGTAGGTGTTGAATGTGTCATTCCACGATGTGTATGTGTTTTATGAAATTCCTTGTTATGTTTTGGTTTTTTTGGTTATAAATATATGTGAGTTTGAGGTTGTAATCTTGCCAGTTGTATGTGCACATTCAACTGTATCAGTTGGGAAAAACGTGCGTTTGTTCCTCTTGTGTTCAAGTAATGTAGCGGACCTGTCATTGTTTGGTGAAACTCTTGGGTTACATAAAAGCAAATGTTGATGCATCCATGCACTCGTGGTATTTGTTTTTTTTGTTAAAAAAGCAGTGTGACATATTTGGTTTGACGTATAATTAGTTGGTTTGCATTACACCCAATGTGAAGACAAAGTGATGCGTGAAGTTGAACGATTAACAACACATTATGTTCTCTTTTGACATGTCACCATTTGGGTCAGTTTTGTGTAATTATTGGCGCTGTTTGGCAATTCCATTTTGAGGCTAAAATAGCCTCAAAAACTAAAATAGCCAAATAGCCTCAAATAGTATCTAAATCAATAATTTATATTTAAAAAAAAAAAAATAGAAGAAAAGCAGCTGGGCAATGGCTAGCCTACACTGTCAAACGTGACAGTGTAGGCGCTGTGCAGTGTGACAGCTAGTCCACAGCTGGCAAATTATAATTTTGCCCCTTTAGATTTGTATTGAAAAATGTGAGGTTAGGGACAAATTTGTCATTTTAATTTTAAACATCATTTCAACACATTTTTCAATACAACAACTCAAATAAAAATCCATTCCATCTTCCTAAACACAAAAACTAAAATAGCATACTAAAATAGCCAAAAAGCCTCTAAAATAGCCACTTCCCAAACACCCACATTATGTTGGTGTCACATTAATTGATTACATACTGTTCACTTTCTTCCACTTATTTCAAAATTTCCCGTTATCATGTTTGTTTATGTTGTTGCTCATACTATTTTTGTACGATGTACTGTCAACCCACTCTAATGACTAATTGTTGAAATTTGTTGCAGGTAGAGCTTCGCAGTGGACGCCTCAAAAAATGGCTACTATTGGTACACGAGGTCTTGGTCTGAATGCATCCACGTTGACAAGGCTGGCAGTTAGAAAACAATCAAAATTGCCCTTCAAGTCCAAAAAACCTATATCAGGAATGAAGAAAGCACCCCTCGTTGACCCATCACGACTGATGTATCATTCAAACATAGCAGGCATAATCAAAACCGTGCTGGAGGTGAAACTAGACGATAGGTACGTCTGACAACTCAAGAAAACACCATTTTGGTTGATTATCAAGGCCATCCTATAAATTGTAGCCAAATTCGTTCAAAAAATGCGATGAAGCTGTACGCTGAATAATCCAGTCGTATAATTCCGATGATGAGAAGTTTTACATTGGAAGGCATGGGTTGTCACTCCGGAATAACGATATCCGCTTCATATTTGGTGTGCAATGTGGGAAGGACAAATTGGATGTGTCGTATGCGACTAAACCCCCGTCAAATTTTGTGCAACGACGGAGCCCCTATGTCAGAAGAATATCTTTAAAATTCATAAAAGATCTATTAGTTTCAGCGCTGAAGGGCAAAACAGAGTGTGATGAGGAAGACGTTGCGAAGCTTATGTGTTTGTACATCTGCGCTAAGTTATTATGATGGTGCAACGCAAACACTCTCCTCTCTATCCCCCAATCTAAAAGTATCTACATGTTTATTTAAATTTTTTTGGGTGCCAACTTGGCGATAGAGTTTGAGAGAAAACAATGTTAGTGCTTAATGTTATGGGATGTTCTTGTGCTATTTTTTGTTGGATGACATTGAAAATATTAGGTTGCAAGTTTAGTGACGTATAATTTTGTTGGTGCACAATTTTTGGCCGGTTGATTATAAATTACGTTTTTGGTGAGCACTTTTGTCAACACTGTTATCATTATATTGCGTGGATATGGTTAAATTTAAGTTTAACAACATAGGTCACCTTTTAATTGCTAGCAATGGAATGATTCAAATTGCACAACAGACATTGTTGATGCGTGTTGACATTGAAACGTTACTTAAATTTGATGTGGGTCGACCATGTTATTTCACCACCCGATAATGTGTTGAACTCTTGTCATTTTGTTCTCTTGTAAAGTTTGACGGATGTTGTGCAATGCGATCCAATCACACCAAATACGCGATGTGGACGGAAGGGATGGGGGCAAAATTGCATAGTTAAAATAACAAAAAAATAATGGAAATCTGTGAAAATGTTCCAACTATTATGTGTAACACTACATATGAATGACAACTTGCAACATCAGCTACAATGTGGAAATCAACCCAACCAACCAAAAAATTGAATGCCATAGTGTAATGAGTTACAACTATTAACAAATAGATAATATGACATAGTGTAATTGTTTGCCAATGTAATGGATTGCCATACTCCATCTAATAAAAATCAACAATAACATACGAACAATATGGGAACTAGTAATGCTGTATCGGTAAATGAAATATGACTATATATGAAGATATTGTTGATGTTTATTGATAAAGTCAACGTGCACTATTGCAACATCAACATAGACAGACATAATGTAAAAATTTAAAAAATGTTTTGCGAATTTAACGGGACACCACTGACTTCCAGCATATTGAAAAAAATAGTCATCACATCACAAAAAAAAAAAAAAAACACAGCGAAACACCGTAAAACACACACACAAAAATGCAAATGTAAAACATTACCCTCTATATCATTTACACACACATCAGAAAAAAAAAGATTCACACCAAATCTCACCAAAGGGTAAATGTATAAACTCCACATATGCCAAATCAAATGTAATTATTCTTTGCCAATTAAATAGGACTAAATAGTTTATAAGAAAAAACACATGACTAAATGGATTAATATTTTTTAATTTGTGATTTACTAATAATTTTTTTTTTTTTTTTTTTTCCCGTGTATGAGTCGTGTGACCGATGCGGGTCAACCCGCTCCGACCCGTCTGTAGCCGTCCATCTTCTTTTCCCTCTCTTCGACATTCTTCTTCTGCAACCGCTTGCTTGCTAGTATGCTCGCGCGCACACACATTTTCAGATATACATTCAAATTGTTTGGTCGAATCGAATATAAACATTTCTCTCTCTCTCTCTCTCTCTCTCTCTCTCTCTCTCTCCTCATCAGGTCTGGACACAGGTGTTTTCCTCTATCTCTGAAGAAAAAACCTTTCTGGCTCTGTTCATATACATATACGTTTTTTAGGAAGTGATTGAATTGAATTTCTAGGGTTTCAATTGCTCTGTTATTAACTAGCTTTTCAAGTATTTTTAGTTCACGTGTGTGTGTATATGCTAGATTTGATTTTAGTTGGAAAATGACAATGTTATCGATTGAAGTCCCTTCTTCTTCTGACAGGTAAGTATGAGGGAAATCGTGACTATCCAAGTTGGAGATTTCGCAAACTTCATTGGCTCTCACTTCTGGAACTTCCAGGTACACTTGATTATCTCCTTGATTCTTCACAAGTTTTTTGTACAATTTTTTCTTTGATTTTTTCCCCCCCATATAATTTGAGTAAAAAGCTTGATTTGATATAAACTACTCCAACCATTTCATCAAAATCTTTTTAAAAATTCCCCTCTCATCCCAAATTTCCCTACTCGTTAAATCTGATGAAAGAAAATCATCTCTAATGCTTTATCTTTTTAAATTTTTATCAAATTCAAATTTGATGAATTCTCAATTTGATGAAAAAAAATGGTTCTCCCTTGATGTGATAAACATTTGATGAGAGGATTGGAGATGGTTTTTGAGCATTTTTTCATCAAATTTAAATTTGATGAAAAAAAAAAGGGGTCAAGGATTGGAGATGCCGTTATGTTTCTTAATGTAACTTTCTTTCTTTACATACATGTCGTTTGGTTATTGTTCCATTGTTGCTAATAGGGTATTTAGGTTGGGAAGGTGCAGAGTAGAAGTGATCAGTGGCCTAGCCAGGGTTTTTACACAATGGGGTCAAAGCAAGAGCTAATTATTCTTAAATTGTTACTTCAATGAAATTTAGGAGTTCATGAACATACATTTTTTTTGCCAGATTAACAAAATTATTCTATGTAATTAAATTTTGGAGCATTTACACACAAGTTCTAATTTATGAACTTATATACTCCATTAAGTCCTAATTAAGATTTTTTTAGACCTTCAAGTCTCATTAAAATTTTAATAGTCGGAATTGCCCTTCAAATAATAATTGTTCATCATTTATGATTATCTATAAAGAAACATGATGATTTGGCATTTATTTTGATTTTCAAATCTTTAAAACATGAACTTTCAAATTGAAAAAACTAAAAAAAAAAAAATTATGTGCAAAAAAAAAAAAATCTGTATATTTTTTTTTGAAAAAATTGAATTATTTTTTTGTGCAAAACTAAAAATTTTGTGTCTATAAAGAAGTATGATGATGGAACATTGATGTGCAAAATTGAAAAAAAAAAAAAACTTATAATGTTCTTAGGCTTTTTAAGTTTTAAAAGTGGAAAAAACTGATAATGTTTTTGGTTTTATTGGATAGTTGAATCAAATCAATAAGTAGAAGGGCAAAAACGTTTAATCACATACTCTGTTTTTTCCCCTAAGTTTGTGAAACAATTATCTGGAACATTACTATGCAAAATTGATAATGTTCTTAGTTTTAAAAATTAGAAAAACTGATAATACTCTCAATTTTACTAAATAGGACTTATTAGTTCAAAAAATCTTAGATAGAATTTGAGCTACTATAGCATTTGTAAATAAGACTTTTAGGTAATTAACTCTTAAATTTCTAACAAAGTCTTAATTTACAAAATTATTTCAAATGCCCCCTAGACACTAAACACAAAACACATTTTCTCACTCTTTCTTTTTTCTCTCATTTTAAACAAACAGATGGATGAGGACATTAATGTTTTGTGCATGTGTATCCTTTAAAATGGGTTAACATTATTTTAAAAATAATTTGAAAAAATTAAGATCTTTCAAAATTTTCTTTAAATATTTATTTTCAGATTTTATGGAACTAGTATGTCACTTGTGGATATATAAAAGTTAATTAGCATGTCACTTCTGGTCTGGATATAAAAAAGTTTTCCCTCATACCCTTTTTTTTCATTAAATCATTAGCGGGTGAATTTTAAAAAATTATGTACTTGTGATTTTTTTTAATAAGTAAAAACGTATGAAAATAGAACCCTAAACATTTTCAAATTAGAGAGGGGAGTCAAGTGAATCCACTCAAATATATGTAGCTCCAGTCTTCGAATTTAAAAGCCTCCTGAGCTTGTTGCTTCTTATAATTAAAGTTACATGCTTTGGGTTATTTGGGTAAACATATGGGATGAGATGTGATGTGAGTGTGTGTTACATGTTGGGTTCATCTGCTCCAGAAATGTTATATATTTAGTTTTAGATGTGAGTTATGCACACTCTTACCCATTTTCTGTCGTGTTGACAATTTTACACCACAGTAAGGAGTCTGTGCTATGGAACTTAAAATCTATCACTCGGGTTTGATTGAAAAAATTCTCTCAAACACTTTTGTGTGGTGTTCTGAGGTGCTGTTGAGAAAGCATCTATTGATGCTGAATTGATCTCTATACCACAAAGGTGTTGTAAGTGGTTATTTGTTGTTTTCCACCTCAAGAAGAATTAGTGAAGCTCTTGTTTGCACTTTGAAAGTTTGTCACTTTCTGGGAAATTCAGGTTTGTCCATTATTGGTGAGCCTTCATGGACATGGAACTTCAAATTAATTATATGCAGTTCAGTGAATGAGGTTGAGATGAGAGTGAAGTTGAGACACCTTAATCATGCTTATGTATAATTGGAAATGACTGCAACAAGGGCTAGTGATGGAAGGCCTAGAGACACTCTCATATTGTATAACATGTTTAAGATCTGTCACCATTTGCCATCGTTTTTGGACCTTGCATCCTCCTATGTGCTTCAGAATCTTCTTAGCAGAAGGAGGGGTATTTTGAGATTTCTGAAGGGCTTAACAGTGGGCCTGGCATTCCATTATAATTAGACTAATTGCTTCATAAATAGCATATGCATTTTCCTTTGTTGCTTGCTATGTAATGGGATTGATTTTTCCTTACACACGAGTCTCTAAAATATTTTTCTCTTGCCCTTCTGGCTATTAGAAGGCAGCAGGTCTTTCCTGTATGTTAAACTTATCAACTGGTCTGTGGTTCTTGTTAGATATGCTGCATCAAATCTTGATTTACATGTTGAAGTTATGTAGACATGTGTTTACATATTTTGCTGCAGTTATTATGTCATGCTGTTTTTCTTGCAAATACAATATTAAATAAAATATTGGTGTAATATTGAAGGATGAATTGCTTGGATTGGCTGAGGACCCCCAGAGTGACGCAGTCTTCAAAAATCAAGGTCTTAATATGGATGTGCTATACCGTACTGGTGAAACACAACAGGTGGGAAATTTTGACATTAAGTTCTTGCAATCTACGGGAGCATTTGCATAAATTGGTACATTTATTTGAAAATTAAAATAAATTTCTAGGTTGATATATTTAATTTTGTTGGCTATATACATGGTGGATATCTTTTTCCTTTATGTGGGTGTGGTTGCATTAGTCAATTTGATAAAGCCTCAATTCCAAGTCCTTGGGGCTACAGAATCGTCTTCTACCATTCAGCTCTGTTTAGAGCCATGTCTCTCTGTTCTCTTGTGTAATGGGTATACCATTGTCTGTTCTCTAATTTACATATTTAATTCTTCATTGTGGTTATCAGACATGCACCAGTAGTTTGCTAATTCAATATCCAGTGATTTTGATGACTTTCTTTAACTACTTCTCAGTTGTAAAGTTTTGTACAGATTGCATTTATGTCATGTTGTTTATAATTGAGTCTTAATCATGTGCAGGGAATCCTTACATATACCCCTCGCTTGCTTTCCATTGGTTTTCAAGGTACTTTGACCTAGTTGTAATGTTGAGTCTTTGTTCAAACATCTTGTGTTTCTGCTAGGCTATGGGATTTACTTTATGTTCATGCATCTTCTCTTTTTTGGTGCTCTATGCATTCTTCAGCTTATATCATCTACTCTAGGTTCTGTGTAAATTTTTGGTTCCTAGTGAGCCTTGTACTAGTGGTTTTCAGTTTCAGCTACTTCCTGAACATGTTAATCATGCATGAGGCATTGAGGCCTATGCTACTGCTGAACCCCTCAACTGTTGCCTTTCTGCTACCTCTCCACGAATTTTCCCCCTTTTTCCCCTATTACAAATATTTTTTTGGGTTGGCAAATAGGACCAAACTTGAGAATAATGGTTATATTGTGGAATATCCTTCTGAAATTACGCATAAGATGGTTGCACTTGATGAGACATTCATGGATATAATTTTGGAATGACAATGCACAATCAACAAATTTGTTTAATGCAGTGTTTCCCCCCGAATGTTTTCTTGGAAGAATTAAATACATTGCTACATTAGTTAGACTTCTGCATTCCTCCTTCCTGGGTCATAGATGAAATCTTGTGAATGTAAGAAAAAACTAGAAAGAGGAAATAAATGAGAATATCAGACCTACCAAGTGGCATTGAAAATGTCAACAAAAGTGGGCAAACCCAAGCAGCGGTTGGGCATTGAAAAGTCCTTTAAAATGGACAAGCTCAGGCAACCGTGCTACTTACAGATATCATCCATCCTTAGGGAGAGACTTTCATTCTATTATCTATTTAATAGTTGTTGTTGTTGTAATCAATGTCTTTAACTTTCTCAGATTAAAATTTTTGCCATTTTAGAGGAGAAGCAGATGAATTGATAGAATTTTAAGTCCATGAATGGAAAGAATTTTGACTATGTTATTGGGAAAATAAAGAAATGGAGATACTACAGGAGTGCAACCAATTATGAAACAAATTCTGAAGTCAATTGAATATGAAATTTGTTTTGATACTTACTGGGGGAGGATGGTCATGAGAGTGCATGTGGGGAGATTGGACGGCATCAAAGGTTTCCATGTTTTATGGAGTTGGCCTTTGGCAGGGTATTAGGAAGGGATGGAATGATAATCAGAAGTTCGTTGTCGGTAATAGTTCAAAGGTCCCTTTTTGGAGGCATCTTTTGTGTGGTTGGAGATGACTTTCCTACCTTTTGCTAGGATTATGGTGGATAGATTTAGCGACTATCTCAGGATGGAAGGGAGTTGGGTTTTTTTGGGACATTGCTTTCCAGTGTAGTTTCAATGACTAGGAGGTGGAGGAGTTGTTGGCTCTCCTTGGGCTAATGTGCCGAATGTGGGAGAGGGAGAGGATGCTTTACTTTGGGTGAGGTTGAAGGCCGACAAGTTTGAGGCGAAATCTTACTATGGTGTTTCGATGGGATGGGCTTCGTTTGGGAATAGACTAATTTAGTAACTTTTTGGTTTTTGACTAAAATATGAGGTAAAAAAATTAGTATGTTTGAGATGACTTTTTGACTTTTCATGAAAAGATGTGCAAAAAGTAGAGAGAAAAAAGAATATTTGACTTTTTGGTATAGTTTGTTGGCTTTTTGTTTTTTTAGTGACTTTTTGACTATTAAACTAAAATTGAATGTTACCAAACGAGATAGTTGTTTCTTTTGCTAGAAGGGTATTTGGGGAACAAAATCACCTTTGAAGGTTGTGTTTTTCGTTAGGACAATGACACATAGTAAGATTCTCACTATTGACAATCTTATCCGGAGAAAGCATTCATGCGAATTAGTGCTGCTCATTTATTGCTTAGTGGCTAGAGAGTTGTGGACTTTGGTTCTTGTTTTGGTTGGTATGTGTGCATTCTGGAGTTGTTGAATTCTTGTAAGGGGGCTAGGGTGGGTAGGAGAAGGAGAAGGCTTGGTGCCTTGGTTTTGATGTGGATTATCTGGGGAGAACGCAATAGGAGGTATTTTGAGGGCGTTGAAATCCCTATTGTTAAATTGAAGAGTATAGTTTTATTTAGTTTTTATAGTTGGTTCTCAAGTGCAGTGGCGTCGATCGTTCCTTGAACCATTTTTTAAAAAAAAACTTTATAGAATTTGTTGAGTGGATTTACTATATAGGTGAATTCTTTCGTTCAGTTTTTGTTTCTTTTTAATACAATTTACTTATAAGGCCTCGTTTGGGAACCCTCATTTTTAGCCAAAAAGCTAAAAAGTTATTAAATTAGCCAAAAAGCCAACAACCCATACCAAAAAGTCAAAGATTCTCTTTTCTCTCTACTTTTTGCACATCTTTTCGTAAAAAGCCAAAAAGTCATCCCAAACATACTAGTTTTTTTTAGCTCATGTTTTAGCCAAATAGCCAAAAAATTACTAAATTAACCTGTTCCCAAACGAGGCCTAAATTTCTTGCGAGGGGCATGATTTTTGCAGAAATTTAAGTGATTTTCAAGTTTTGATGTGCCTGGCAGATGTATCACGAAGTTTCCTGGAGATACACTCAAAAAACATTAAACTGAATTGTGGAACTAGCTGTTTAGCCATTTATACTGGGAAAGCTAATTAGTTTTGACTAATTGTCTTCTTAAAGATGCTACTTCCATGTTGTGTTTATGCATGGTGTATTGATTACCATCTCCATCAATGTCATTGCCACTTTTGCTCAAAATTTGGAAGTAACTCAAAAAAGATTGGAATCATTTTAGAGCTTCACCTGTCATTCTTGTATGTACTAATCGAAGTTTTATGTGGAACTGTTGGCAGAAATGTTCGATGTCAATTCAATTATGTCACCTGTATATCAATATTAACGTGAAGGTACAAAATTAAGAAAAGTTTGTGGAAGTTTTTGAACAAATGTTCAAACTTCAAAGTATCAATTAGCACTTTTGTAAACATCAAAGAGGACATTTATCCACAAGAAAATCTCATTCACCAGAAGACAAAGTTCAGAAAGGTTGAATTGCTCAAAGAAAAGATAGTTTAAAATCCTATAGTTGTTCGATGGCTTGATGAAGTCAATGATATCAGAATTTATTTATAATTTTTTCAGCTTTTACTTTTTATCAGTCTTTTTAATTTGCTTATTTTTTACTGTTTCGAAGTTGATGGAATCTCAGTCACCATTTTGAAGTTGATGGAATCTCAGTCACCACAAGTTACCTGTGGAAAACCTTATTGACTGTCTTGTATTCTTTTATTGTATATTGAATTTCCTTGTTGATGTCAATATGAATTACACTTTTCTTCTCCAAACATATTTATTTTAGTCTATGACTTTGCAGGATCCCTTGGATCCATGAGTTCACGTGGTACATTGTACAATGAGATCCAATCTGTGCCATCAGATGTTGTCACTTGGTAAGAATTTGCTTTTTAGTTTTCTACATTGATGTGGTGTGTTATTAATGCTGCTTATGATATATAGGGTTTTTTAATCTAACATATTGATGTGTTTTGAAAGAGTCATTCTTATAAACAATTGACAACCATTTTGATAAGATAGCATGACCACCTGCAATATTCATATAAATCACTACTGCCCTTTGAGGTGATGTGTTAAAGAGTTTGTCTGTTTGACTTGATTGGAGAAGTCTCATACACAAATCCTGATGCTAGCAATCTATTGACCTCTTTGCCATTGCTTTATTTATGTTGCTCAAGGTGAAGAGCAATGGCAGAAACATATGTTGAAGATGATTCTTGTCATGGAAAATAGTTTCCACAATTAGCCTTTTTCTTGTATGATTTACCTATAGAAGACCTGGTTCAATTTTAGAAAGATTATATGAGATTGCAAACATCATTTTCCATGTGATGATATTTATCCCATTACTCTTGTAACTCTTGGATAAAGCATGGGCAGGGTGCCTTGGAGGCTCCACAAGCTAGTGCATGCTTGTGTGTCTCTGTGTGCACATTCACATGCACATGGATATGTGTACTAGGTATTAGGTATCATGTCTGCCCAACTGGCATTATACACGTTCTCTTAACATAATTTTTGGAGTTTCAATCATTGTGTGTCATAGGTGCGCTATATTGGTTCAGACATGAACTGCTAATGTTCATGTGGAATGTATGTATATTATGTATGATTCTGCTTGTGCTTGTAAAGTATGTACTAGTGCCTGCCAGATACTTTTTCCAATGTTGCTGTGTGTTCTGTTAGAGCTCCAGTTTATGAGTAGGGCTTCGGATTTATCTTTCTGTGCAAAAACAAGCCCATCCTTTGGAAATTTGTAATAATGCATACATTTCTTAACTAGCATGATGGTATTATGCAATTAACATGTCTTCCAACTTTGAAGGCAATAAATTTTATTGCTTTACATTAAGCATCAAAGGAATGATGATACAAAGTGTCCTTTTGATAATGTCTCTCCAAGTTGTTTGAAACAACAAAAAATTTCCTCCCCCAACAATTGGGATGATGATTGTGGTTATAAATCCCCATGAATGTCTCAGATCTATAGATTCTGCTAGTTATTTAAAATTTTAATTTGCATGATGGCATCACACATGGTAGATCAGTTCATCTGTTCTTCAAATGAAAAACATTCCGGCATTCTTTGACAAAGTTCACAATAAACACCACCCATTATTCTAGACAGAAAATGAGTTTAGATGGCTCTTTGAAGTACTGAATCCAAAAGTACAGTCGGGCTTAAACATAAGCAGACTCCTACCTACGTTCATTCATTCCAGCTTGTTCAGAAGTGTCTAAATGGGAATGTGTTTGGGAAAAGAAAAAAATAAACATTTTTGAAGTCCTGACACAGTTAGAAGGAAAATATGAGTGGAATTTCTCATTTTTCAGTCAACAGTTGTGTGATCAAAATATATTGTAGTAGCACAAGGAAAGGAAATTTCTTATGAAGACTATTCAAGAAACTAATTATAAGAATCTTTGTGAGTGTAAAGCACTTTCATTTATGTAATAGCAGTTAGATTTCTAAAGCATCTTATTGGAGATGACCTACTGCTTGAAACATCCTTAGAATGAAATATAAGAAGGCTAAAGCTATCTTACATGGGCTTGGGTATGGGTGTTGGGTGCAGGTATGTGTAGTATCGGATTCATCTAAATTCTTATGCTCAAGAATAAAAGACGTGGCTAGAATTCATATGAATTAACTATTTCTTTAGGGGCTTTTTTATTTTTATTTTTGTAAAGTTGAAATAGTGCTTACAAACTAATATAGAGCATTTTATGTATAAAATGGAAATCTTATGCACAATTGTATTGTAAACCTGACTACTTAGACATACTTGTTGGCATGTTTAACTAGACATGCTGGACACGTATCCTATACTTTTACCCAAGTGTTGAGAGTCCAACATGGATACTTAACAAATTTGGAAGAGTCTATGTAACATACGCCTAAGTATCAAAATTAGCTGACCAAGCTCCTGATATGATGTTTTACCATTAAATGTTGATGAGTAAGGTTGACATATGGAAGTTTTGGTGGAATTATGAATCAGTTTTTATTTCTTATCACTATTCAATGGCTGCAATCACTTCAAAACATTGTCATTTTTTTTTTCGAATTTAATTTTTTTGAATATGAATTTATTTTGTGAAAGAAAGAGATTATAGAGGTCATGGTAATTTAGAATAAACTTATCTCTGAAATGGCAATTGCTATTTGAGATGATACTCTCTCTAGATCAAATATCATTTGAATAAAAAGCAGATGAATTAAATTGTGAAGTTGATGTATTCTATACTGATTTCTTATATCCATTTCTTAGCATCAGTGGATGCTAGCTTCACTTATCCTTAATCGATGGCATTTAGACAAGGGAAATGGATATATTACTATTTTCCCATGATAATAGCAAGTTTGAAGTTACTTGGATCGGTAAGAGTTGAGTTTTAATGACTAGGACCTAACATTCCCTTTGCTAACATGCAGGATTGCTGATCTCTCTACTCATGTATCTGAACCTCGCAAGAAAAACTTGTTTTTGCAAAGTTTATACAAAGAGGAGCAGGAGAAATCACATATGATGAATGGTAACAATAGCGGGAACCATGATTGTCATAGTGACATTCAAGATAAGGATATAGTTGAATCTCTAGAAAATGAGGTTCAATATTGGACAGACTTTTCAAAAGTTCACTATCATCCCCAAAGTCTATACGAATTAAATGGATTATGGACTGATGTTCAGCAATTCAACAATTATGGTATTGGAAGGGATGCCTTCTCTGAGGGTCTGCGAGGAGAAGAAATAAATGAGAGGCTTCGTTTTTTCATAGAAGAGTGTGACCATATCCAGGTATTTAATGAGCAGAACCCCTTAATCATGATATATTTTTAAATTTTTATAATTCAACTATGACAATTACCAGGAAGGATGATATTATAGGTTTGGCAAGATTTGTTATTCTTTCTTGCATGTTTGCTGATATTTATAGTTGGTATAACATTTTCATGTCCTGTTGTATAGATGGGAATGTGATTTTAAGCAAAAATACCCTTGGTATGCCCAATGGTTGTGTTTAATGATAGTGTCTGGTGCCATTGACAATATATCGTGCAGTTATATTCCGGGAGAAAGGTTCTTTCTTTTATCTGTGTGAAGATGGAAAGTACAAAGATGAAGCCTAGAAAGTAATGTGTCTCTTAATTATTTATTAGATATATAAGAAATTTGACTTTCTTTCAGTGGATTTAACTTTTGGAACTTCCTTTATTTTGCAGTTATCCGTCCTTTTTTTCTTTTTGGTATGGAACTGGTGCCAACCTTCCATACCAAAGCTCTATAGGAGCTTTACTAGTGAGGGTGTGAGTGCCTCCCTAAATATATATGCCCTCCACGTATGCAGCCTGGTATTTGTTGAAGGGAGGCAGGGCGGTACATTTGGCTATGGGGCTTGTGGTTTTTGCCACTTAAATTCATAATTGATATCTAAAAGTGCTTCTACATTTTATGTTAAATGAGATGGTGTCAGAAATAATAACAGACAGAGCCTGAACCTGACACCTCTGACTTTTTCTTTTTCTTTTTTTTTTCTCTGGTAAGTAAATGTGTATATATAAATATATATTTCCGGTAAGTAATAGCTTCTAATTTAGTAAACACTAAATTAATCCACTTCACTTGATATCAGACTATTATTACGTTCAGCTCAACAGACCTTAGGGTCTGCTAAATGGATCTGTGTCTCAGTTGGTGCTATTAATACTGTTTTTTCTTACCTCTAAGTTGCACATTTAATACTTCATTAATGCTGGACTATTAAATTCTGGTAGAATTTTAAGCCAATCTCATATATAATGCAATATGGCATCTAAACAGTGCTTTGTTGCTACATGCATTGCTTGAGGTCCTTTTATTTAATTGAACAGATTGTGATGTTCTATACAATGGCCCCACTATGCACATCTTGTATATGAAAGAGGTGGTCAGGTATTTTAGACTTGTGAATATTGTGTTGTTTTGGGTGCCAATTCCTGAGGGTCTATGATCATGAATTTTTCCGAAAAGCTTTTCATGGATTGCAGTTCATGGTTGCTTGATAAAGGCATTGTCGTTTGCAAATTCTCTGTCTTTCTAATAGAATTTTGGTTCAAACCAGTTTTCTATACACTCTCTGAAACTGAGATCCTTTGCGTGGATTCTGATTTTGATATCTCAGTTCTGACTCCTTTTCTTTCCTTGAACCCTCTGATGGTTTTTGGCAGGGAATTCAATTTATTGTTGACGACTCAGGAGGATTTTCTGGTGTAGCTGCTGAGTTTTTGGAGAATATTGCAGATGAATACACAAACATCCCAGTTTTGCTCTATGATGCACATGGTCCAGGCTCTTATATGAACCCAAGTAGCCAAAAACAGTCTGCCTTCCAGAATCTTCATGATGCTGTTTCATTTTCAAGACTATCATCCTATTGTAAACTGATTGTGCCTGTTGGTTTACCCTCCCTTAATGAACGTAAGTAATAATGTTTTGTTGGAGAAGATCACTTCTGATAATATTCTCTTCTTTATTATTTTTACCAAAATTAAATTTGAATAATTTTCCAGAGGTTCGGTTTGTTTTTGACATTACTGAGCCTTTTTTTGATCAACTCTGAGAGCTTGATATATATATGTGTGTGTGTGTGTGTGTGTGTATTTTCGGTTCTTGTAAGAGCTTCATATATATTGTTGGGTTGATCCCCAGAAACTTAAGCTTTTGTGCACCTGATTGTTGAACATGGCATAAGAGCTTTGATTCTGGAGGTCTTGGGTTCAAATCTCTTAGTTTCCATATGAGGGAGGGTTTAAGAGCTTGATGTGCACTAATTGGTTGGTTCCCTAACAGCTTAAACCCATAAAATGTCAGTGGTTAGTCTTGAGCTCTATAAATCCAAACACATGCACATAAATATCTTTTCTTTATATGTTCATTTTTTCCCCTCCTTTTTTCTGGACGGCATGAACTGATCTTCTGCTTGAAATTATTGTGAAGGTAAAGCCACCAGGTTTCTCCGCATAGAGAACGAAAAGGCTTATCATACCAGTGCAGTTTATGCCTCTGCTTTACACTCTATTAGTCTTCCTTTTCGAATGGAACCACTTGGGCCCACTGATGAATCATGTTATGCATCTGGTGATTTGGATGTGAATGGGGCCATACAAATGTTATCGGGTCAAGCTAGGCAGAATATGGTCACTATTTTGGATGTAGCAATGCCAGCACCTTCCCTGACTGGTATTATATTGCTCTGATTTTTTTACTTCATACCCCTTTTTGTAAGCGATGAGTCTTTGATGTTGTGAATTTTTAAATCAGGGAAACAGCTGGAGCAATCTTTGCTCGGGAATTTGCAACCATTGACCCCAGAGACGGCAGAAGATGTGGAAGACTTGCAAGCAGTGGAATCCATGACTATTCACGGAGCCCATGGATCAGGTATTATTTTTATATTCTTAGCATTAGGAGAAAACCAATTCCCGGCTAACTTAAAGACTAAATACGAAGTCTAACCTAGTTTTTCATGTTTGTACTCTCATCCCTATTATCATTAGGGAATATCTTGGCAAGATACAATTCACATCCTCGACTCCTTCAAATCTACCTATGCATAATATTGCCATATACTGGATATTATCTTCCTTACTGGTATTGGTTGAATTGGAAAGATGGCTTCTAAAGGCCAATTTACTAGTGCTACTTTCTTGATGACATAGAAGCAGTTTGCGAAAAATTCTACAATACTAGAGTGATTCATACAAAAGGCTGTCACAAACTGTCTGCTGCAAGAAACTAAGAGGGTTAGGTCAGGCTGTATGGTTACTAGTATTTCTAGAGTTTAACTCTCAAGTTCAATGCTATCATCTTTATATTTCAAAGGGGAAGAAAAAATCCTCATAATTGGATGTGCCACTAGGGATTATGGCTTGAAGTCAAGTTACATCTGTACTCTTCTTGATAATCATATTCATATCAAATCAAATATGGGATTTTTTTTTTTTTTTTGGGAGTTCTGAGGGTCTTAAAAGTTTCCTGCCAAAATGGACCTAGCAGGAGTTTGATGGAACTTATAATTGACTTTCTAATTTGGATAACTTACAAAAACTCCTGAGAAAAATGTGGATACTACATTTTACATGGTATTGGTTTCCATTTACTAGAGCAAGAAACACAATTGAAGGAAAGGTCAAACAAAACAGAGAATAAGAGAAAAACTAATAGATGGAAAATAGAGTTCTAATCTTTCCTATGGTGCACTTTATGAAAGTCTACCATCATTAGTTGTTGATCCAACCAAGTTGTTTTACTATTCTGCTGCTTACGGAAAACCTGGAAATGCATTGAACTATTTAATTTATTTTTGTTTTAATTTCCATTTTTAGGAGGTCATAGTGCTCCAGTTGCAGAGGTGAAGGATGCAGTTCAAGCTGCTTATGGGCAAGTGATGAGAAAGCCAAGGTTCTCTCATTTATCTGTGGCCACTTGTCCTCTTCCAATACCCTTGCCTTTTCCTACAATCTTTGGGAACCTTGTTGGACAACACGGTGAGCTGTTAGGCAGCCCAATTTCGAGTTACCCATCAAGAGGATCGCTTGATGTCCATTCCATCCCCATGGCAGCAAGACTACGTTCAAGCACTGCTGTCTTGCCATTCTTGGAGAATCGGTTGGCGAACCTTCGCAAGTTTGGCATTCAGCGAGGGGCTCTTGGGAGTGAGGTAGTCAGAAGCTGGGGTTTTGGAAAAGATGAATTAGAAGACATTGGAGAGATACTGTCTAAGATGGTTACGACCCTTAAACCTCATTCTGAAGTATCCTCCGATTCAGATTAAGTTTCTGGTGAGTGTCAAAATCCTTCGTGCTAATATCTTTTTCCTTTACCAAACAAAAAAGTTGGGGGATAAAAAATTGCAACATGAGAACTTTTTTGTATTCTACTTTTGTAAAATTGATTACCCGGATAGTAGGATTGAGAAATTCCCATACTTTTACAGCATTAATGATGAAATTTTGTTGGTGGAAAGACGTTTGTCCTTATTTTTTCTTCATCTTTCTGGGCTTGCTTACATTACGGTTTGTTTACCTTCTGCATTGTGTGCAGGTGAAGCTTTGTAACTGACCCTATCAATTGAGATTTCTGTAAAAGTTAATCTGGCACAAGTTGGTTCCCGGTGTTCTCTCTTTTGTTCGATGAACGCTCTGTGGTGAGAACATGTTAAATGGGGAATTGTATGGTAATCTGTCCACATCAAAGGTAAAACCATCAAAGAATTTGAAGATCAGTTTTCCATCATGGGAGACGGATGTACAAAGGTTTGTATGTTAAAATTAGAGTGTTGTGTCTTGTTTATGAATTTTGTTTTTTTGAAGTAGATCCAAATTCTGGTAGTTTTGAACAGCGTTGCCTTTTAATCTGCAACCTCTCTGTTGTTTTCTTTTTTGTTTTATTTTAACTAACACATTGAGTTTGGGATTGAAGAAAAAGTTGTAAACCTTCATCTGTGAAGCACTAGCAGGGTTGCACCCTTGTGTATTGGTTTGTATTGGATTAACAAGTTGCTTTAAGAATCATTGACAACCTTCCAACATTTTCATTGTATTTTGACATGCTTGCAAGTCTGTTTTTAGTGGTCCTGAATAATTTTGTGAACTTTGGTGTACGAGTAATTACGGTTGGTCATGTAATAGAAGGTGAGTCTATTTTCTCCATAAAGTAGAAAAGTACAGAAGGTTAGTCTATTTTCTTCATAAAGTAGAAAAGTTTGACCTTTTTTTTGGGGATAAATTACACTTCTAACTTCTTTTTTCTTTGTCTTGAAAAAAATATACTGAGTCTCACAAGTTTAACATAATTACATTGGACTCTCTTAAGAGTTAATTGACATAACGCAACTCCCTTTTCATTTGTAGTTTATTTGTTATATGAATTATAATTAAAAAAAAGGCACTCGGCTCATAAATCTAAATTGTAATTTTGTTTAGCGAGAGGTCTAGGCACTGTATAAGTTTGTCCAAAAGGACAAGTTCAACTAAAATGACCAAAATACCCTTCTTATATATGTATCATATTAGTAGTCCCAAAACCCTAATAATCTCTCTCTCTTTCTCTCTCTCTCTCTCTCTCCTTCATGTACTCTCTGTGAGATTGTCTTTCCTCTCTCATTTCTTCTCTCTTTTTTAATCGTTGATCGCACCACCGTTGTCGACACCACTATTATTCTCTCTCTCTCTCTCTCTCTCTCTCTCTCTCTCTCTCTTACCTTCGTTTGTTGTCTTGTTTCCATTGTCGATGGCGGCGTGATGTCTTTTGATGACTTCGTCTTTAACTTCGTCAAGCTCTAGATTTAGAAGATGTGATGATCGTCAGCGACCTCTCTACCGTTGTTTCTCTCTCTCTTAGTTTTGAACACTATTGGCGGAGGAGAAGGCGGAGCAGATCGATTCGAGGGATCTATTGCCACTGTTCTTTCTCACTGGTTGCCCTCTCGCTCTCTCTTATTGTTCTTCTGATCTGAGGTAATATATATATATACACTGGTTCTCAAGATCTTCACTATTGTTTTTTAAGATCTACACTAGTTGAGTTCTAATTTTGTAGTCTCATATCTGGTTGTAGAAGATGATGATGATAAGTTATGTGTATGGGTGTGTGTTTGCGGATGATGTATCGATTCAAATTTTTTATTTTTATTTTTTTTCATGATGATGATGAAACAGATTTTTTTTTTTAAAAAATTGATAGATAGAATAAATTTGTTCAAATTTTGAACATTATTTGTTTAAAATTTCAACAGATAATAAAATTTTAAATAGATAGGACAATTTTGTTTTGAACATATAATAATATAAATTTTTTCAAAATTCAAACAGATGGGGGTTTGGTATTGAGAAAAGGCAGATTTAAGCACAAATATTGTGAATTTTTTTTCAAAGTTATCTAATTTTTAAAAGTTATGATTTGTTTGAAGCAGTGGGATATGCACAAATATTGTGAAAAAATGAACAAAAGTTGTCTAGATACAATTTTGTTCAGATAAAAGTTGAATAGATAGATATAATAAGAATAATGCTTGGGACCCCTTTTTGGGGGTCACCCCCTCACCCCCTTTGCCACGTGGCGGGGGGTGATTGGAGGAGCAGGAAAAAAAAGAAAAAGAAAAAGAAAAAGTAACCAATGAGAGAGAGAGGGGGTCAAAGGGGGTGGGGGGAAAAGGGGGGATGAATCATTGTTGATATAATAAACTTGTGAATTTGCACAGATAAGTTTTGAATTGATAAAAAATTAGACAGATAAAAGATTTACATGTATAAAATTTGGACAGATAGAAGATTTACAGAAATAAAATTTGGACAGATAAAAAATTGAACAAGTAAAATTTGGACTGATAGAAAATTTGAACAGATATAAAATTTACACAAAAAAATGAACAGATAGACAAAAAAAATTTGAACATATAGATATAAATTTGAACCAATAGTCAAAGAAAATTCAAATAGATTAAAAAAAAGTCAAGGGGTAAAATTGAAAACAAAATATCCTTTAGGACTTCTCACCAAACTATTTCACAAAATGTGGACCTCTTACCAAAAAAAAAAAAAAAATCACTGGACCTAATGCCTTAAGACAATTGTTAAAGTAGATTTTTCACTAATTTTCTCAAAAAAAAAAAAAAAATGATGCTATCTATTTTACGTTAAAATATATATTTTTGCCTTGTTAATCATTGTGTTTACATATTATTTGCATTAGTTTCGACCGTTTTAATTTTTTTTTTTATAAAAAATTATTATAATTATGTCAAATTTTTTAAAATTTATTATATATATATATTTTTAAAATTTTAGAAATAGTCAATGTAATTTATGTTTCTATCTTTTTTTAATTTAAGGTTTCGTTTGGGAAGTAGATTGATTTTTTGACTTTTTGATTATTTTAGTATGGGGCTAAAAACCATGTTTGGGTTGAGTTTTTTTTGATTTTTTTGACTTTTATGAGAAAAAAAAAATGATTATGATTTAAATATTATATTTTATTTTATTAACCTTCTAACTTATTTTATTTATTTATTTATTTATTTATTTTTGACTACTTTAGTCATATGCCAAACGAAAGGTAATCAAATATAATTGATGGATATCAAAGTGGTCCGGGTTGAGACAAAATGAACCCCCTGTTTTAAATGTTGCTGCACCACTTATTGAATGCACAAAGGATTTAATGCAAAGGGATGACAAAAGGAACAGTTCTGAGAAACCATAAAAATTGGTCAGTGTTTGTGTTGTCACATTTCAATTAAATTTCTTCACTGAAAATGGGAGTGTGTGATAGTGTCTGATGATGATCACTAATTCAAGGGGGTGCATAATAATCAAAGGCCAAGTCCAATCACTAAATAGGGGGCAGTGGTACACTGCATGTACCTGATGGCTACAGTGGTATATGCTCAAACAATGCAATGTAATGCCCTAATTAAAAACCCATTTGTCAATTGTCCTACCTTCTTGGTCTATATATGTTTCTCCAAGGTCTCCTACAGATCCTAGTTTGACATATATAGCTCAATATTCCATGTGCAGCCTCTTGGCCATGTTTGGGGAAAGTGTACAAGAAATATATAGGCAATGCTTTTTTCTTTTTTTTTTTTTGGTGGTTGTTGTTGTTGTTTGGTTAACATGAGTGAGAGAGAGAGAGAGATAGAGGAAAGTATGAGAAGATAGAGATTTTTTTAATTGGGTTGGGATTCTCTTCGGTTTATCAGATTTTCAATTGGATGGTGTTTGTTGGAGTTTGATGAGTCTATCATGGGACTCAATTGTTCATCTTAAGGTCTTTTTCAAATAGATCATTTATGTGAAAAGTCTAGTTGATTGAAAAATTACAGTCACGTAATTGTATAGCATTTGTTTTTAAACAATGAGCAGTCTATTTCTAATATCATACTTATCATTCATGTTTTGTAGAGAAATTTGATTGATCAGATGGTTACCATCATACTTGCTGTCTCATTTACATGGTTAATCTATTCACAAAGTCATACAAGATGAGTAGTTTGAATCATCATAGTAGGTCATGTGTCAGTGTGGCTATGCATGACACAAAAGCCACAAGCCCAAATTGCGATTGGTTTAGACCAAAGAAAAGTTTTTTTTGAAGCACGACCTAAACTCACACCAGAATTGAATAATTTCTCAGGCTAATCTCCAATCTCTTTCATAATGATTTCCATCTCTCTAGTAAGTCTTCAATGCGTGGGGTTTATGTATAAGTAGACTTTTGGCTAATACATACTACTTTTTGTTAAATCTGCTAAGCTTTTATCTCATGTGTACATACACACAAAGTCTGTTCTCACTTTATGCATGTTTATGTGAACCAACCATTAATCAACAATCAAAAACTACAAAAATTAATATAAAAAAGTTAATTAATTGCATACAAGTAGTCTCTTTTTCTTGCGTGCAAGTTAACACATGCAATTGGTCAGAAATGACATGTTTTCTTAAATATATAATTTCAGGTTTCAAATGCCATTGACCATAATAATGTCCTTACATCAGTTAGATAATTTAGAATTAAAAAAAGAAAAAAGAAAAAAAGAAGCAAAACTCTACCAACAAAAGAAAGTGTTATAATCATCAATAATAATATTATGATATTAACATTTTTTTATTATATTTTGTTTATTATGTAATTGTTTAAGAATATTAAGACATATTAAACTAATACAATGATAATGCATGAAATGATAAATAATTTTTTATACATAAATATAATTATTATAGAACTATGGTAAAAGTAAGTTTTGCAAAGAAAACTGGAAATTACAGTAAACGAGACTGAGAAAATTGAAATAAAGTTCTCTACCTACTACTTCTCTCAAATTACCTTGCAATTGCAAGAGTTTTGTGCATTGGGATATACAAATAAGAAAAATGCTTCGGACCCCCACTGGGGGTCGACCCCCAGTGAGGTGGCGCGCCGTGATTGAGTAAAAAAAAATTGTTTTATTTATTTATTTATTTATTTTTGAGTTTCAGCCAGTGGGGGCTCGCCACCTCACTGGGGGTGCGACCCCCACTGGGGGTCTGCAGCATAGTTGTACAAATAAAAGGCTATTTAGATATTGCCTACTTAGCTTATGACTTGAATTGTCTAAAAAAAATAAAATAATAATAATAATAATAATAATAAAAAAGTGACCTACTGTTTTGCATGGTGACATTCAATGCAACCATTGGCTTCGGAGGAATGATTGATACCGAATTTTTAACTTTCAATATTTAATCGTATTGTTAATAATTTGATATGTTTTAATTCACATAAAATTAAAGTATTTTTTTATTATTAATTCATAATCATATGAATAATAAAATGATATTATTATCTCTTTCCTATTAAAATATATATTTATTTCAATATCTAACTACTATTGTATTAGTTTCAAAACAAAAGTAAATATAATTATGTTAAAAGTGTATGACTAACTTTATTTTTTTTAAATCTTAAAGGAAGTGAGTGTAATTTACACTTAAAACTACATTGTGTTTTTATGAAATAATATATATTTTTTTAAGTGAGAGAGAGAGAGATGAGAGAGAGAGAGAGAGAGAGAGAGAGAGAGAGAGAGAGAGGGAGTTCCCCCATTGAGATTTCTATTGCTTGCAGGGTGAGAGTGTCTAATTTTCCAGGCTAATAAATTAAACTTGGAGTTTGTTGATTAACTAGGCAAATAAAATATTCTTCCATTTTGTCTGTAGTGAGAAGCAGTAACTGAGTTCCATACTTCCATGCCATTCATTCATATTCAGGTCTTTACCCTTTAGCACTCCTCTACTTGATCTTCAACTCAGAAACACATTAAAAATTCACCCTAGTTTACTCTTTGCAGCCTCTCCCTCCCTATCTATTGACTGATCACAATGCTTTAACCTCTTAACAACAAGGAATTGATTGAAAGACCCTCTAGGCCTTGGAGGCCCCCTCTTTACCTTCCACCCTCACATATATATATTATGCAAATTTTTTTTTAAAAATGTTGAGAATTTGAATTTATAGTACAGATTGAAATATATTATCATTCAAAACATAAATAATAAAAATATAATTCTTTTTTTTTTTTATATGGGACATTTATACCTCATTTTAATAACTTAAATTTTTAGATTATTTAATTGTTAATAATTAAAAATGATATCAAAGAGGTTATATCGATCTTATATTCGAATCTTACCACGTGTGATAATTAAAATATTTGCACGTATTTGGTCTTTTTATGAAGAAGAGTTTAGCCACCCATGATGGGACATGTTGAGCATACAAATAATAAAATTATCCCTCTCTATCCCTCTTTGGGTTGAGAAAATAAATAATAAAATTACTCTTGTGTCGGGTAGTTTAAGTTTTTAGATGAGTTGATAGTTAATAATTCAATAAATATAATTTGAAAATCACACTTAAAATGGATTTGATTCATACACTTTAAATTATTAACATTTTTATTTTTATTTTTTGATAACCAACATTGTTGATATCCATTCAATTATATATAGCGTACTTGAGTGGTGTTAACGTTGTTATTATGCTTTTTACCTTTTTAAAAATATCTTTTCATCGATTCTCACCTAGTAACAATTATATTTAATAATGGTTAGAATTATTTTTCTTTCGCCATTAGATAGTTCCAAATTACTAACAAAATTTTCTCAATTATTAAACTATTTAAAATTTTAATTCGAATATTATAGGAATATCGCATTTACACTCACCGCTATATATATTTACTTGTCTTAAAAAAAAAAAAAAAAAAAAGGGGACAATATGCTGTCAATCAGCTGTGTAACATTCCCACCTAGGAAAGGTCACGTGCAAGTGACAAATCATTTCAGTTTTCTAAGTATTGTACATACATTGTATATATATATATATAAAAGCTTAAATTAAATGTCAAATACATATTATTATAGTTATTTATGCACATGGTCATCAAAGCCATTTCACGAAATCTTAGAATCTATGGGTCTCATCATCATTGGATATAATAATTCCAAAATATATAATAATTGAGCAACTTGTCTCCGATCCTTAAACAGATTGGATGATATTGTTCGGTTTGTAAAGACTCACTAATGGTCTCATTTTGATAATCTGAACCGTGCAATATGTAGAAATCGTAGAATATTATATGCTTATAAAAAATCACGTTGATCGGATATCGATAGCTATCTGATCAAATCAATTTTGTATAAAAAAATAGACGGTGAACAAATTAACGGTTGACAAAAAACTGTTAAGATGAGATAGCTATCGACATCCGATCAACGTGATTTTTCACAGATATATAGTACTTGATAATTTCTACACATTGAACGATTCAGATTATCAAAACGGGACCTGTGATGGGCCTCCACGAATCGAATAACACCATCCAATCCGATTAAGGATTAAAGGCAAGCTGCCCTGATAAAATAAATAATATTAAAAAAAAATACAATAAGCCAAAAAGATGGATCTTGTCAAAATGATTCTGAGGAGATTTTATAAAATCATGGTCAACCCTAACCAAATACTTAGGGTTTTTTTTTTTTTTAATGTAATTTGTGCCAAAATAACTTAAATAATTTAGGTAGAGAAAAGAATAATTGCTAGCAAATTCGGAAAGAATACTTTTAAATTATTTATTTATTTATTTATTTATTTATTTTATCAATTTTGAGCTAACAATAAGTTACACTAAAATAAGCCTCAAGTCTAATTGGGCCAATGCTAAGACAAGATGACTATCAATATTTATAGAATAAGATAAAAATTATATCAACAAATTATTTAAATAAAAAATTTATGTAGAATGCTACATCAATGATTATATATATAATTATAAACTCAAGTGATAGGTCTTTCGCTTCAAAACGATAAAATCACTTTATATGAAAATCTGCATAAAAATTATATTTACTCTTGTACAAAATTTAAATACAAATTGATCACTATTGTGTGTGTATTTTTTTAGAAAAAATAGTTTTTCTAAACAAAAACATTTATCATTGTCTTTTAAAAACATCACAGTTGCATTATTTAAAAATATATATATATATATATTTGTGCTGTATTTATATGTAGTGTAAAACATTCATGAATGGTATATGTTTTCCTAATTTTTTTTTGGGGAAACAAACAAGACTAAGTAAGTAGCAATTAGTATAAATAATAATACTTATGCTAGCAAGCGTACACATAAAGCCAATCAAACCCAACCTAAGATTTTCATAGGTAAGGATTAAAGTCACCATTATTTTTATAATATCATAAGCATGACTATATTTTATTGATTATTTTTCTTTCTCAGCACATCAATTTAGAGTGCTTTTATTTATTTATTGTATCTGACTTTCAATACACTCCTTTCAAATCTATGATCAAAACACAACATAAGTGTAACTTAGGCCAAGTTTGGCAACTCTAAAATAATTCATCTTTTTATTTTTTTTTCCATCACATCACCTCTCTATTTTTCTGCACATCTTTTCGTAAAAAGACAAAAAGTACACTTATTTAGGTCATCTCAAACAACCTCTTAATAGATGAGATACTTCTTTAAAAACATACTTATAATGTTTAGATTCGAGCCTCAGCCTCCTTTTCTATTCCCTTCCCAACTAATTTACCGAAAAAACAAAAGCAAGAACAAAAAATTAGACCACAAGTAACAAACAAACCAATTATTATGATAATCGCTTGTCATTTTGGTTTATTCACTACTTGTATATACACCATCAGGAACAACTTGTAATAATATAATGGAGACCATCCCAGCAGTTTAAAAGAAAAGTACAATAATTCAATGAGTTTAACATAATTGTACGAACCTTTTGTAAGGCTAAAACGAACAGAATTGGCAGGTAAACACAAGATAATTAAAGGTGTTAGGTTTTTGTTATTGACAATTTCGTTTGACAAAACTTATTTCAATTGTAATTTTATTTGATTTTTATTTCAGCGAGACTATGAGTATTTAGATGCGAATCCAACCCGAATTATATTTATGTAGAAGAGTTTGCGATCTTAATTTTATCATGTTTATCACTTCGCTGACTATGTTTGGGATCAAGCTGCCTGATTAGCTCACGGGGGTCCAGGAGGTAACGCCCCTTGGTGGGTCTGAGGTAGCGCTAGGGCGGGGTTGAGGGGGTAGCGCCCCTGAAACAAAAAGTAAAATTGCAGTCGAAATTGTTTGCCCGCTCGAGCGGCCGATTGTGCGTTCGAGCAGAGATGCAATCCTTTCAGAAGTTTCACTCACTTACAAAAGTACTGGGAGTTATATTTTTCTGCTCAAGCGGTTTTTCCTGCGCTCGAGCGTAAACCCTTGTTCTGAAACACGTGTTTTAGTCAGTCCGCTCAAGCGGCTATACCTGCACTCGAGCGGAGATCGCGATTCTGTTTTCTATAAATCTGTGATTTATTTAGTTTCTCGGGTATGACTTCTAGATCTTCTTATTGGGTATTAGGGTTTTCATTTAGAGCTTTTTTGCTTGTTTCCTTTGATATCTGTGAGAGTTTAATTATGAATTGAGTGGATTATATTAAAGGGTTTGTTTAATTTGTTTTATTCACAAAAGAGAGTTGTTTTTCGATTGGGTTCCGGAGTGGCTTATCGCCGTGGATTTGACATCGACGTTGTGGATTCAACATTGGGCAAGACAATTTCGAGGTGAAGATAGGGTTAGAAGAGACACATAGGGGTCGGTTCGATTCGGGGTGTGAATTCGCTAGGTAATTGAGAGTACACTTATATAATTCCTTTGTGTCTTCTTTAGTGGATTGTTTTGTGGCTTTTACCCGTAATTTTTTTATCACAATTGGAGGCGTTCCAATTGTGATTTTTTCACGTAAAATCGTTGTGTCGTTGTGTCGATGTGTCTTTGATTATTTGATTGAGATTGCTATTTTCTAATTAAAATTGATACATAATCACAAATTGATATCTCAGAAATTTTAGATTTTTCAAAAGGTGAATATATACATTTTGTGTAAAAAAAATATTATTTTTTCATCTAAACGACTAACAAATAGCTGATGCAAAAGGGTTGTGTTTTGTAATTAAAACTTTAAGCAGACACAATATAATTATATAAAATTTGTAATTTACTCCAATAACAATAATAATAATATAAGAAGAAGGAAAAAAGAGCTTTCATAAAACTTATTTACATAAAAAAAACTGGATGTCTTTAAAAATGAGATAAAAGAGGGTGCAAAAAATATTATGCTGCCGACATGAAGAAGCGTTCTAAATGTAAACAAAAAGAGAACACTATAGTTGAAATCGATGCATCTCCCTACAATTTAAAATGTAGCTCCCGATAAAAATAGTCTTCTTCAACTCCATAAAATAAAACTAATAAAAAATATTTAAAATAAAAAATTGTTACTCTATCCGAGCAATGATATACAAACAATTTTTGTACAGAATTTTCATACAGAATGATGTGATTTGTCATAACCCCTTCATTTCCGATCACAACATCTACCATTGTCATTGTCTTCGTAATTTCAAAGAATGTTATTAAACATCATTCTGAATGTGTTTTCTGTACAAATTTTTGTTTGCAAATCATTTTTCTACCTAGAATAACTTTACCCCTAAGATGTGAACCTCTCTCTCTCTTTGTCTCTCCTTTGTCTTTGTACGCTTGAATACTGCAGAAATGAGCTGAACCCAAAAAACCAAAAGGAGAAGACTTGTTAACATTAATGTTCCGTGCAAAATAAATAAATAAATAGAAACAATTCTGCTATGAATACATAAACTAAACACATATTATATATATAAATGAACAATATTTTATAGAGTTAATAAGTTAGACCACTCCTAAGAAATCCGTCTTATAGTTTTTTGGAATAAGAAGATTCATAAACAAAGGATGATAGCTGAAACAACTAGTAAAGTTCATGTATGTAAACTAATTGAATTATGTGTGTATATACCTTATAAACCAAAATGACAAGTGAGTATAGTTTTGATTTAACTTTTTGGTTACCAAATTCAATTTCTTCGTAAACTTCTTATCGAAAGAAAATAGGGGGGAGAGAGAGAGAGAGAGAGAGAGAGAGGTCAAAGCCGCAAAGGTCGGGAAGAGCTTTCTTTCATTTCATCCCCCTAGACCATGCTTTTGTTCTTCAAAAGCCACCTAACTAATTATTAAACCAAGTTTATGTCTGAAACACCAAAAATGCTACAGATCAGTAAGGGGTGGCCATTGATTCAATAGTAAAACATTAGCCCAATAATCTCGATATTATGGGTTTAAGTTTCACGACAATCACTTTGTATATTATACCAAAAGTTAGGTGTGTACCCAATCTTTTTCCTCCCAATACACATGAATGTGTACTATTTGAGCATTATTTTTTTCTTCATAATGCCGTGTGGGCTCACACCGTGATAATTTAATTTGTAGTTTATTAGAAATTTCTATTAAAAAAAAAAAAAAACCTCTTAAAAGAGTACTAGAAACACACTCTTACACTCTTATCAACAATCTTATTGGGATGTTTGGAAAACTTATTTTAATTTGGATGTGTCACACTATTCAGTACAGTTTTTATTTATAATTTATTATACAGAAATAACTTAAATAAGTTGATTGTCTAAAAGTTAGAAAAATAATATTTTTAAGTTCTGTTTTCTGATTATTAATTTTTAACTTGAAAAATCTATTTGTCATATAATGTGCAACCCACATAAAATTTGTGAATGTATTAATAAAATTATTAATGAGTGTTAATGTCATAGCATTTACCTAAAAGAAAAAAATGGTACTACATACACTAATTGATATATTAATTAGTGTACCAACACAGACTATAACATTGCTATTTCAAAATTATGGACCCCCACCCATTATACAAACTATAAGATTCAAAACTTTAAAAATTATGACACATCATCTGTTAAGCAATACTTCCATGTGTGTTGATTTATTGTAGCAGACCCCATTATACTTGTGTAGTTAAAAAAAAAATAATAATAATTAATTACACCAAGACTTTTAATTATTAGCAAAGATTACTTTGTTTTTCTCATCTACACGGTGTATTAAGATCTCTTTAACTATAAAAATGTATCACTTTCACTCCATCTAGATTATTTACGAATAAGATGTATATATATAATTTTTATAATTTAGTGAGTTACTATATACGGATTCATAAATTAGATGAGTAAAGTAATATTCAAGAAAATTTTGGTATAGTTAACTCCGAAAAAAAAAAATTTCATTTATCTACAGCAATACTCTTCCCTAAATGAAAATCGTAGTTGTTGTCATTTACTGGGTAGGGCAACAAAGTGGCCTCTAGAATGAGTAAGTGATGTTCTTCAAACTGAAAACAAGGGCAAATTATTAATCTTCATGACCAGGACGGGCCATGGAAGGAGAGGGAACGTTTCAGTAAAACCAGATACAGATGAATCCTTCACCGCAACCAAATTCCAATTCTGCCCCTCCTATATAGTAACTCTTCAACAGCCCATCTTTTGTCCACTGGTTTGTACAATACAAACTTCAACCCATTCTCTCTTTCACTATTTTTCACATGTAAAAAAAAAAAAAAAAGAAGAAGAAGAAGAAGAAGAAGAAGAAGAAGGAAACAACAAGAAGTATGTTTCCCTATTCTAATGCTACATTGAGCTTGTTTGGTGGATTATTGAAAGTTAAAAATTGATAATCAGAAAACATAAATTAAAAAGAAGTTCTCTCCTAACTTTTAAATAATTTTTTATCTTCGATTTATTTAAGTTATTTATGTTTGATAAATTGTAATTAAGAAAAAATTACATCAAACAATATGACACAAATCCCCAAATTAGAATAACTTATAAATAGCATATTTAATCAGCACCAAACACCCCTATTGTGTTGATATTATCAAAAATAGTTTTTATTTTTTTTTTTAAATTTCAATTAACTAGTATATATATTGGAGATCTCCCAACATCATATATATGAACATCCATCAAATCAATTCAACAAAAAAAAAACCATATAGAACATAGGATTAATAAATTTAGGGGGAAAAAATTTATGGGTGCCAATCACTGAATGTGATAAACAATAATTTTGGGTTTTGACTTCTATATTATGCAAATCAAAGAATAATTTTGGGTGAACTTCCAACCTCATGTAACACTTAATACCAAATTCACACATAAACATAAAAGTCTAGTATTTCTACAATTTTCATGAGCATGAAAATGGAATGAAAGAGATAGATGGGGGTTACCTGGAAAGAAAAATTGTTGAAAGAATAAACGAAAGAGGGAAAGTGAGCTTGAAAAAACTTCAGCAAGACGGACCAACGCTCCGACCCTCCTCGCTTCCCGATCTCTGTTGTTGCTGCGGTGTCTGCGGTTGTTGTGGCTGTTGTTGATGAAGCAAAAGCTGTGGCTCAAGCTGAAGCTGGTGGTGGTGATGATGGTGATGAGTGTGATCTTGTGGCTGTTGTTGAATCTGATAAGGATTATCAAAAGAACCCAAAGCCAAAGACGGTGACATAGCACCAGTACTAGTCATCTGATTAAACCCACCGCCACCGCCACCGCCACCACCAACCGGTCCCGGGTCAAACCCACTGTTGAACCTCACCAGCTCCTGTTGCTGTTGTTGTTGCTGCTCGTAATTCCGCAACATCTCTTGTTGCTCTCTGGCAGCCACCGCGGCCGCCAATTGCTGAGCCTCGATCATTTGCTGGTGGTGTTGGTGGTGGGGTTGAGCGTCCCGAATCACCAATTGAGCGTTGTGCGACGCGGGTAAACCCAACATCGACATGGAATTCATGTTGTAAGGTATCATTGAAGATGAGGCCGGATTGTTTTGCATAAAACCGGGGTGTTGGAGAATTGGGAGCATTGCCGAGGGCCCAATGTATGTGGCTAATTCTTTTTTAGCGTGGTAGAGGTCGATTTGGACTTGTTTGAGTCTGTGTTGGAGGATTGATATGAGGCCTACGCAACCGTAAACTGGGTCGCGGAGCCTCGCATCTGCTTCGTACGCGAGGGAATTCACGGCGTCTTCGCGCTGGGCCGCGTTGAGTTCGTTGAGGATTTTTGCGACGTTGCTTGCGCCGAAGACTTTGTGAACATTGGCGAATTTTTGAGGCTGGTCTGGTGGGAAATAGGGTGCGAAAACGCACTCTTGTGTGCATTTTCGCCGGAGAAACTTGCACGCCGCACACGGAGAGTTTGATGATGACATCGCTTAGAAAACTGTAAATATAAACGTAACTTAAAAACAAATCAACTCTTCAAAATTAAAAGAAGATCACACATTCTATATATGAAATATATAGCATTTATTGAAGTTTTGTTCACCGATTTTAGCAAAGACAATTAATATAATCAAAATATCGGATTATATGAAGAAAGGAAAACAAATGCTAACAAAAATGAGTCGAAAATAATATATATATATATATTTAAGATATTCTGGGAATAATTACCAATAAATGTAAAAGCGATGATGATCAAGGCTTCAATCAATGCAATGCCAAAGCCTAATGCGGGAATCAGGAAGAACGACGAGTCATCTCTATATCCCTCTCTCTCTCTCTCTCTAAAACTCTCAACGTCATCAACTTGAAATGCAAGAAACTCACCCATTTTTCTAGATCCGTTTTCCATCAAAATAACTTTCGAGAAAGAAAACACATCAAATCACCAAAAAAAAAAAAAAAAAAACCTTCTCTGTACGTTCAATCAAAACGTCGAGATCTTTCGTTATCTAACCAAACTCGACCCCCCCCCCCCCCAAAAAAAAAAAAAAAAAAAAGCGAGAGATGTACTCGGAAATGAAAGAAAACGAAGAAAATACCTTTTGATTAGTACTAATATCTTCTTGTTCTCTCTCTAATTCTCAAAAAGAAGCTATACAATCTGCGAGAGACAACAACGGTGAAACCGGCGAGAAAACAAATCGTCGTAAGTTTGGCGTCGAAAATGGTGTGGGATTCCACGGAACGAAGAGAGCCGAGGGTCTAGGGTTCGAGTGCCACAGAGAGAGAGAGAGAGAGAGAGCGCTCGATCCGATCTTCTGTTTCACGATCCCAAAGAGAAGACGGAAACTCAGGAATACAATATGACTGTTATATATATGCGTTCACACACACACACACACACAAGGAGAGAGAGAGAGAGGTTTTTGAAAATAAAAACTGGAATGAGAAGGAAAAAAATGGAGAAATTATAAATAAAAAAAATTCCCATTTTGATCTTTATCATAAAGTAAATCATTAATTTTTAATTTTATCAATTTAAATATTAAAATTTTCATATATTTTTAATTCGAACCATTTATTTATTTTCGTTAAGTTAAATCGATGAAAAAATTAATAGTTTAGTTTTTAAACTCAATAAAAATAAATATTTTAATTATAGTTACTTTAAGTTTAATGACCAAAATAATATATTTTTCCTTTTTTATTTAACAAAAATAGAAAAATAATTTAGATTTAAAACAAATCAAATAATTAGATTTTAAATTGATAAAATTCAAAATTTATTTTGTTAAAACTCTGATTTTTATATTTTTTATAATTTCTCCAAAAAGAAATTACCATTTTGTTTTTGATATACACATATCTATTTTAGCCTTCGTTTGACATGTTAGACTTTTTGATTTTTTACTATTTTAGCTACAAAAAAGACAAAATAGGTTTTTTTAGCTCAATAAGATAAAAATATTACATCTAAATTATAATCATTCCATTTTTTTTTTCCACAATAGTCAAAAAGTCTATCTTAAAAGAAACTTTTTTTGCCTCAAATTAAAATAATTAAAAAGTCAAAAAACAAACTCACATTCCAAACAAACCCTAAATATATAAAGTGAAGACGGTTGGTTGGTGATATTGATACATTTGTGTTTTATATTTATATTTTTTTGAAATATCTTTGTAATTGATATATATATATATTATTTATCAAAAATATATATATATATAAACTGGACTTGAAATTTAAAATTACGAATTTGACAAAACAAGACATTTACGACTTGACCCACATATATTATATATGCGTACTTTTTTATCATTATTTTTATATTATTATATTTGTTAAAATTTCATAAGCATTGGGTTAGTGCATAGAGTTCGATGGCTGTGTGCGGTGCATTCTGTGCCGTTGATGTGCATGGGGAGATGTTAGAACCGTTGGATTAGAAGGCTTAACAAAGAGTGAGGTTGTCTTATCTGAGTTAATATTAAAGTGTTGTTTGGGATGTTTTAAATAAATGTATTTTTTTAACTTTTTATGAAATATGGATTGGATTTAAAATGATATGATAGAGAGGTGATGTGACTTAAATAAGATGATGTGATTTAAATAGAATAGTGACTTTTTGACTTTTTTATGGATATCAAACCTAGCCTAAGGGTTCGTTTGAGAAGTGGATTAACTTTTTAATTATTTTAATTTGAGGCTAAAAAGTCTTATTTGGAAAGGAATTTTTGGCTCTTTTGACTTTTTGTGATAGAAAAAATATAATAATTATGGATTAAATGTGATGTTTTGTTTTATTAAACTAAGAAATCTATTTTATCTTTTTGTAACTAAAATAGTCTCAAATTCAACCCAACCCTCCTTCCTAAACGAAGCCTAAATGTGTCTGTGAGTTACCTCTTTGTCCCTGTACTGTCTACATGTATTGAAATTATTCAATGCTCATTAACTAAGGGGTTGTAGTTCACTCCAAACAAATCCTAAGTTTAAATGATATTTCAAATAAGTAGTTTTTTTTTTTTTTTTTTATCAATAAAGAAAAATTTCATTAACAGCATGAAATTAAAAGTACAGAAAGATGATGTGCATCGAGAGAGATTTGGAAAGTACAAACTATCCCTACTACTGCTGCTCGCACCCATACAACCAACCCCTCAGCCTCACGATTTTTTTAAACAAGAAAATAAAAATAAAGGTTAAGAAGAACTTAACTCAACAAAACACATGAAACCTCACAAAATTATCCCACACAACCCAAGTAAAACACACTCCACAAGTAAAAACACACCCACTGAGCAGAGACTCTCACGCCTATCTCACCGCCGGCCGCACCTATCAAGACCGATAAACACCGATGACCGTTAAACACCCATCTCCACTTCCAAGGTCAGAACACTTCTTTTCCGATTCAAGCTCCGAACACCCATTGCAATCGACACACCCAAGGACAATCAAAACCCACTGCCATCTCCACTGCCATGGTCGGAACAAATCTTCTTTTCCAATCCAAACTCCGAAACACACCCACAAAAATTCTACACTACGCCTCACCCATCGGAACTACTTATGCCGCAGTCTCTACCCCACCGCGAATCCTTCCTTTGTCCTTCAACTCCATCTCTGTAACCATCTTCACAGCCTCATCTTCTTTCCCATTAAACTTGATCCCCAAAGCATAACCCATTTGAATAGTAGCTAGAGCTTCCTTACGAGCTAGAGCACAAGCCTCCGAGCTGCTACCAGATTCCCTGGAAGCAGAAATTGCAGTAACCGCTAGTCTAAAAACTATACTCCTGAGTCCTCTCTTGCTAGTTGATGCACCATTCGGACCATAATTCCGAACAAAACCAGCGAAGCCTCCCAACTGCATCTGATTGACTTTCCTAGATTTCCTTTTATCTTTCTTTTTGCCTTTATCTTCCAACTGATCCTTTAACAGTTGGTTTTCAGTGGGTTGAATTGCTACCAAACATGGGCTAGCAATTCCACCAACTTCAGCTCCTTTCGGCCCAGCACTCATAGACTAGGCCTGACCCAACACGACCAATTTCAAATAAGTAGTTACTAGCTTAAATTATAAGATTTACTATTTTTGTGTTAAAATTTTAAGAAACAAACTATTAAGTGTCAACCTATAAATAAACAATGGTGTTACATACACCAATTGGTATACTAATATATCAATATGTGCTATAACATTGTAATTTTAAAATTATGGATCTCATCCATTATACAAAGGAAGCGACTTCTCTCTAGTCCATACAATGGATTATAGCGTGCTGTTGACCTCGTAAGGCCCATCACCGGTCTCGTTTTGATAATCCGAACTGTTTAATGTGTAGAACTCGTCGAGTACTTCATACTTGTAAAAATCACATTAATCATATCTTGGTAGCCCCTTGATCAGGGCACATTTTTGTTCATAATTTATTTTTAAAATCATATTTACCATTGACAAAAATCTATTTCAATCAAATGACTATCGATATTAGATCAACATGATTTTTGTAAGTATGAAGTACTCGACGAGCTCTACACGTTGCACTGTTCGAATCATTTAGATGGGACCCATGGTGGGTTTCATGGATCCAATAGCACCTTCTAGTCCACTGTGTGGACTAGGGAGAAGCCTCTCCCTTATACAAATTATAAAAACTCAAAATCAATAAAATAATACCATGTCATTTGTTAATACACTAATTAGGGTAGCAATTGATGCGCATAATTTTATTAAACAAAGTAGATTCTTATTTAAGGAGCATTCGATAATTTCTCCTTTCTCAAAGGTTTTTAATGCCTCCGCCGTCAAATTAAACTTACTTTAATAGTGATTTAGAAAAAATATATATATAAAAATCTTACAGTGTTGGTATAATTATATTATTATTTTTTTAGATTTTAATTTAAATAATATTTTATTCTCTTTTCATTAATAATTTATTAGTTATGTGAATGGAAAAATATTATTGTCATATTTTTTCACGGAAATATATCATTTTTGTTTTTTATTTCCATATTTTCAAACCATCTAAATTAGTTTCAATTCATTTAACTTTACTAAAAAGGAAATCAGTGTAATTATGTTAACATTGTGAGGCTTACACTTTATTTGTTGGAGCGAAAAACATTTTCTACAAATTTTTTTCTTTTTTCAGAAAAATATTTTATGGAGAAAATATTTTTCTATGTTTTGTATTGGTGGTAGTGGAACGAAGGTGAAGGTGAAGGTGAAGGTGAAAGTGAAGGTGAAGTTGAAGATGAAGATGGTGGCATGGTGGTGGCAGCAGTGATAGCGACTGTGATGGTTGTAGTGGCTGTGGGGATGGTGGCGTGGTGGTAGTAATGTGGTGATATTGGTAATAGTCCATAAAACTTTTTTCTTCTTTTAAAAGTGAAAAATATTTTCTGTCTATATAAGCTTATTTTCTGCTGATCGTGAAAAATGTTTTTCGTTAGACTTTCATTTTTCTATTGTACTAAATACCAAAAAATACAGGAAATATTTTTTAGAGAATATTTTCCGCCCAACCAAGAGGATTATTGTGTTTTTTTTAAAACCTAAGATGAGGTCAATTTGAATGTATTAATGATTGTGTTACTATATTTACTCTTTTACAGTAATATTACAAACTCAAACGCCTTGGTTTGGCATTCTTGCTAGGCTATATAATCGCAAAAGACAAAAAAAAAGCTACAAAATCACAAAAAGACAAAAAAGTTACAAAAGTATTAAACTACCCCATATACAAACAAAAAGTCAAAAAAGCATCATTCTATACTAAGGGTAATTTTGTCATTCCAAAGCCAAAAAGTCAAAAAAGCCAAACAAGAATACCAAACGACTAAAAAAGTCTTAGGCTAAAAAAGTCAAAAAAGTCAAAAAGCTAACTAAAAAATTCATTGCCCAACGATAGAAATTACTCAAAATTATCATTTTGTGATTTAGATTTATTCTACATATGAATTTCATAGTACATAAATTTAATTTCAACCACACAATACTCATTCGAGGTAAATTTGAAGTACTAGGGTAGGGTTCACAGCATTTTCCTTTCTTTTTTTTATTATTTTAAAAAATTACATTATACGTAAGTTGTTTTTTATCTCTCAATTATAAAATAATAAAAAAAAAAAACTGACTTACCACATCCCACTTGTAAAAATTTCAACAATGTTACAAGCTCGTAATTTTATTCAAACACACTTAGGGATGGCAATTTGAACTCCGCCCAACGGGGACCCGGACCACCCTGCCCCGATAAGTCGGGTTTTCCCTGAAAAATATCCCCCACAAGGCCGGAGCTGGTATTAAAAAATAGATCCCCGATGATTTTCGAGCCGGGGACAAGGATAGATTCCCCGGGCCCGGCCTCGACCCCAGCCCCGGCTCGAATGATCCCCGACATCCCCCTATAGATATACATATATTTACACTCACTTCACTTCACAAATCTCAAGACTCAAGTATCTCTTACTCTCTCTCTCTCTTCTCTATGCCCTCTCTCTCATCCTCTCTTTTCTCTCTGTGAGGACGACGACGGCCGTGAGGGCTATAGTGGCTTGAACGAGCTTTTTGACACAAGTATGGAACTCTCTCAACTCATCATAGCTTCTCTCTTGGACCTCCGCCTCCTCCATTTCCTCCAACACTGATCTGAAGCCTCCAACACAGGTATGAAACTCTCTCTCTCTCTCTCTCTCTCTTTCTCTCTCTCTCACTTTTTTCTTCTCCTCTCTCTGGCTCTTAATCTTTGGTGGGTCTTCCTTACATTTGAGATCTGATAGATGATTGTAGAAATTGTTCTTGAATGTTGGTATGATTTGAGCCTATTTTGATGAAATTCATGTATGTTTCTATTGATTTTGGATGTGAAATCATCGGCTCCAATGATCATGACCAAATTGTTTCTGCTGTTTTTTTTTTTTTTTTTTTTTTGGTCGGGAAATTTTCGAGATCAAGGAAACCCGATCCCTGTTAGGGAGCGGAGGCGGAGGTGGGGGCGAGGACGGTGATAGGTTTCCCATCGAGGATCGAGGCCGGAGACGGAGGAATTTTCACCAACAGAGACGGAGAGTGTGATCCCCGACCCCGCCCCGGCCTGTTGCCATCCCTAAACACACTTGTGTAACCCAAATTCTTTCAACTCAACAATATACCAATTAAATCTCAATCACATATTTAATTTCTAGGTAAATTTCTTGACCCAAATTCTAAATTAGTAGAATTTTTGTACCAACAAATAAAAAATTATACAATTACTTTCAAACACCGCGTAAACAAAATGGTGAGTATTAATAATTGTCCTAATTTATTTCATTTTGCACGTAGTAATGCTAAGGATTTAGATATAAAAATTTATAAATTATTCAAAATTTCACATTAATGGCTTAAATTTATTTTATAAGTGAACCTCATACTTCATCAATTTAATATCCACCACACCTATTTATTTCTGAATAAATTTTGCGTCCCAAATCTTGGAATCCTAAATTTTTTGCTTTACGCTTGTGCTCTCTTATTTTGCACTCTTTTGTTTTGTTTTGTTTCGTTTTTTTGTTTTTTTTTTTTTGTTTTTGTTTTTTTTTTTCATTTAAACAGTTAACAGTAATGTCATTGCCCAAAACAAACCACTCTGTTTCAAAACTAATGAATAAATGGGTGCAACATGTACAATTGTGGCACTTTTTCTAAATGCAGTAAATTGATGTTTTGTAACAATTTTAATGTTTTAAATTATTGTTAAGTTTTTATTATCTTGATAATCTTTTTAACAAAAAAATCTCATTTTTAGTTAACGATTTTGCCAAAGTTTAAGGAATTGTTTTGGGTGTCCTAAATAAATGCACTTTTTATTTTTTTGAACTAAAAAGTTGAGGAAAAAAATATAGATGTTTGGGTTAATTTTTTGTCTTTTTACGAAAAAATGTGTAATAAAAAATTATATAAATAAAGTGTAGGGTAAACTACCAATAGGTCCTACTTTGGAGACTTATTACCCAAGAGGTCCTACTTTGGAGACTTATTACCCATTAAGTCCTATTTGATAAATTTATTAAGTGATAAAGATAAATTTATCAGTCTTTTTTTTTTATGAAAAAATTTATAGTGATAAATTTATCAGTCTTTTTTTTTATGAAAAAATTTATATTGATAAATTTATCAGTCTCTTTATTTTTATGAATAAATTTATAGTGATAAATTTATCAATCTCTTATTTTTATAGTGTTAAATTTATTAGTTAGGACCTGTAGGTAAATAAGTCTAGTTAATAGGACCTACACGTAAGTACCCCTAAAGTGTATAGTGGAAGAAAATTAATTGATTGTACTGCTCTCCTGCGGCTGCACAGCATGTCTCCACAGAAATAATTGTCTCCTTCGGGGCAAATAACTTTTGGATAGTGATGGTCGGTCCGTGGGGGCCATCATGGGTCCTATTTTAATAATCTGAACCGTTGAATATGTACAACTCGTCGAGTATTATATGCCTGTTAAAAATCACATTGATCGGATATTGATAGCTATATGATAAGATTAGTTTTGTTCAGCAATTAACTATCACACCATTCGTTTTGTTTATACAAAACTGATTTAATCATATAGTTAACGATATCCGATCAACATGATTTTTTACAGACATATATTACTTGACGAATTCTACATATTGACGGTTCAGATTATTAAAATGGGACCCATGGTGGCCCCTACAAACCGACCATCATTGTCCAAAAGTTATTTGTCCAAAGGAGGCAATTTTTTTTTTGCCCCAAGAGAAGTGTATGATGGCCTGCTTAACGGCTGTGACGTTGTCAGTGGATTTATATTATAAAAATATATAAAATATTTTTTTAATATTTTTTATTTGTGAATAGTAATATCTTTTTTGAATTTGTATAATTTTTTGACTTTTTAGATTATATTTGACTTGCCAAACTTGGCCTGAATGTTAATCACTTATCTACAAATAATGAGCTTGAAAATTGAAGTAATTAATTTAAATGAAACTAATGGTGGGACAAATGTAACTACAAAAATCACCTTATTTTTGTTACCCGATGTGATACTCGGATTCAAGTTTATCATTGCTTTTTTTTTTTTTGGTTTAAATAAATCTTATCAATCATTAATCAATATAAATAATAGAAATAAAGGCGTAAAGGTTAGTTTTCAATATAAAACGGCATTTTGAAAAGCTGGTTAAAAATTAACTTTTGACTTTTAATATTTTGAATCATATTATTTTTCACATATTTTATCTAAAAAAAGACAAAAAAATAAAAAAAAAAATCAAAAAATCATTTTTTAACTAACTTTTCAAAACACCCCAAAACAATGATTCCTTTGTTTAATATGGGGATATAATGATAGATATCATATTTTCGATGTTACGATAAGCACAAATTAATTAATCATATAGTTTTATAATATGGGATAATATTCAAGCCAATGATATCATTTTTCAATTTTATCTACTCTTGTACTTGTTATAGCAACTTTAATTATGCAGTCAAAAGGGCACAATATAGATAAATTTTCAAAAAAAATTCATGATATTTTTTTTGAAGGTCCCTAATATTAGGGAAATGTTTGAGGGCCCGTAAATTTGTGCCCCGAATGCCCCGAGAGAGAGAGAGAGAGAAGATCGGGGAAGACGACCGCAGCTCGTCGCGTCGCCGACCGCCGTCGCAGCCCAGCTCCGTCGTCCAGCCCAGCTCCGTCGTCACCCAGCCCGGTCGTCGCGCAGCCCAGCCCCGCCGCCTCCGCCTCCCACCCCTCCCTCTGCCCCCTGCCTCTGCAACCCAGCCCCGCCGCCTCCGCCTCCCACCCCTTCCAGCCATTGAATAATTTGCCCCCTCCCCTCCCCTCCCCTCCATCTCTTCCTCCCCTCCCCTCCCCCTCCTCTTCTTCGTCGTCTTCGTTCATCTGCTGAAAAAAAAAAAAAAAAAAAAAAAAAAAAAAAAAAAATACAAAAACGACGCCGTTTTTGTATATTAGGGGTATTCGGGGCTCCCAAATTCGGCCCTCAATCACAGCTCCTAATATTATTCTTGATGTACATATTGGCAGTTAGATAACAAAAACTCAAATCATTAAATAAGCCAAAAGTTTGTCCCCTCCGTTTTAATATACTAATACTATTATTATTAGACCACAATACTTTAATTTAGGCCAAGTTTGGCATACACAAAATAATTTATCTTTTTATCTTTTTTTCATCACATCACCTCTCTACTTTTTTGCATATCTTTTCATAAAAAGACAAAAAGTACACTTATTAAAGTATTGTGGCTTACTAATTTATTAACAACAAAGTAAACTTAAAAATATATCAGATAATTAACTAGTTATATGTAATAAGTAAAAGAGTAAATAAATAGCTATGTTTTCCAACCATTTTGAATATTGAAATAATAGTGCGTACAAGATTACTTTGGAAACATAGGGCTCATTTGGAAAGTTGGTTAAAATTTAATTTTTGATTTTTAAGTCATTTTGGGTCATATCACGTTTCACATTTTTTACTCAATAAAAGACAAAAAAGTCAAAAAAAAGTCAAAGAGCTAATTTTAGCCAACTTTTCAAAACAATCCAAATTCATTGTCAAAGTTTGAAATTAAGAAATTGTAATTTAGTCAACTATCTTTATGATCTTCCAAATTTGTATTGATATTTGAAGAGTTTTATTGTTGTTAAATTCGCTTTTCAATGTGCATCCATAAGAAGAGAAACAAACAAAAAGAAAAGAAAAGAAACGAAACGAAAAATTTTAGTCAAAATCGCTTCATTGGACTCTTATTTGATAAAAAGGACTTTTCAATTTATTTTATTTCATAAACCCCATAAAGAGGAGGCGTATAATTGAATAAGAAAAAAATAAAATATTATTTTTATTTTCTTGAACAATGTTGTTAAACTAATATGTTACTATGAATCAGAGTAATAAGTTACTGTCAAAGAGAATACTATCTTACTGTTTACATCAATATTGATGGTAATAAATTTTTTTTAAAAAAAATTCATGATCAATATGAATATTATTTGATACATCTTGATAAGAGAATTATAAGAATATTAATTTTATTAAAAATCGATATTTAAATCAAAAGTTCTATTATTTTAAAGTTTAATATTTTAGTAATAGTGGTATGTATTGAATTCTTCAACGAAATTTTTTTTGTACTTATCTTTAATGTATTAAAATTTTATTGTGAGACAATTTTGAGCAAATCCTCTGAAAAAAATAAAAATAAAAAAAATTCAAATCTCATTGTCGATCGCTACCAACTTGAGCAGCATGACTTTACCTGGAACGAAAAATTGTAGAAAGATTAAGCTGAAGATGGAAAGTGAGCTTGAAAATACTTGAGCAAGACGGGCCAACGCTTCGACGCTCCTCGCTTCCCGACCTCTGTTGTTGCTGCGGTGTCTGCAGTTGTTGTGAGTGTTGTTGATGAAGCAAAAGCTGTGGCTCAAGCTGAAGCTGGTGGTGGTGATGAGTGTGATCTTGTGGCTGTTGTTGAATCTGATAATTAAGGATTATCAAAAGAAACCAAAGCCAAAGACGGTGACATAACACCAGCACCCACTTGCACCGCCACCGCCACCACCAACCGGTCTGGGGTCAAACCCACTGTTAAACCTCACAATTTGCTGGTGGTGTTGGTGGTGGGGTTGCGTCGGGAATCACCAATTGAGCTTTGTGCGATGCGGTGCCAGCGGGTAATTAACCCAACTTTGACATAGAATTCATATTGTAAGGTATCATTGAAGATGAGGCTGGATTGTTTTGCATAAAGCCAGGGTGTTGGAGAATCGGCAACACCGCCGAGGGTCCAATGTATGTGGCTAATTCTTTTTTAGCGTGGCAGAGATCGATTTGGACTTGTTTGAGTCTGTGTTGGAGGATTGATATGAGGCCTACGCAACCGTAAACCGGGTTGCGGAGCCTCGCACATCTGCTTCGTACTCGAGGGAATAGACGGCTTCTTCGCGCTGGGCCGCTTTGAGGATTTTTGCGATGTTGCTCGCGCCGAAGACTGCGTGGACATTGGCGAATTTTTTAGTCTGGTCTGGTAAACCAAACTATAAACAAATCAACTCTTCAAAATTAACATCACCTTCTATATATGAAGATGAGACTGATGATGGTACGCCCACCTTACAATTAAAAAAAAAAAAAAAACATAACTTTATACTTTTTTGGATTATAATTAAAAGAATTTGTCATAACTAAACATAATATGAGATATAATTAAACATCCTCATGAGTCATAACTAAAATAATATAATAACTGAAAAAGAAAATTTGTTGGTAATTAAAAAAATGACATAATTAGGAGTATATATAATAAAATTTTTCAAGATGTATATATTAAAATTTCCCATGAAATATATATCATTTAATGAAATTTTATTTACCGATTTTAGAGATGGCAATAAATATAATCAAAAGGAAAATGTTTGAGGCTTTAAAAAAGGGTAATGGTAGGGGTGCCAAATTTTTTATTAAATAAATGATCAAATGTTACACATGATGTGGAGTTCGCAATTTTGTAGACCCCACACTTATGTGAGACATTTGGTCATTATTTGGTAGAAAATTTAGGGCTATAGCATTTTGCTTAAAAAATCTCATACAATTCAACTCACAATGATGTGATTTGATAAGTGTCAGTTTTTATTGGTCATACACTCAATTATGTGGGACTTACAGCCTTTGTCACATTATTGTGGATGCATTTGTATGTACAAAATGTGAATCTTTAACATTGTTGTAATCAAAATATCAAATTATATGAAGAAAAAATATATACATTTTCCATCTAAATTAATGAAGAGTATAATGACTAGCTAATTTTGTGAGTGGGTCTTCTTTTTCAAAAAAATTAATGTGAAATGAAATTGAAACAAGTCATTTATACACTCTTCTTCATTACTCTCCCTTTCAAAACTTGAAAACCCTAATTAATTCTAGGAAAATTTAGTCAAAACTGCTCCATTGGATCTTTGTTTGGTAAAAAAAAAACAACCCAATTTATTTTGTTTAATAAACACCCTAAGGAGGAGGTGTATAGTTGAGTAAGGATAAAGTAAAATATTCTCTATTTTTTTTAGATAATTGTGACAACTCTCACCTCTGATTAGTGCTAAACTGTGATTGAGCATAATAAGTAATTGATTAAGCTGAAATTCTAAACTGATTGTATGAACATGTTGCTTTAATAGCATTTCTATCTGTCTGTCATTAAATGATATGTTCATGTTTTAATTTCGAATTGCAAATTGAAGGCCTTATTGGCAACCGAATCAAAAACTGATTAGTGTTATATGCTAATTAGGATTTATGTGATTTTATGGTAGGTTTAATTAAAATTTGTTTTGGAATGATTAAATTAGATTAAATAATGCTAAATCACATTAGTGCAAGTAAATTGCACTTTTGCCACTTAGTGGCCTAATTCTAGACCAACACTCCTTACACCTTACATATGTTGGTGCACCACTTTTATTCACCTTCTTGACCCAAAAACCGTGAGAGAGAGGGAGATAGGAAAAGTTTGGTTTCAACAAGAAATTGGCTTGGAAAATTAGAGGAATTGAAGGAACATTGCAAAATTAAGCTTCTACATTTGGGATTCTAGACCTAAGGTAGGGAATTCATCCTCTCAATTATGAATTTAAGTTGTATCTTGCATGGTTCATGGAAATATTGGAGATTAGAGTCAAGTTTTAGCTCAAAGTGTTGAATTATGAGGCATTGTGTACATGCATGTCCATATCATAGTGTTTTGAAGTCATTTTCATGAAATTCCCACATGCATGTTCCTATCTTAGTTTCGGTCCATGAATTCACCATAATTTTGAACTCAATCTTGCATTTGATCTTATGTTGGCACACTAGAGTTCATGGGAATTCATGCATGTATGATTTTGCATTGTTCTTCATGTTTACATTTAATTTGGTGTTCAATTGGCTTACTTTTGGGCTTGATTTCATAATTGATCTTTGAAACATGTTGTAGTATGAGTTTTCAAGTGTTTTCCTGAAAATTAGCCCAAAAGAATCGAGTTTGAAGCTTTTAAGGTTGAGTTTTTGTGCTTGGGGATCAATCTGGAAATTCCAGATTTTCGATCCACACTTGAGCGGGGAACTTCACGCTCGAGCGTACACTCTGAGTACATGCACTTCCGCTCTAGCGTATAAAGTAACGCTCGAGCGTGAAATGCATATACCCAGAAGTTCATGTGTTTTGCAGTCCGCTCGAGCGAGAGAATTCACGCTCGAGCGAGGGTCTGAGTCTCACGCTCGAGCGGAGGTCGAGCGTCCGTCGAGCGTGAATATCATGCAACCAGTACTTTTCATGAGTTTGTAGCTCGCTCGAGCGGAGCTTCATTGTCTGCATGTCCGCTTGAGCGTAGAAAGACACGTTCGAGCGTGGACCCCTGTTTCAGCAAATTTTGAAAAGTGTTTTAAAATACATCTTTGCATCCTCATTTTATCCTAGGCATTCCTAGGTCAAGTTTAAGACATCTTAATGAGGATAATGTTATAGAATCACACCAAGTCAAGTTTAGGGGCTAAGCTATTAATCCTAAGTGTGTAACTTAGTGTGTGTTCATTCTGTAACTGTGTAGGGTTGGCATCCGAGGACGCTCATTAGCTCGCCTATAGCCCAGTGCTCTGTGAGTAACGATGTCGTAAAGATATGTTCAATTATGATTATTTTCTGAATGATCGACTGTACTGCTTCCTGAAATGACATTATTTACTGAATGAATATTTGTCCTATTTGTAAACTGTACTCGTGACAACAATAGCAACTTACTGTTACTGTTACTGCTATTGTTACAGAGATCTCTGTCGGCTCCAATGTTTGGAACCACTACTGTTTACTGTTTGATCGCCATCAACTGACTGTTCGGTCTGCCAAGACCTACTGTACCGTTTTGCTATTGGATGTACCACATATGACTATTATGGTTTCTAAATAACTGTTATGGCATGAAATATGAGCCACTGATTGAACAACTGATTTACTGATACAATTGACTGTTTTAATTACTGAAAGGACATTCATTCTTAACCCCTTTACGCATATGTTATTCACTGGGCTTTAGCTCACTGTTTATATTTATTTGTAGGTGTCCAGGCACCGGACCGAAGCTAGGAGCGTCAAGTTAAGCTCCTGTTTTGTCAAGCTGACCTTTATGCCTCACTCCGAGGTTCCAAGTCCGTTCAAGCTAAGGCTGTTTTGGGGTGCCTCAATTTCACCATTTTGTCTCTGATCTGTAATAAATGTTTAGGACTTGACTGTACAATTATGGTGTAGGGATTTGGTCTCTAACCTAGATGTTGTGTATGATGTAAATATACATGTTTTGATTATGAATGTGGCTTGTTCATAAAAGTCTTTTTGCATCGTGATCGTCACAGCTCATTGGACATCCCTTTTAATATTGTTTGGCTTCCACCAGCCCCTTACTTTGTATTACTGTCATTACTGTTAAGCAGGCCTTCGGTAATCTCGGATTACTGGCCGGTTGCGATGCTAAACCCATAGGGGCAGGTTCAGGTCGTGACAATAATATTACTACAGTAACATATTACAGTTTATATCAATTTCAACAATAATATTTTTTTTAAAAGAATTTCATAGTCAACATTGATCTTATTTGATAGATCTTGATGGGAAGTTGATTGACTTTTGACTTTTTGGATTTTTGCCTATTTTAGCTTGGGCTAAAAAGCCTCATCTGAGATGCATTTTTTTGGTTTTTTTGACTTTTGTAAGAGAAAAAATAAAATAATTATGGTTTAGATGTGACATTTTATCTTTTTAACTTTTTAACCTAATTTATCTTTTTGTGGCTAAAATAGCCCTAACCTCACATGCCAAACATAACCTTAATTTTATTAAAAATTGACATCTAAATCAAAAGTGATATTATTTTAAAATTTAATATTTTGATAATAGTGATATGTATTAAATTTTTCAAGAAAAACTTTTCATACTTATCTTTAATGTATTAAAGTTTTATTATGAAAGAATTTTAATCAAATCCCCCTTAATTCTAACCAGTACCAGTCTCCCCTCTTCCCTGTTGATCTTAAACCATCGTAACCATCTTTTTTATCTCTTAAACCATCGTCGTCCTCTGCCCAATCATTTTTTATTCCATCATATTATATACATATATATAAGACGAGCCCTAAAACCCCAATTTTGTCTCTGTATCCCAATCACCACGACTCAATTGATACCATTTTTTGTGTTTGGATCAAACCCAGATGAACAAACGCAAATCAATTAACAATTGTTAGTAATTTTAAGCTTTTCCTTCTTAGAAAAGTAGAAATATTCTTACAATAATAAGTTCTAGAATACTTCAAAGAGGTTGAAAAATTAATATAAGATATTTAGATGTATCTGTTTGTGTATAAAACATAATTAAATGAAATTTAGTTCTTTCCCGTACATAAATGAAAGTTAGAATTTAATGTAAATAATTAGAGAATTAAAGTTAATTTTTTTAATAGGCAGTTAATATGTGATTTAATTGAAATTTTGTTATTTTTTATGTTAAATTATTATTGTTAGAAATTATTTGTAGGATAGGAGACAGAAATGAAATAAGAGCAACAAAAAGATGAGGTAGTACACCAAAGGGGTAATAAGGTAATTTCATGTCATTATGCCAACAGTGCTAGGGTTGCAATTTAATTCAAAACCGCAATCGAATTCTCTGCCTATTTATAAACCATAGAGGATAAACTGCTCCCATGTTAAACCAAAGCTAAAATGAATTTTGCTCAAAAAAAAAAAAAAAAAAAATTCAAAGCAAGATACTCATAAATGAAGAAAAAACGAAGAAATTACCTTTTGATTAGTACTAATATTTTCTTCTCTCTCTAAATCTCAAAAGGAAGTATACAATCTACAAGAGATAATAACTGTGAAATCGGTGAGAAACAAATCGTCATGAATTTGGTGTCGAAAATGGTGTGGGATTCCACAAAACAAAGAGAGTTGAAAATTTCAGTCCAGACTTCTCCTTAAAACTCAAGTATTAAGGAGAGGGAGCCTTATAACTAGTACAGATGGGGCAACTCCAAGCGATGTGGGACATATTCCAACACACCCTCCTGGACCACAACACACACTAGCTGGACAAATAGTCCACCAGTCATAGGCTCAACCAAGCTCTGATGCCAAATTGAAAAGCCCAACCCACACTTCTCCTTAAAACTCAAGTATTAAGGAGAAGGAAACTAGAGCCTTATAATTAGCATAGATGCGGCAACTCCAAGCAATGTGGAACACATTCCAACAAAGAGAGCCAAGGGTCTAGGGTTCGAGTGCGAGAGAGAGAGAGAGAGAGATCTGATCTTTTGTTTCACAAATCCAAAGAGAAGACGGAGACTTAAGAATACAATATACTATTATATTACTAGTGGTAACCCATGCTATGTATCGGCAAGTAACAAAATGTGGTAAACAATACTAAATATGTTAAAAATTAATAACAAAATTCTATGATATTAATTTAGATAGGTGTATGGGAGGGTTCAAGAACGTCGTTGGAAAATTCGAAGATCTTCGAAGATCCTTGAAGAACAACTTCGAATTCTCTAGAAGATGATGAGAGGCTTAGATTCTTTAATAGTCTCAACTCAAGAACACAAGAGTAAAGGAGATGATGGAGATAAGAGATTGGGTGAAGAAGAAAGCAAAGTAGCTAGAGAGAGAATAATGTCAAGGCTCTCCCATGGATCTCCCACTTTTACTCTCAAGGTTGATAATGGAGAAGAGAAATTACTTCTTTCCCCAAGAGTTTTCTCTCCAAAATCTATCCCTTGTAAAGCTATGGGTGGGTGCTATTTATAGGCACCTCATGATGTAGGATGGAGCCCATGTGCAAGGCACATGGGGAATATTCTCTTTAACCACCTTGTCCGAGGAGGTGACCTCTCCGAGGATGAGAAAAACCCCGAAGAGGAGATCAACCCCTCGGCGAACTCTTTTTCTTAGCCACACCTAACCAATGATCCCCAATCATCCCAAAGGGCCGAGGTAGTCCTAGAGGAACCCCCCGCTGCTAAATATTGCCGAGTCTCATGGACCCCCCGGAGTCGTGCCACCTCGACCCGGGTATAGGCTAGTTTAACTGAAGAGTGAATTTATCTCCACTCATCGTCCTCGGGATCGGGTCCTTTGTTCGAACTCCATTACGCCCATGGTTCTGGTGCGTAGATCCCGGAAAGCTCCGAGCCCGCAAGTGTTCTGGGACTTATTAACGGAGCGGCTTCTAGATTGTGTTTGAATCCGTTCGAAGCCAAGTGCTTCGGATCTCTAGGTTCGTGGATCCAAACCCTTTCGAGTCCGAGTGCCTCGGATCTCTAGGCTTGCTCAATACCCTTTCGAGTCCGGGCCCGAGTAAGTCTCTAAGTTCGTGGATTCGAACCCTTTCGAGGCTTAGAGCGATTCAGACCGTTTGATGGCGATAAATTCAGACCCACCAACCTTGGACTATTGGGCCTAATTAATTTAGTGGGTTCAAAGTAGCTCTTCTTACAATAGGTACCTAAATAATAGATTTGATTGATCTTAACTAAAAAAAAAAAAAAGAGGATCAGAGTAAGATTCTATAAATATAAGATAAAAATAAAAATAAATTAAGTTTGAATTTGAAGATAAACTATAAGAATATAGAAATTGAAAATCAGATAAATCCTAGAAAAATAATAAATTTAATTGAAAATCAAGAGTAAGAGTAGATCATGTAAATATAAGATAAAGATTAAAAAAAAAATCAAGTGTAAATGTGAAGATAAATTATAAGAATATAGAAAGAGAAATTTAGATAAATCCTAGAAAAATGAGGTAGAGAGAAATTTAGTAAATATCAAATGAAAATTGAAAAAAAAAAAAAAATCAAAGTTGAAATTTAAAAATTCAAAAATAAGATAAGATAAACTTGATAAGAAAAACATCTAATATAACTCTAATAATAGAAGAACTGGAGAGAATAATAGTTTAAAAATTAGATAAGAGTAAAATGTCACCTATAATTTGTTAAAATTGATAAAAAAAAAAGAACTCAAAAATAAGAACCGTAGTAAGTTAAAATTATATAAGAGTTAAATGCAATCTATAATTTTTTAAAATTTAAATTTTGTGTAGTTAAAAAATAAACATTTATGTTATCTTATTATACAAATTTTAACTCTATTTTGAACAGTTTTTGTATTCTAAAGCTATTTAATTACAAAGAAAATTCAAGGATCACTTTTTTATTTTTTTAAATTTGTTTTGTGTCTATAACCTATAAATTTCAACAACTTTCGTATTTTGAAGCTACTAAATAAAAAATAATAATAATATCACTTTTTTTTTAAATATCTTAGTTAGTTTATTTTTACTATTTTATATGATACTATAATCATTCATTTTAAATAATAAAGTGTTAACCATAGAACGCGCATGACATAAATATTTCTATGGCAGTGACACGTGAATATAAAATTCAACAATCATAGAAAAAAAAAATTTACCTATGATTTTTGTCTAAATACATAAAACATATTTATTCAAATTAAATTTTGATCATTAATATGTAATGTGTTTATAATTTCAACACAAACATAGTTGAATAATAATTTTGTTTATAAGAAATTAACCAAACTTTTATTGAAGTATTCACATATTGAATCCAATCTGTTTAAAAATTACATGACATTTAATAATGTAATTGAAATTAACTATTAAATATTAATTAAGTAAAAAACATGTATTTTGAGTTTTTACTCTTCGAATGGATCCAAATGACCTTGTCTACAATTGATTTTCGTTATATATATATATATAAAGAATATTATGAGTTGAAAATAAAGTAATTTATTTATATATTCATTAAGGATTTTCAAATCCAATCTTGTGCTTCAAATATTCCTTTATGAAATTGACCTTTTACTGCAAAAGAGAAACTTATCATTTAAAAACTTAATCCTACTCACCACATATATGCAAAGAAACAAATTTAAACTCATGAAGATCTCAAATAAAAAAATAAAAATATAAACAAAAATATTTTAGAGCTACTACATAATTAAGTTTATTTACGTCTAAATTTAAATTGAATGCCCTCCTTATATATTACAACAAAATCGAACACATAAATTAATATAATTGAAGAATAAAATATAATAAAAAAATAAATGAGATCGAATAAAAACTTCTTTCAAACTCGTAAATGTGTTCCAAATACTCTTCTCGATTGGTACAATTTTTCTTTAAACAAATAGGTGAACTCTAACTGCATCACAAAACATCACTCTTTGTATTGGCCTTTTAGCCATTTGTTGCCATTGCTACTTTTTTCCTGTATGTTGTGGTTGTAAAATTTTTAAAAAAATGAATAATAAATTTTGGAGGCATGAGTGCATCTACTACATTATTATAATTTCAACAACTAACTTAGATTATGAAGAAAAAAAATTACATACACCAAATAAGCTAAAACTAAAACAAACAAAAAAATTCTGCAAAAGAAAAATAGAGCAAAAAACATAATATGAGATTTCAAATATATATTTCTTTTCACATGAGAAAAATCTTGCATAATTGGTTAAATCACCTGTTTAATTTCTCTGCAGGGTTCTTCTGTTCTCCAATATTTTTGCCCATTTTCATATTGTCATGGAAGTAAGGTTTTGAGATTTATAGCTTAATTTATTTATTTATTTTTTGAAATATCTTTGAGTAGGATATAAATTTGATGAAGGAATTTGAATTAGAGTCAAACTCATCTTTTATCTATAAATATTTTGAAAAAAATCCTATATATATGATATTATATATATCCATACCCTAAGTAATTAAAAAGTGAAATAAAATATATTAAAAAAGAGAAAAATAGAATGAGAGAAGAATAGATGTGCCACCTAGGAAAGAGTTTAATGAGATGTTAGAATTGAGAAGTTGGAGTTTTTTAAGAGATTTTTTTCCCGTACATTATAGTTGTAAATTTTTTTAAAAAAATGAATAGTAAATTTTGGAGGCATAAGCGCATCTACTACATTATTATAATTTCAACAACTAACTTAGATTATGAAGGGAAAAAAAAATTAAATACACCAAATAAACTAAAACTAAAACAAATAAAAAAATCTGCAAAAGAAAGAATAGAGCAAAAAACATAATATGAGATTTCAAATATATATTTCTTTTCACATAAGAAAAATCTTGCATAATTGGTTAAATCACCTGTTTAATTTCTCTGCAGGTTTCTCCTGTTCTCCAATATTTTTCCTCAATTTCATATTGTCATGGAGGTAAGATTTTGAGATTTATAGTTTAATTTATTTTTTATTTTTTAAAATATCTTTCAGTGGGATATAAATTTGATGAAGGAATTTGAATTAGAGTTAAACTAATCTTTTATTTATAAATATTTTGAAAAGATCCTATCCATATGATATTATAAATATCCCTAAGTAATTAAAAAGTGAAATATATTGAAAAAGAGGAAAAAATACGAAAATAGAGTGAGAGAAGAATAAGTGAAATATATTAAAAAAGAGGAAAAAATAGGAAAATAGAATGAGAGAAAAATAGATGTGCCACCTAGGAAAGAGTTTAATAAAATGTTAGGATTGAGAATTTGAAATTTTTTAAGAAATCACTACATTTGGTTATATATATAGTATAATAGTGAGTTTCTATCTTAATTTCTTGAAATTTTTTCCATGTGGTATTTACATAATTATATATATATATATATATTCTACAAGAACATCCTCCTCGACCACATTCTCCAAATAAATACTCTATAATAACTAGGAGTGCAATTTGGGTAGGCTCAACCCAAGCAACCCGAACCCAGCCCAAATTTTTTTAGAGTTTGAACAAGATATTTTTAAATTTGGTATGGGCTTGGGTAAAAATGTAGAAGCCCGAATTAAATTTGGAAGATCTTGGGCAAAGACTTCAAAAAACCCGAGCAACCCACAACACAAATTATACATATATAGATATATAAAAATATTAAATATACACACAAATTATTAGTCATTACATGATATTAAAGTAATTTAGATTATTAATCATATTGAATATGTATTATATATACAAATAACATAAAATCTTACTCTTTTTTTTTTTATTTTCACTCATAAATTGTAAAGACTACTATAGCGGCATCTCTCTTACATTATATAAATTATTTGTTTTGATGGTATTAATCATTTTCTATTAAAAAAAATGTAAATAAAGTCAAATTTTAATAATTTAATAATGTAGCTTAAAAAAATTTGAAAATTCATTTATAATTAGGGCAATTCGGGTTTAATTCGGTTCGAGCTTGAGCAGACAATCTCGGGTTACAATTCAGGCCTAGACAGGTCTGAGCAGGTCTTAGCACAACTTGGGTTGGGCTTGGACAACATCCCAACCCGATTGAACCCACCTGAGTTGCACCCCTAATAATAACTTATTCTTCTTTCCAATAACTTTTGTCTTTTTTTTGGGGGGGGGGGGGTGGACTTTTTGCTTTCTTCCTCTATTTTTACAATGTTTTTCTCTTTTGAAATAAAGTACAAAAGTGTTTGATTTAATTATGGCAAAGGAAGTATAAACAATTAGAAGGCTATCTTTTGTTTCTCTTTAACGGTAAGTGATTGATGGGTCATTACACACACCAAAATTAAACACTAAATTATACTAAATTCTTTTAGAATAATGGCAAGTCCAAGTATCGATCCACAGAGATAATTGTGAAATTAGACTAATTTAATCGCTAAATTCCTAAATTAATGTTGATTAAAAAGATTGAGAGATTTTATGACTAAACAAAAATTAAATGAAATTGAGAAATTAAGTTTGCAATTAAAATTAGGGTTTGAGAGATTGATTTTTGAAAAAAAAATCCCAGGGCAAAGAATTCACCACTAACCATATAAACGAGCTTAAACATCGGCCAATAACTGCAATTCGGTTTGAAATATTGATCAAGAGGGTTGTTGCATTCAACGTACAGGCACGAATCATCCCAAGTAGCACGAGGCGTTTGCTCTAAACTATAGTAGCAATATGACCCATCTCTCGTAGCATGACTCGTCTCGTACTTTGAATACAAACACAAAGAAAACTAATGTATGGAAAGTATTAAACAATCACAAAGAGTAAAATACTTAAAGAGATGAAAAGAACAATGGTTAAAAACTTTTAAATCATCCATACATTGATTCAAACTGATTCACAATCAAAGCTTATGAAAAATCCTATTAGATTGCTAGGGTTTTATGAAAACCCTAGAAAATAAGACTAACCACTCATGGAGGAGTGGGAAGAAGAAGAGGATGAGGAAAAATCCCCCATGGAAGTTGTCTTTTAAGCTTGAGGAGAAATCTCATTTTTTAAAACCCTAGCCTCCCTTTCCTTAGAATACATTTTAGACCCCTAATCCGGCCCCTATCTTGCCTTTTTATCCCTCTGTTGTCTTTCAAACAGGTTTAATACATCAGGCCCGTTTTCCGAGAAAAGTCAACGTACGTGCAGGAAGCTCTTTTCTCTCAAAATTCTGTATCTTTGCCCATTTCAAGCTCCGACTATGTACAACCCGATTGACATTAAACAGACATAAAATATATAGTTTGACTAGCAAGTAAAGTTAAGAGATCCTAATTAACGGCCTCAATGTTGCACACTTCGGCCTTAATCAATGATTTAAAAGTTTTCAATTTTTATATTCTCAATGACTGAAACTTTTGTTTATTTGTTTATTATTTTTTTTGGTTATGAATTCTCCTTTTACAATCATTCTATTGTGTTAATGTATATATTAGATTTATACTTATCTCCTTGTATTGTAGATATAGCTTATCTCTATCTCTCTCTCTCTCTCTCTCTCTCTCTTTGTATCTCTATCTCTCTCTATCTCTATCTCTATCTCCTTTTATACTTATCTAGGTTTATGTTTAGCCTATAAATACAGGCTCTCCTATTGTATTCAATTGAATTTAATATAATATAGATATACAATTCCCATATTTCTTTCAACCATTTTAATATGGTATCAGAACCTTAGGGTCTACACTTATAGTTTTTTTTTTTTCCCCCCTCTTTATGCTTAGTCATGTACACAGTGGCACTACAACATTCATTCCATCACGCACACACTTTATTATCTCTGTTCCAGCACTGCTTCATCGTTATTTTCACCCAATTTTTTTTTTCTTTACTACCAAATTGATCGGAATCTCCTCACGATTCCAACGACACCAAGTACGTCACCAGAAAGTACTCCACGCGCCGTTTTTGTGCTCAGCGCGTCTCAGCCTTCCGCCGCAACTCTCTCATGCACCCTCACGTGCCCTTCAGTTGCTTGCTCACGTCAGCACTTGACGTCATCCCTATGCCCACGTACGCCATTCCTGCTGCTGTGCGTCGCGCGTGCGCTGTTATGCTATTGTGTGCCCACATGCGCCAATCTGCTACTGTGCGTCGTGCACCCCTTTCTAATATTGTGCATCACGCCTCTTGCTGATGTCAGCCAGCCCCTGATGACGTCATCTTTGCACAGCAGACCTTTTTCCCAGCTATTTTCGACCTTGTGGACTCACTGGTATGCTCTGTTTTGCTGGTTTTTGCTCCTATAGCACTATTTTTCTCTATTTTACTTCACCAAACCACCGTTATGAATCGTCATAATGCTTCTCATCTAATCCCTATTATCCTTGACAGCTCCAACTATGTTTTATGGGCCCAGGCCATGTCCGATTTTCTAAAAAGGAAGAAACTCTAGCGCTTTATCACTGGGGATGTAGTTAAACCAGTGAAAGAGGTTCATGAAACAGCTGCCACATATACAGACCGTTTAAAGGACTAGGATAGTAGGAATTACCAGATCATCACTTGGCTTCGGAATACTTCTGTTACCTCTATCAGTTTACAATTTGGTCGCTTTCAATTTGACTCCGTGACTACTCCTGCCAAAGATATTTGGAATTTTTTGACAGAACATTATCAGACTACTGGTCTTGCTCTTCAGTATCAACTTCAAAGTCAACTTCATCGCCTCCATCAAGAGCCTGGTTAGTCTATTAATGATTTTCTCTCTCAGATATATTCTGTTTGGGACCAACTCGCTCTCTCTAAATCTGCCTAGCCTCATATTGAAGATGTTACTTTATTTACTCAGTATCGTAATCACCAACGATTGGTTTAGTTTCTCATGACTCTTACTACCCAGTTTGAGCTTGTGCGTGCATCTTTGCTTTATCGCACTCCATTATCTACTCTTGAGCAGGTTATTTTTGAGTTATTATCTGAGGAGACTCATCTTAGCCCTCTGAAGACTCATCATGTGGATACAGTTCTTGTCACTCCCTAATCACTGAGTTCCTTTGCACCAACCACCCAGCGGCCCACTACTAGCAATTATTGTCAGAATCGGGGACTTTCTTTTACTCATCTTATGCTTCATTGCCCAGTCAAATCATGTTGGTACTGCAACAAGATTAGTCCTGGTCATCTGCAGCAAGATTGTTTTTGCAATCTAGACCGCTCATCTACTACTCGTGGTGCTTCCTCACGAAGTCGTTCACAACGTCCCGGGAATCAGTCTAGATCTCTACCTGCTCATCACACTGCTACTGCTGCCTCTGAGGAATTTTTTGAGCCTTTAGATCCAACCGTTCCTGTCTTTTCCCAAATTGATGGTGAAGCCATGTTCAAATAGTTTCTCACTACTTCTGGTACACCTCCTTCTACTGCTTTGTCTGTGACTTCAGGTACATCTATCTCGTATTTTTACTCAGCATGTTACAATCATATGACTTCTAGTTCTACTCTATTTTCTTCTATTTCTTCCTCTCCTCATATTCCCTCCATTCATACTGCTGATGGTTCTCTTATGTCTATAAGTCATATTGGTTCTGTTTCCACCTCTCATATATCTTTATCAAATGTTTATCTTATTTATGCTCTCATTTTAAATCTTATCTCTATTAGTTAATTATGTGAGCTTGGTCTAACTGTCACATTTTCTACTAATGGTTGTTTGGTACAGGACCCTCAGACGAGATAAACTCTTAGGATCGGCTGTAAGCATGGACGTCTCTATGAGCTCATTCATCTTCATGTTCCAGACTCCACCCCGATAGCTACTCCTACATCTGCTTCCAGCATGTCTCATTTTAATATTTGGCATTGTCGTTTAAGACATATTGCTGTTAGTCGATTGAAATCTTTAATTTCTACTAGTCAGTTAGGTCATGTCATTCCTGATACTTTAGATTGCTTATCTTGTCAACTTGCAAAACAACCTGCTTTATCATTTAATACAAGTACTTCTGTTTCTTATGCACCATTTGATCTTATACATTATGATATTTAGGGACAATCATCTACTACCACTATGGGAGGATCACGTTACTTTATTCTTTTTGTTGATGATTTTTCACGTTTTACATGGTTGTTTTTCATGAAAAGTCGATCAGAACTCAAACTACTTTATTACAATTTTGCTAGCATGGTCCGAACCAAATTTTCTAAAACCATTAAAAATTTTCAATCTGATAATGCTATGGAATATAAGGATCTTGATTTTCTCTCATTCCTTTAGCACGGTACTTAGCGTCATCGTTCCTGTGCTGGCACGTCCCAATAATATGGTTATGCTGAACGGAAGCATATGCATATTCTTGACACTACTCGAGCCCTTCTTATCACTTCCTTGTGTCCTGAATATTTTTTGGGGAAAGCTGCTTTTACTGTTGTTTACACTATCAATTGTGTTCCCACTCCTACTATCTATAACCAAACTCCTTATGCACGTTTACATGGCACTAGTCCTCTATATAGAAGTCTTCGGGTTTTTGGGTCTGCTTGCTTTGTTCTCCTCCAACCTCATGAACACACGAAACTTGAACCCCGTTATCGTCTTTGTTGTTTTTTTGGGTATGGAATTGAACATAAAGGCTATCATTGCTAGGATCCTATCTTTAAACGTCTTCTTGTCTCTCGTCATGTGGTTTTCTGGAAGCATAAAATGTTTTCATCCTTATCCTTGTTCCATTTATCATTATCTTCTACTTCCATTATGTTTACTAATCCTTTTATCGATCTCTTCTCTAATGCCTTTGATGCAAGTTCTTTCTGCCTAGAGACGCCTTTGCCTACACCTGATCCTGTCCAAACTGCTTCCTCCGATGGTCCCGTTGAGTCTCCTATCACCCTACCAGATCCTCTTCCCATCGGTCATCCACATCAGGTAACTCAACCACCTGTTCATCTTTGTGATTATATTGTCGGGTTTATTGTCTTTTCTACTTATGAACCTACCTCCTATCGGCTTGTACTAATCCTCTTTGGTAGCAAGCTATGACTGATGAATTACAGGCTTTAGACAAAACTCATACTTGAGATGTTATTGGTCTTCCTCCTGGAAAGACTGTGATTGGCTGCAAATGAGTATACAAAATCAAGACCCATTCTGATGGCTCTATTGAGCGCTACAAAGCCCGTCTTGTTGCAAAGTGCTTCACCCGGGAATATGGCATTGATTATGAGGATACTTTCGCTCTGGTTGCTCGGCTTACCTTTGTGCATAGCTTATTTGTTGTTGCCCGCTGTTCACCACTGGGATCTCTTTTAGATGGATGTCAAAAATGTCTTCCTCAATGGTGATCTTCTTAAGAAAGTCTACACACAACCTCCCCCTAGGTCTGCTTATCTGGCTCATAAGGTTTGCAAACTACAGCGTGCTCTCTATGGTCTCAAGCAAGCCCCACGAGCTTGGTTTGCTAAATTCAGTTCCACCATCCATGACTTCGGCTTTACTTTCAGCTCATATGACCCCGCTCTATTTGTTCGGACCACTTCTAATGGCACCACTCTTCTTCTTCTTTATGTAGATGATATGATTATCACTGGTGATGATGTGGCTGGTATTCTTAACCTCAAACAATTTCACAATCGTCAGTTTGAGATGAAGGACCTTGGAACTCTCAATTATTTCTTAGAGTTTGAAATCTCTCATGATTTCATTGGTTATTATTTGTCCCCAAACCAAGTATACATCCGATCTTTTAGCACGTGTTGGTCTTACCGATTACAAGACTACCTCTACTTCCGTTGATCCTCAGACTCGTCTTACTCCTCTAGACGGGGGATCTTCTCCCTGATGCTACTCTTTATGGTCAGCTGGTTGGTAGTCTTGTCTATCTCACTGTGACTCATTCTGACATTGCCTATGCTGTCCATCTTGTTAGTTAGTACATGTCGGCTCCTCTCACCCCGCATTACACTACTCTACTTCGCATACTTCGCCACCTCAAAGGCACTATGCTCCATGGACTCTACTACTTTGCTCACTTTTCTCTCGAGCTTCGTGTCTTTTCTAATGCTGATTGGGTTGGGGATCCTACTGATCGACACTCCACCCATGGGTTTCTGTTTCTTTTTAGGGGATTCTCTTCTTACTTGCGCAGCAAGAAATAAATCCCTCACTGCTCGTTCTAGTACTGAAGCTGAATACCGCACTCTTGTTGACATTACTTAGGAACTTTTATGGCTTCGCTGGCTCCTTGCTGATATGGGTGTTTCTTTCCTTGGTGCCGCCTCTTTCTATTGTGACAATCAGAGTGCCATTTAGATTGTTCACAATGATGTCTTCCATGATCGCACCAAACATATTGAGATTGATTGTCATTTCATTCGACAGCATGTTACACGTGGCACTGTTCATCTTCTTCCTATTTATTTTGCTGATCAACCTACTGATGTTTTCACCAAGGCTCATCCTCCTAGTCGTTTTAGCGATCTCGTTTCCAAACTCAAGTTGGTTGATGCTTACCCACCTTGAGTTTGAGGGAGGTTGTTAATGTATATATTAGATTTATACTTATATTCTTGTATTGTGGATGTAGCTTATCTCTGTCTCTCTCTATCTCTATCTATCCTATCTCCTTGTATCTCTCTCTTTCTCTCTCTCTCTCTTTCTCTCTATATATATATATATATCTATCTCCTTCTATACTTATCTAGGTTTGTGTTCAGTCTATAAATATAGGCTCTCCTATTGTATTCAATTGAATTTAATATAATACAGATATACAATTTCCATATTTCTTTCAACCATTTTAACATATTACATGATTTTTTTAAAAAAAAATTTTTTGATTTTTAGATAATGCGATTGAGTCTATTGAAGATGCCCAAACAAATCGGAAAAAAATGAGAAATTGAATAAGGAAGAGACATAGTAGAAGAAGAACAATTATTAGGTTTAGAGATTGAGAGAGAGGTCTTTTGGGGCCAAAATTCGGAGGTTTTGACTAGGTTTACAGAGAAAGTACAAAAGCAAAATGCAGACTCATACAAGAGTTAGTCATTTGATGAGCTATTATGCTGAATTTACAATTATAGAATTCATATTCCTATTTTTTTTCCAAGTTGTTTTACACAAATTTATACATAAAAAATTTCTTCAAAGGTTGTTTTAGAACTTATATACATAATTTTTTGTTGTCTTACAACTTATATACATAATTTTTTTTTCCCAGATTGTTTTACAACTTTGTGTTGTTCAAAAGAAATAATTTTTCAAGTAATTGCTTATCAACATTTATCTTTTGTTTCTCTTTGACTATAAGTGATCTAACGCCCCGTTTGTTTTAGAGGTAGAATGGAGAAGATTTATAACGAGGGGATTAATAATGAGGGGATTGATAGTGAGGGAATTAATTAAAATTGTGTTGGTTTTGATGATAGTTATTAGTGTAGGAATTGTTAAATTATATAAAATAATAAAACAAATAAAAAAATTTATAATCCCCTCGCTATTTTTCTAATACCACCTCCACCTCCTCCATCCTAATCTCCCATCCAACCTCCATCCTAATCCCCTCCTCTATCTTAATCCATTCCCCAACTCTACAAACAAACACAATACTAAATAACCCTACCTCCACCCTAATCCCCTCCCATCCATTACACCCCAAAACAAACGGGGCCTAAGAGTGTTGGATTTTCTTTTTTAAAAAAAATTCTCAATGACTAAGGCTTTTGTTTGTTTGGTTGTTTTTGTATAAATTATGTAATTCTTTAATAGTTTTTATTTCTTCATTAAGTTCATTACAAAAACAAAACAAAACAAAACAAAAAAAACCTCCATTTTTTATTTTCATCATTATGTTGATTGAAAACAATACAAAAAAATAAAAATAATTATACAAATTTTGTGTATATATTATCTTTGTGAGTATATTTTTATTTTGTTTGTTTATAGATTTTGGGCACATATATGTTAGATGCTTTATAGATATAGTATAGATAGATGTGGATTTTACAATACAAACCTTTTAAATTATATAGATTATCATTCTAAGAATAATTTATTTATTTATTTATTTTTGGCATATTGATTTAATAGGTTACTAGAGAAGTTAGAAAAAAGAAAACAAAAAAAAGGGAATGATTTTTTTATTTATTAATTGTGTTTTCAATTTTTTACTTTCTATCTTTCTTTAAAACGTAGACAAACTATTTTTCAATTTCCAAACTGTTTCAAAAAAAGTAGTATTCCAAACTTCTCAAAAAAAATTTGCACACGACAAAAAGAATAGGAATGTTCTTAAACATTTTTTGAAACAAAATAATAATAATAAATATTAAAAAAAATTCTCTTAATTCTTGGATAACTGAGAATAGTAAGTTAAAAATATATTCTGAAAATTTACTTATTTTAGAAAAAGGAATGAGGAAGGAATATATATTCAGAATTTTTTTTGAATTTCAATATTTGATAGGATACATATACATGCTCATATATATTTTGAAAGTTGCTTATTTTAGAAAGAAGAAGAAGAAGAAGAAGAAGAAGAAGAAGAAGAAGAAGAATAAGGAAAAAGAAATAGACATTCAGAATTTTTTTTCAATTTCAAAGTTTGATATGGTATATATATATACACACAACCCCAAGGTAAGTGGCCGAGCGGTAAAGCTTGAAGGATAAAATGCACAGGTCTCGAGTTCGAACCACGCCTTAGGGGCCACTGGAGGTTGGCCCGGTCGGTAACTCTAGGGCCCCGGGATTAGTCGGGTCTACAATCGGAGCCCGGATGCCCGGTCATCAAAAAATATATATATATACACACACATTCATATACTTTTGCATTGTCTTTGAGTTTTATAGGATATATATACACTCATACTTTTTTGCATTATCTTTGATTTTATTTTATTTTTTTGAGTTTTTAATTAATTAATTTTTTTTCACGTTTATTAAATCTCTTTGATTGCAAATGTTTAGTCTTTGAATTTGTGTTTAATTATTTATAAAATCAATTTTTTAAAAAAATATATATTCAGTTAAGAATATTGAGTTTAGCCAAAATTATTTTTATATTTAATTTGTTTGTTTATTTAATTTATATATTCAATTTTTTCAATTTTTTAATGCACCATTTCAAATTTATATTTATTTTACGAGTTTGCACATGACATCGCCTGTGGCCGGTCGCTAGATAAGGAAAGAGAAAGGAAAGGAGAGAGAAATGATTTTGAAAATAAAAAACAAAAATGACAGAAGAAACAGAAAATAAAATGGAGAAATTATAAATAACAAAAATTCAAACTTTGATCTTTATTACAAAATAAATCATCAATTTTTAATTTTGTCAATTTAAATATTAAATTTTTGATATACTTTCAATCTGAACCATTTGTTTATTTCTATTAAATAAAATCCATGGAAAAAATGAATAGTTTAGTAATTGAACTCTATAGAACTAAATATTTTAGATATTTTGTGTAAATGAGGATATGGTTAGAATACTGATCATTTCTTAAAATTTTACATTAGAATTTTAAGCTTTGAGAGATTATAAATGAGGACATGGTTAGAATTTTACATTAGGATAATTCGGAGCAAATAGTAACATCTATCGGCATTAAATATGAAATGGTTCATTTATGTTTAATGAACTATTTTATGCTTGGTTTCTATTCAATTTTTTAACAGATATTGAAGTTGTTTGGTCAACTTATGGAGTTGTTCATAGTTTTTTTTTTTTTTCAAATATTGTTAGAGTATTTGATACAATCCCTACTTACAAATTATATATATATTATTAAAAATAGTGTTTTTTTCATGCTTAAGTGACACATCATAAGAACTTAATTTTTTCTAAGCGAGTCACATCAGCATGTATTTTCTTAAGTATATATAGAGTTCTATACAAATCCAAACCTAATTTAAATTATACTAACTTTATCTATTTTATATGGATTTTATTTGACAAATATTTATTTTCCATGTATTTTTCATCTTAAATTGAGATAATCCACAAACCCAATACTAATTTTACGTTTCAGTTTTTCTTCTTAATTCTTTCAAGGGTATTAGGATTTTTTTTAATGTTAATTTTTTTTTTTCCTTCTTATTTTTTCGTTCATTATTCTATACCTAATTACAATTCTATATTATGGATTTGTCGTTTAAATTTTATAGTGATTATATATATGAAATTATACTTCATTTCCTACATTATTTTATATAATCACAATTCACAAGTTCTTTTATGTTTTGACATCATATTACAAATGATTAATTACTTCACACACTGAGATGTATCTATTGTTTGAATGTTTTCATTATTTTTTCTTTTTAAATTTAGATGTTGTTATGTGATTTTTTATTGATTAGTCGTTATTGAATTTCTTTTATATAGGTGATATTTTAATTTAATTAAGAGTGTTTATTTTACAATCTTATAATATATATATATATATAAAATATAAAATTATTATATAATAATCCAAAATAATTACAATAGATAGATTTTTGAATAAGATAGTTTGAACAAATAGAGAGAGAAACCCACAAATTTTGAACAGATAGGGTAACAAAATTGAACAGATAGGAAATTTTTTTTAAAAGATAGTCAACAAAAGTTAATAGATAAATTAAGGAGTAAAATTGAAAATAAAATGTCCTTTAAAATAAACAAAATGACTCCTCACAAAACTATTTTACAAATAGTGAACTTCTCACAACAAAAAAATATGCACTGGACCTAATACACTATATCTTCCTTAGTTTGGATTTATCATTAATTTACTCTTTTTTTTTTAGGTAAAAATAGTCTCCCTTTTTAAAATAAAAAAAAATAAAAAAAATAATTATAAGAATTATAATTTTACTATAATAATGTCGAATACTCTTTTAATAAAGTTAAATGATCAAAACTAATTTAAATTATGTAAAAATATAAAAATAAACAAAGAATAATACATATTTTTTTTGTGTGGATAAATTACAATATTCATTGTAATTTTTTTTTTTTTTTTTGTGTGGATAAATTACAATTACATTCCTTAGGTTTACTTAAAATACGAATATTGCCTAGCAACTGAACTATTTTGTTTATAAATCTTTAAAGTAATTAGTAATTTTTAATGATGTAAAAAAATTTATTTCAATTAAAAAATTTAGTAATTTTATTGTTATATATGAAAGTAGTTAAAAGTTTTATTTTTTATTAATTTTGTTAAATAAAAAATTATAATAAAAAGATATTTATAATTTTTAAAATCACAATAGATAATTCGTATTTTAAATAAATTTTAATAATATATTTATCTATATATTTTTTGAAAGTTTTGGAGACAGGCTGACTTGCAATTCGCCTAAATGACTTGTAAGGAGGAAATTTTTTTAAATATCTAAAATATCCGGTAACTATATTTTTTATTAATCACAATTTATTATATTTTTCATATTTTTTAATCATTCAATATAAATTTATAAATTTTATTTCTTCTATTAACTACAACATTATTAAAACACAACATGACAATACCGAGACCAACCAACCAATAGCTGCTGACCGGTGCAACTGCAAAAGCGTATTATAGGGAAGGATTGGATTGTCTGGCTTGTTGTGGGATGGGACTGTTCCCAAACAGTGGCGTTGATAGAACCCATTATTGCCTATTTCATTCATGTCGAAGTGACTTAACCTTAAGATTTCCCATTGGACTGATGGCTCAAGTGCCCCACGCTCGGCCGTCACATCTACGGTTCCCCTACCCAACTAACCGGCTATATAGGACACTCCCAACCGGTCAAGCCGGTCATCAACCCCGCGTTCCCCCCCCCCCCCCCCCCCCCCCAGTTGGTTGTTATTTATGGAGAGTAGAGATGTTTTTATTTGGAACAATTACTCAAAAAATTTAGTACAAATTTATGATAGAATTTATAATTTTAATTATTAATATTAATAATATTTAATAATTATTTTTTTAGATATCACTGCCATGTTGTTTGTCCTTTTTATTTTAGAAAAGAATAATACTAGAAATATAAAATATTTACTAAACAATCACATGGGTATGGGTTCCACCTAAATCTACACCCATGTAAGTGTTTCATAAATCTTTTAATAAAATATTTGAGATTTTTAGTATTTTTGCTTAGAAAAAAATTAAAAATGAATGAGATAATAGAAAAATAATTACATTGTTGATAAAATATTTTATGATGCAATTTTGACACATAATAATGACTTGTATTTGTTAGAATATTTAAGTGAGAAAGAGAAAGAGAAATCTATATCAGATTGAATATTGTGTTGAACAATTATATAATATTATATATATGACTCCTTTATATAGGAGAAGAAAAATATAAGTATGGTAATCCTAAGTACGATAATGAATATAATATGATATACATGATAGATAGAATATATAGTTATTATATTTAACACCTCCTAAAACTCAAGTAGGGATACCAACTTGAGTTTAGAAGGAGAAATTAAAACATAAAATAACACTAAAAAAAAATAAAAGGCAAATAGATTGTAAGGTCTGAAAGGGAGCGCAAAGGCACTTGAGATAGATCAGAAGCTAAAACTAATGCCGAGAGACAATTTATGTCGTGTTAGATTGTGCTAGAACTGGCTGGAACTAATGCCGAAGCAGTTTAAGATCATACCATACCATTGTAGGAACTGACCAGAATCAATGTCGAGACATACCGAACCGTTGTAGGAACTGATCGGAAATAATGTCGGAACAGTTTAAGCGGCCATGTCGGACCATTGTAGAGACTAACCGGAATCAACGTCGGACAGTTTAAAAGGGTCATGCCAGATTGATATGGAGAATTGGATGTTGAACCAATAAACGTGACACACACATAACTTATGACATGATATTGAATTATGATGGTAACAAATGACTAAGTGCACTAGGAGGCAGCTTATTAAAAAGGGCGCTAGGGGACGACTTTGGTGCGCCAGGGGGCGACTTATGAGAAAATGCGCTAGGAGGTGGCTTAGATAGTGTGCCAAGGGATCGACTTGGGTGGTTCACATAATGTATAATCATGCTCATCATGACATAGGTATAATACCCTCTCAATCTCAAATAGGTTTGAAAATAGAAACCTATTTGAGGTTGAAACAGAAGGAAAGACAGAGTGGAGCAGAAGCACACACAAAAAAAAAATATGATAGAAATATTTGGGATATGAATAAATCAATGGACAAAGAAAGAGGTCACCATGAAACGATACTAAAAGGAAAATATGGTAGTGGAATAGGTTGAGGTTCGGCGGGCAGCCCTGTCAGTAAGGCGAAGAACACCAAGAGTTTAACCTATAGTTCTAATACTATGTTAGAATATTTAAGAGAGAGAGAGAGAGAGATAAATCTGTATTATATTGAATATTATGTTGAATAATTATGTAACAATATATATAAGACTCCTTTATATAGGAGGAGAGAAATCTAAGTATGGTAATCCTAAGTAGGGTAATGAATATAATATAATATCTATGATAGATAGAATATATAGTTACTATATTTAAAAGTATCAAAATGGCTTATACCATGTACACAAAAAAAAATTACAATTTTTGTCTTATTTTTTCAGCCTAGATAGTGAAATGGACCATTACTAAAATGTTCACAGAATTTTCCATCGAAAGATGTTTTGCTGGTGGTCGTGACGTTGGACGAATTCCTTGATGAGAGTCAGGACTGCTTTGATGAGAACACGGAACAAACTTAGTTATTTTTCAGTATTAGGCTTATTTATATGGAGATTCTTTAAATTATTAAAAAATATTATTTGACTCTTTAAATTATAAAATTATATAAATGTACCTCTTAAACTATTGAGACATATCAGTTTGTCCTACAAATTATAAAAGTGTATAAATGAACCCCTAATTGGCATGTTTCACTTTGACTTCTTTTATAAGGGGGTCTAATTGGTACATTTTTTTAATTTAGGGGGTTTATTTGTACACTTTTATAGTTTATGAGATTAAAGTGATACTTCTTAATAATTTAGGAGATCCCCGTGTAACCTACTTTTTAAAACTAAGGGTAAAAGTGTCACAAAAATATATATTATAATTAGAAAAAAGACATTGACAATTAAAACTAAGTGATTCTACTTACACTATTACTTTACCTCTTTACGCCCTCTATTTCATTACACCACTAAAAAAAATGTGATTCTCATTACACCTATTATATTATCAAAACTAACCCTAAAGTAAAACTCTTCAAAACCATTTTATCTCTTTATACCAATAGTTTTTGGAGGGAAAATAAGGGAACATAAGGGGAAAGAGAAAGACGTATGAAAGATAATGAGTGGAGTTTACAGCGAAGTGCCTGTTCGGTCACACAGTACTAAGCAATTTACATTATCAAGTCAATTAATAGTTTTTAATGATATAATATTTTTTTTTCAATTAATAATTTAGATAATTTTATCATTATATAAGAGAATAGTTAGAAATTTTATTTTTTTAATTAATTCTATTAAATAAAAAATTTTACAAAGAAATATTTATAATTTTTTAAACTATAAAAAATAATGGGGCACTTTTTCATAAATTATTTTTCACATACTTATGTTTCATTTAGTGTACATTATTTTATTATATTTCAATAAGTCCTATGACTGATATAGTTACCAAAATATTCCTAATAATATTTACATTTACAATGTGAATGTTCCGTGATATGAATGTTCACATAGTCAATGTGAATGTTCACACCATCAATGTGAATGTTAAGATATCAATGTGAATGTTCATACTGTAAAATATGAATGTTCACATCATCAAATTACTAACTATTCAAAAAATATTTGTAAAAGTAGAAATATCCATAAAAATACATTAAATATGGTAATTAGGATTTGATAGATTAAATGTTCAAATAATAGGACTTATTAGAATACAAGAATATCTTATGGATTAATTGAGATACAAACACTTGAGATACAAACACAAGAACATCTTATAGACTAATTGCTTAGATGTTTTGTGCTCTTCCACTCTTTTATTGTTGTACTATCATGTCATCAATAAAGTTTTTTTTTTGCTAATTAAAAAAAAAAACACTTGAAAAATAATTTTCTAATAAATCTCCGTAAAATAATTCATATTTTAAACAAATCTTAAAGGGATGTATTCGGCTTGTTTTAAGAACATGGTTAAAAGTAATTTTTTGACTTTTTTTAGTTCTTTTTGGTCAAATCTCCTATTTATTTATTTATTTATTTTATATATATTTTTTTTTATAAATGAAAAATCCAACTTTTAACATCTTTTCCAAAACAAGCGGTAAATTGTTTGAGGTACCACTAATGTAGAAGTAGGACCTTGAGGGTGGGGTAGCCGTTAGGGGACAAAAAGGAGGGAGAGTGGGGGATGAGGGAGGTGCAGGTGCGACGACACCAACCAGAGAGAGAGAGGCACACGACGAGACGACTGACTGAGGGCAGTGTATGACTGTGTCTCTGTGTTGTGCTGGTGACCAAATAGCAATTGCGTCCTCAGAGATTCACTCCATTTAAGTGTTTTGGGATGAATATTTTTTAATTAACAAGTTAAAAATTCATTAAAATAATATTAAAAAATTTGAACTTTTTTTACTTTTTGTAAATTTTTAATAAAAATTTATTTTAAAATATTTTCACTTTTTTATCTCATATTTTAATTGTAATTAAAATGTTAAAAAATTTACTCCCCAAACCAATCTTTAGAGGTGGTTTGGGATATCCTAAATAAGTGTACTTTTTGACTTTTTATAAAAAGATATATAGAAAAATAAAAAAAATATATTGATTAATATGATCTAAAAAAAATAAAAAAATAAAAAGATAAACTAAAATAGGTTATGCCAAACTACCCTTAATGTATAGTGCTCGGTACTGCTGCCCAGAGGTAGCCACTGCATAATGACAAATTGGGTTATGTAGCTTCCCCCTCTTTCCCAACCTTTTTACTTTTTGTCTTTACTTGTCAAAAGTTGCTACTTTTTCTTTGGGCTTGCTAACAAAAATCATGTAATATTAAAATATTTTTATTTATTTTTTACACATTTTAATATATTTATACATATTTTTTTAGCACTAATAATAATTTTTTTTTAGCATTTTCTTTTTCTTTTGTAGGCCATTTCTTTTTCTTTTTTTTTTTTTGATTGGCATTTTAATAGTTGGTAAAAAAATTAATGATTTAATAAGGTTAAGCCTTTTTAAATTTTTTTTTTTTTTTTTAATGCTGATCACTTGTTCAGACTATTAAAAATAAAAATAAAGTAAAACAAGAACAAATAAAGGGAAACATTTTTTCTTAAAAAAGTGAGTTCTTCATCACTCCAAAAAGTAGAAAAATTGGAAAGAAAAGAAATTAACATAAAGCTCACGTTTTATAATACAACCGTGCTAGGGAGCTCGAAAACGAGCTCTCCCGAATCCCCCTAATTTCCTTTTCTTTTTTTTTTTACAGCGAAAGAAGCAAGAAGAAGACGAAGAGAGGGAGGGGGAGGGGGAAGAAGGACTGGAGGGGGCCTAAAAAATGGGCTGGAGGCGGAGGTGGGCGGAGGACGGAGGGCAGAGGCGACGCGACGAGCTCGGCTGGGCCGACGATCGGCAGGCAGACGAGCTCGGCTGGGCGACGAGCGACGAGTTCGGCTGGGCCGACGACCGGCGGGCCGACGAGCTCGGCTGGGCGACGAGCTCTTTCTCTCCCTCTCTTTCTCTCCCTCTTCCTCTCCCTCTTCCTCTGCTCTGCGTTCAAAAATGGCGGAAAAAAAGAAAAAAAAAAAAAAAAAAAAAAAAAAAAACCTAAAGCCCAAAACGACGTCGTTTTGGGCTTTAGGGGGGATTCGGGGGCGAAATCCTCGAGCTACCAATCTTTATTCTTTATAATAATAAAGTTGAATCAACTTGGCTACCTCAATTAGTTACACATGTACAGTTTTAACTAGAATTCAGAAGGGCAATTATTGTTAAATGCATGATTAATTGTGTCCACTAAAAAAAGGAGTAATGCTATATGGACTAATTAGTGTACCAATTGATGATCTGACATAATTTAAGATGTTTTTAGTATTTGTAATTTATATAATGAGTGAGGTCAATAATATGGTCACAATTAGTATTGGTACACTAATTAGTGCATGTAACACCCCTTTTAAAAAAGTAGATAGAAATCATAGACAAAAATAGTTCATTAAAAAATGAAATGTTTCAAATCAACTGTCCACGCCTCAATCACTTCAAAGGCAAAGAATGAACTATTTTCCTTAAGAAAAATGATTTGTAGCACTAAACTGTTGGCACTAATAGCACTAATTTCCTGTTTTGGTAACTTTGTTTTTTTTTTTTTTTTTTTTTTTTACCTGATATAGAAATTAGTGTCATTAGTGCTCAACAAATTAGTGCCACAAATCAAAGCCCTTTCCTTAATTTTGCTCCAATTTCATAAAGAGCATGATTAATTAGACTAAATTGATCAATTGTGAAAAATTCAAAGATAAATGGATGCAATTAAAACTATATGGATCAAATTAACATGACTACAAAAATCATGAGTGAATATGCCCAAGCTTCTAATTTTTTTATTAAATTTTATTTTACTTTCAAACTATTCCTAAAAATATATATTAGATGCCTATACTTTTTAATTATATCAATTTTATACCTAAACTATTTAATTTGGATCAATGTAACACCTACCATCTATAATAAGAAGGAATCTCCAGTTTACCCCCAATCTATTCCCCTAACTAGGGAAATAACTGAAGAGAGTCTGATTATGAATAAGTTATACGCACCAATTGTTATATCATTATTTAATTATATATTGCAAAATGACGATAAATAATTTAAAAAGGGAAGAAAAAAAATACCAATGATATGATTAAAAAGATACGAGCAAAATTGATTTTTAAAAAATAATTTAAAGGGTAAAATCCTATATACTCATAATTTATTTTGGGGGGATTGTGTATGTCTATAATGTGTCTAAGATTTAACATCTAATTACAAATATCAAAGTTGAGGTTAAAAAAAAAAATTCCCCGTTTGTGTTTAGTTATTTGTAATTGATTTTATGTTCTCACCGATCACCACCATTCCATTTGTTGTAACTCTTTTTACAGGGCGTTTTCAGATCTAAATTTGATTCTATTGAAGGCTATCATTTAATGCCAATTAAACACATTGTTTCATGCTAGACGATAATCATTGGTCAACTAAAGTTTGACTCTTTTTGTGTGGTGGAGATTGTAGCATCCAAGTTGTCAATAGAAGGTTTCCACAGTATTCTATTTTTTATGTTTTGGTATATTTTATTGTGATTTGGTCATTATGTTTTTTTCTCTCTGCTTTGAAGTTTATTTTCCTTCTCTTATCTAGAGGTTTTCATCCCCTCTTTGTGGGGTTCTTCTCTCCTTTTCGAGAGTTCTATTATACCATGTTATACTTAATTGACTGATTTATGGTCGAATATGGGGTGTTTTGAGAACTTGATTTTTAGTTACTTTTTTAAGTTTGTAATAAAAGTTTAAAGTTGATTTTTTTTGTATTTTTTTGTATTTGGAAAGTTAGTTTTCAGTCACTGGTGAAATTACAATTCCATCCCTCATAGGTCAAAATGTGCTACATGAGTGAAGTTATAAATATTTTAAATTGAATGGGGGTAGTTTGGTCATTTTATTATGATTTGACATCATAAATAAATATTAATCAAAAAAACTAAAAGTAACTTTTTACCAACTTCTCAAATCATTTGTCTAAAAAATTCATAAATTCAGTTAAAAATCAAAAAGTCACTTTTTACCATATTCCCAAAATAAGCCTATGTAATAAAATTGGTCTATTGGCCATTTTATAAAATATAAAAAAATTGGGGTACTATTTAGATAAGTAAAAAAAACATTTGGAGACCCTACGAGACAAAGAAACCTCTATTAATGTATGTACACTGTAGAATGACATGTTTGCAGTGGAGAATTTAATGAAAAGCGACAACACAAAGCCATTTATGTTTCTGCCAACTCATGCTTTACATGACTTTGTACCACCACTTTCCATTGCTTTTATTTTGTAGATGTTGTGGACGATGATTGTTCCTCTTTCTTCATCAAAATATGAAAAACATTTGCAGAGATAAATAATAGCTATTAATAATAGCATCTGCAACTGAGTCAAAACACAATATTTATGATTCAACCAAGACATATATCAAAATGGTGTTAGAGATCACTAATTTAATGGTTCTAAATCCATCACTAATGAGATGGTAAAGTAAAAAAAAAAAAAAAAAAAAAAAAAAGACACAATACAAACTGTGGCAGTGAGTGGGACCCACTGCCACATCACTAGTGGTAGCTCTAATTAGAGTTTCGACTCATTTTCCTATCAAAATACTAAGAAAAATATTTGAGAGTTCTAGAAAATGAGCTCTAATAATTTTAATGTGCGTGTGAATCCCATCTGATATGATATTTTGGCTTCTTTTTGTTTTTTTTTTTTTTTTTTTTTTAAATTTTTCACATGAGTTCTAATTTTAGAAGAATGAATTATTACTATAATAATAAACAGACTACAAGTTATGATCTTAATACTACAAGTTATAATCTTAAAAATATATATATTTTTTTACATGGACTTAAAAGTAGTATGACTTGATAGCATGAAAAATACATAGACTATGTTAAAGTTAAATTCAAATAATATGAATTTTACATGACTAATTCGTTTCATTTAATTGTTATATAAATACTAATCTCGCTCTATTTAATTACACAGCACACACATGTTTTTTTATTTAAATTTTTTTAGTTTTATTGAACAGTTTGGTTTTTTTTTTTTTTTTTTTTGGGAAAAAGATATAAGTAGTTCAACAGCTGTTTTCAACTCAGTCCAGTTGAACTCAAGTTCACCCAATAACTAATCCTTTTAGACACGGCCTCGTTTGGGAACAGGCTATTTTAGTAACTTTTTGACTTTTTACGAAAAAGATGTGCAGAAAAGTAGAGAGGTGATGTGACTAGTTTTAGTTGGTTTTTTGACTTTTTGGCTAAAATAGTCAGTCCCCAAACGAGGAACCAAAAAAATCTCTAATAACTCTTTCAATAATGACTCAAATTCAAAATTCAAAATTTAAAATTTTTATTTAACCTCCACAACAATGTTTAAAAAATCTGTACAAATAAAAAATAAATAAAATTAAGTACTCCTACTGCTATATTTGGGGTAAAAAAAGAGCGTATTATTCCTATCATGATTTAATTAATCTGAATTAATGTTAAAATACTTGATATAATTAATTAAACAGATCAAATTAATATGATGAGAATTCAAATAGTATAAATTTTAGATGAATCTACGTAACACAATTTCCATTCTATTGACGCAAAGAACATCAGGTGCATGGATTTGACATTACATAGAACTTATTCTTATTATGTTAAAAGAAATTGGATTTTAAAACAGACATTGGATATTCTGATACCATCAATCAACCTGCCTTCCCTATATTAATGACTTCATTCATGACTCAACTCAATGCTTTTTCACTATTCCCCAGTGTCTCTCTCTCTTCACACTTTTGAGAGCTAACTTTTGCGTGGTTTTCTTTTCTTGACCATCAAAGCTCAACCAATAGGCTTGTTTTTTCAAAAACATCACTTTTTAATCTAAAATTTAAAAAAGTATTAAAAAAAATTAAAAAATCAACAATTAATACCGAAAAAAATAAATATTCATTTTTCTTTTATTTTTTACACATCTTTTTATAAAAAAAATTTAAAAAATATCTCAAATATATTAGTTTTTTACATCATATTTTAGTCAAAAAATTAAAAAATTACTAAAAATGCCTGTTTCCAAGCTAGGCCTAAGTTAAAAGTTAATTTTTTTTGTTTTTGTAATTTTTTTTTTTTTTAAATGTATAAAAAGATAGAGGTAATATGATTTTAAAAAATTACTTTTGACCGAATTGTCAAAACAAGCTATAAACAAGTCTCAATTCTCAAACACATCCTCTTCTCTCTTTGTGCAAATTTCAAAAGGGAATAGGTTAAACACAGTGATTAATATTAGTATATTGATATTAAAAAAAACTTACAAATATAATTTTTATACATAAACTCCATACAAAATGATGTGCAGGTAGCATTTTTGTAATTCTAAGCTATAGGTTGATGCGTGTTTTGCCTTAAAATGTCAAAAATATATTTAAAAAATTAAAAAATATGTAAAAAGTGTGAAATTTTATTTTATTTTAAACTTCAACTAACTCCTTGTTAGCAAAATGCCAAAAAAAAAAAAAAAAAAAAAAAAAAAAAAAAAAATTTCAAATCTCATGGGCAAGAGCAATGTGAAAGTGTTTTAGTAGTAAATATTGGGTACAATCAAATGCCAACTTTTGACCCCCAAAAAAACATAAAAATATAGTAGCCACAAGGACAACGCGAAGCAAGCATGTTGTGTGGTGCCAGGCTTCAGTTTACATTATAGTAACTAGAAGGGTGACACGCATTATGCACGTGAATTATATTATTCTTTTTTTTTCTTTCTCTAACATATTCATTCCTAATCTTTGTCTTACTAATTCACTTTCGTGAATTATACTATTCTTATTTTTTCTTTCTCTAACATATTCATTCCTAATCTTTGTTTTACTAATTCACTTTTTACAATAATTTTTAACCTAAAGAATGTGGGCTTCTTTTAAATTAACTGAATTATTAAGATAATTAGCCTTTTAATTAATGGTAATTTTATATTTATCTTTATAATTAATAATTGGGCTACAAGACACCAAAACTGGGATTCACATATGTTAGTATCGGTCATGCTGTAGAGCTCTAATTAGAGCTGCTACAGTGCAGCTCTAATGAGCTGTCCATCCATTTAAAAAAAAAAATAGTAAAGTAAAAGACAAAAAATAAAGAAGAAAAAGACAAATTAATGCTCTATTAGAGGTCTATTTTTAGAGGTCTAAATCATTTTTGATGTTAGTATAGATAGATAGATAGATAATGAAAGAAAAGTTCTCTTTTTTGTCAAATGGAGTGCCACTCCACCCCCTTTTGTTAAGCTCAACATTGATAGGTCCATTTCAGGAACAATAGGCATTTGAGGCATTTTTTGGGATCACTTTGTGACACTTCCTTGAAGCTTTTGCTTGCTCCATAAAGTTGACTACCCACATTGTTGGTGTACTTTTGGACTTTAAGAAAAGCGACTACTTTACCCTATATATGTAGTGAAGTTGATTGATTCCTCACAAACTCTTTCACATGCAACATACAACTAAACTATCAATTTTTTCAAGACTGTCTACGACTATTATCTAATTTCAGTAGTCTTAAGTTTTGTTTTGTGTATAAGGAGGCAAATCAGGCAACATAGTTTTTGGCTAAAGAACCAACTTCCTTACTTCTTGATTGTATTAGAAGAAGGCCCCTCCCAATTTATTACTTATACTTAGATCGAGATATTAGAGGCCCTTCTTTTTAGCGTTCTACTCTAATCTAAAGTTTCTTTTCGTTGATTTTAATAAAAATTTCTCTCTTTGTTCAAAAAAACAAATCAAGCTCTTTAAAATATATTCTAAAATTGCTTTAATTTTTTATGTGAACTATGATTTTACAAATAAATCAGAAAACATTTATAATATATTCTTAAAATTTATATTTTGAAATATTAAATTTGTTACACTATGTTATGTGGTGCTAACAGTATATTGAATGGTCTGTTATAACTCTTGTCAAAATTAAAATTTTGCAAAAGTTTTAAAAATTTCATCTCTGTGGGTCTCTCAAAACTATTGCTGAATTATAGAATTATTAAATCTATTGCTATGGTGTTGTTCCATGTTGTAGGCCCAATTTAAGTATGGTTGTCAATTATTTCAAGCCACATTTTAGGCATCAAGTAGGGCTATCAACCCTATCCAAACAAACAAAAAACAAAAAAGTAGGGCTATCAACTGTTCAAGTGCAGATAAGTAACAAATTGTTTAAATTTAACTTAAAATTTTAATATTATTTAGGCCTCGTTTGACATGTAATAGTTTTAGTTTAAAAGTCAAAAAGTAACTAAAAAAATCAAAAAAACCTATAACCTATACTAAAAAGTCAAATATTTCATTTTCTCTCTACTTTTTGCACATCTTTTTATAAAAAAATTAAAAAGTCATTTTAAATATATTAGTTTTTATCACATATTTTAGTCAAAAAATCAAAAAATTACTGAAATAGTATGTTCCTAAATAAGGCCTTAAATTGTGTCTAAATTTAACTTGCTTATTTATTTTTAGTCAACCGCAGATGAGTTTCAATCAAGCTGATCATAAGCCGAACTTAAGTAAATTGATTTTTTATATTGCATATAACTTTGAACATAGTTTAGAAAATTAAGTAAGTTTCAAAATTTATTCAAACTTAAATACAAGGCAAAGTCAAATAGCTCGGTTCCTTTTACAACCCACATTCAACTAATCCTGATTGTTGGAGGAGGATTAGTGAGTAGGAAAACAACAAAGATGCTTGAAAGGTAATAATAGTTGTTGCTGTGGTGTGGACAGTAATTGAATCAACATTAATAAAAGTTTCACTGGACTGATTGTTTCCTCTTAGTAGACCCATTTCAGTATCAAAGTGATAAGGCCGGCCCAAATGTGAGCCCAATTTTGCTCAAAATAAATTTTGTCAGTACTGGCCCACCCATATAACCCCAGTTGCTTTTTGACAATGGAAATATCAACATGAAGACTCCTCCTAATCACTCTTGGTATAAGATAATTATTAGTAATTTCAGAATACATATGATATTACTTATGGAGTGTACCGTTCTCTCAATTAATGAGGTAGTAGAAAATTTTACGGGTAAAACATTATTAATCCATTATTGTTAGGTAGTTACATTTTTTATAATTTTTTATTTATCAAAAGCATCATGGAAACGATATAACATGATATTTCGAGATTACTTAATATTTTTCTCTCAAAGTAAGAACTTTCTGGTTCAACTTTTTAATCCTCTATTGTTAATCAGATCCTAAATATTTTCATATGTTTCTCAAATGAGGAAGACTGATTTATTGGGCCTAAAACAGCAAATGGTTATCACAGTGCTAAGTAAAAGGTGATTTTTTCGGAGGAAAAATGATATACAAGTTTATTTTTTAGACTTATTTTCTAAATTTAATGATGTGTAAGTGATATGATTGATTAATGATTAAGAAGATATGAGAGAAAAAATGTTACCTTAAATATCCTAATTGATTATCACATTATTGGGCTTGAAAATTGAATATAATTTTTGAACTTGTAAAGCAATGCCCTTTGGGAGAGATAATTCACTTCTTTTTCCCTTCCAATAAATTTAGGAAAACACACACATAATTGATATGAATGTACAAAAATTTGTTAATAACAGACTATTTAATAATTTTTTAAGATTTTATGAAAAATATATGCAAAAAAATAAAGAGTAATGTGACAATTTAGTTTTCGTTTGGCAGTGGCTTTTTTAGTGGGTTTTTTGTGTTAGGACTTTTTTAGCCTTGTTTGGTTTGGCTTTTTTAACTTTTTTGACTTTTGTGAGAGAAAAAATATAATGATTATGGTTTGAATGTGATATTTTTGGCTATTTTGGGAAGTGAGTTAAAAGTCACTTTCTAAATTTTAACCCACTTCCCTCTCTCACAAAAAAACAAAAAAAAAAAAAAAACTAAAAAGCAAATTTTAACCATCTTCCCAAAATACTCCTTTATCTTATTGACTTATGTAGTCAATTTTATCTTTTTATAATTTTTTAGCCATAAATCAAATGTCAAACGAAACTTTATAATAAATTTTTAAATTTTTAACTAAAATATATTGTCCCAAATGCCGCCCTTTCGTATAATTTTATATTCATTTCTATACTCTATTTATATGTACGCAATTGGATTGATCGCTTCAAATCAACTTATCAATAAAGTGAATAAGCAAATAGATGAATCCAAATTCAAAGTTGGTATGAGGCCCAACGGTGACTACGAGCCGGTTTGATAAATAATTTTTTAATGAGTTTTTTGTTCTTATGTTTTAAGTGTATATTGATTTTCTTTAAAAAAAAAAAATTACTTTCAAGTCTTACTAGATTAGAGGATCCTAACTCTTTTTTTTTTTATAAAATAAAAAAAAAAATTACTAAAAATTTTTTTTTTAAAAAAAAATGTTTATCCTTTTTTGGTCCCAAGTTTTTTTCTGATTCAATTTTTCCTTTAACTTGGAAGAAATTTTTTTGAGGAAATTGCAAATAAATGAGACAATCACAAAATAATTACACTATAAATGAAAATATTTTTTGGTGTAAGAGTTGCACCAAACACGTAAATAAATTTACATTATGTATACAAGAGAGTTACACCATCATAAAAATATTTTTTTTTACCACTGCTTCAAAAAAAAATTAATATAAATTTTATAAAAACTACTAAAGTAGAGGGGAAATGGGGTGAATTACTGCCTAGTAGGGCAGGGAAAAAAATTAAAAAATTAATGATAAATTTTAAGGTAAATTACTAATAAGTCTTAATCATTTGACTTAATTTTCAAAAAGTCTAATTGAAAATGAATTTTAATAAAATCGTTGCTAAAATTTTTTTTGCATATGTTGCTAAAAATTGACAATTAATGATTTTTTTGGTCACAATTTTTATAAATTGTTGCTAAAATTTATAATTAGTAGCGTTTTTTCAAACTGTCGCTGAGAATTAAAAATTAAAGATTTTTTGTGACAATTCTTTTAAATTATCACCAAAACTTATAATTAGTGATATTTTTTATTATAAAAATTTTAAACCATCGCTGAAAATTAATAATTAATGATATTTTTTAATAATATTTAATGAAAAACGTACATGTAACATAAGTCACCCAATACTCTAGGGCACTTTGGGAAGATTGGTAAAAAATCAATTTTTTGGCTTTTTAGTTTTTTTAGTCAAAAAAGTCAATTTTTTATTCAAAACAACTCAGCTTTTTGCCAAAAAAGTCACCAAAAAAATCAAAAAGTCAAAAATCTAACTTTTTACCAACTTTTCAAAACACCATTCTATATATTTTAATAATTAAAATATTGGGCATTACTCCTCTCCAAATTAATTATTGATATCTAATTAATATAATTTTTTATAATAATATACCCGATAAATTTCATACGTTAAATAATTTAAATTATCGATATAGACCGGATCAAGACTCACCAATGACAAATACTCCTCTCCAGTTTGGAGAGAGCAGCCCTGTCCTAAAATGTACTTTTTTTTATACGTTCGTAATTTATTTTTTTTCACTGCACCAATATACAGTTATTTTCAAAAAATAAAAGAAACCTTTTTGCCAAAGGGATGCCTAGCCACTAAACCCCCAACCCCAACGGAAGCAAAACCCTACAGACCACAATTCCAAGAATGTCGAAGTGGTGGGGGGCCGCCGGCAGCCTGAGGAAGACGGTGGAGGCAACGAGGAGATCATACCACACGATCCAAGCCATTCCCAGAGAGTACACTGGCCGCAAAGTCTCCGCCACAGACAGACTCCAAGGCCGAATTCCCGCCGTCGTGTTAGCCCAAGACAACGGCGGCCACGCCACCACCACCACCACCAGCAGGTCGGCCTCCAGAAAACAACTCGTTACCACCGAGAGGAAGCAGATTCAGGCCATCCTCAACTCCGTTCAACTCCCCTTCTTCTGCTCCACCACTTTCCCTCTCCAGATCCGCGCTGGTTCTGGTTCCTCCACTCTCCTCGAATCCGGCACTGTTCTCCCCATCAAGGCCAGTATTATTCTTATTCCTTGATTTCGAATTCGTGATTTTGATTTTTTTTTTTTTCCTTCTAATTTTTTATTTTTAATGCAGTATAGATTCATAGGGATGAGGAAAGTGGGAAGATTTTGAATTTGGTGTTTGTTTGGGCTGATGAGGGATCGGAGTTGAAGGTTGATGTGCCTGTTGTTTTCAAAGGAGAAGATGTTTGCCCTGGTCTCAAGAAAGGTTCGTGCTTTGGAAATGTCTAAGGTGATATTATCATTATTAGTGTTTACGAGGCTCAATTTTAAGAGAGGAAAAAAATCACCTCTTGAATATAGTGTTTAATTTGCCTTGGGAATGTCTAAGGTGATATCAGTTTAGTGGTTATACTTCAAATTGAAGACCAATAGCCACAGCTTTCTTCAAATGTGTCATACCAAAAGTAATGGTTTAACGTCGGTAGGACACTTCATACTAAAGTGTTCATTGGGAAAAAAATGCCTTTAACAATTGGAAATGCACTTTGCCTGGTAAAGTCAACTACAACATGCTCTTCAAATGAGGTTTGTTAGATTAAATAGTTAGTTATTTTTAGTTTTTATAGTTCCAACATGCTCTCCAAATGCCAAGCTAATTTACCTCCCTCATTTTTTTTCTCTCTACATTTAAAGACCTGTTGAAGGCTCTTCAAATCCTTAGGAACGCTCTCTCTTCTTTCCCTCAATCTCTAACAATGATGTGGCATGCCATTAAACACTATCAATCTTAAAGTAGTTTGGATAGAGAGCTAGAAAGAGAGTAGTACTGGAGTAATTACTTAGGTAGTGATTAGATAAAATAAAGATTGTACTTTTTTTTGTTTCATTTAGCTAGCAAAAAATGACTAGTACTGTTGGAGTTGCACTAATTGGTCAGCAGTTCTACTCAATTAGTTGCTTTTCAAAGTCTCGGTGTCAAGAATTCCATCTGTGAAACTTTTAGTCCCGTTTCCAACCCTTAGAATCCATTTGGATGGATATGGATTTAAGATTAAAAATGTTGAAGAGTTAGTTATTATAGGATCCTTGTAGCTAGAAGAGAATTCTTAGCATCATTTCAAATAACTACTTTTATATGGTTATTTCAAATCCATGGCTATTTAATTTAATATTGAAATTCATAGGTAAATTTTTTTTGTTTTTGTTTTTGTTTTTGTTTTTGTAGTCTCTTTAATAATGTTACGCTGGATATTCTACTGGGCTCTGTCCTAAAATCACGGAGAGAGTTATTTCCGATTCTTGAGGGATTTCCGATGGAATGAAAGAGATACCTGGTATGTTTCCGGTGAGGGAGGCGGATGGGCCGCGGCGAAGGATTCTTTTCCTTGGGAATTGTTCCTTTAAGTTCCAGGAGGAGCCCGTGGTCTCTCGGGGCCATCGGTGTTTGGGGATTGTGGAGCGTGGATCCGGATTGCGGCGTGAAGTGATTTTGGTTGGTTTCGAAGTAGCTTCGATCGTCAAGAAGTTGAGGGAGGCTTCTTATCCTATTAGGACTCCATTTTTTCTGGGACGGTTGGATGGGAAATGTCGGAGTGTGGCGGTCTGGATTCATGGAGAGAAGGATGGTGGTGTTTCGCTTCAGATTGGGGTTTCGCTGGAGGGGAAGCATCACCAGGTTTACATACTTGCTTCGGAATTTGGGGATGGGTGGGAAGGCGTGGCTTTGGTCATTGAGGGTTTTGCCAAGGGGAGGGGTGGGTTTTGATGCCAAGTGTCAGGAAAGGAGCTTCAATGGTACCCAGGGTTGTTTCTTCGAGGGCTAGAGGGTTGGCTCCTACGGGCGGTGGTGGTCAGTTGGTTCCGATAATGGCGGAGGAGGGGTGATTCCATTGTTAAACAGGGCTCTGGTGGGTACTGTGGGCCAGGTGGGTTTTGCGGCTATGTCGCAGTGGGTGCTACGATGGTGGAAGACGACGGGGAGGGTTCACGTCTGTCCGGTGGAGGAGGTGGATTCAGTTTTGTATCTCTACTGTTCGGATGTCTGTCCTGGTTAATGGGACTTTGGTAGGTTTCTTCCCCACCTGGAGAGGTTTACAGCAGGGAGATCCTTTGTCTCCCCTGTTGTTTATTTTGGTTATGGAGGCTTTGAGTCGTTTGCTTTCTAGGGCGGTCCAAGGGGGTTTATTATCATGCTTTGTGGTAGGGAAGGGGTCTGCCTCTTTGGTGGTCTCTCACTTATTCTATGCGGATGATGCATTGATTTTTTGTGATGCGGAGGCGACTCAGATTGGCATTTTGCGCTGTGTTTTGTTATGTTTTGAGGCGGTGTTAGGGCTGTGGGTCAATTTGACAAAATCGGAATTGGTACCTGTGGGTGAGGTGGTTCGTTTACTAGTTCTGGCAGCTGTTCTAGGCTGTAAGGTGGCCCGGTTGCCAATTTCTTATTTGAGGCTTCCCTTGGGGGCTTCTTTTAAGGAGACTCAAGTGTGGGATGGGGTGGTTGACAGAGTTCAGCAGAGGTTGGCCAGGTGGAAGCGTCAATACTTGTCCAAAGGGGGGCAGATTACTTTGCTCAAGAGTGTTCTTTCTAGTATTCCGACATACATTATGTCAGTGCCTATAATTCCTATGGGGGTGGCAGTAAGGTTGGAGAAGCTACAATGAGAATTTCTATGGAGTGGGAGTGGGGGTGGGGAGGGTTTTCATTATCATTTGGTGGCTTGGGACAGGGTATGTAACTTAAAGGAGAGGGGGGGTTTGCGGGTGCGAAACTCGCTGGTGTTTAATCGGGCTTTATTGCGGAAGTGGTTGTGGCGCTTTGTGAGGGAGCAGGAGAGGCTATGGAGGAGGGTGGTAGTGGCTAAGCATGGGGAGGAGAGGGGGGGTTGGTGCTCCAAGAGGGTGTTTCATTCTCGTGGTTGTGGTTTGTGAAAGGGGATTTGGTTGGGGAGGGAGGTGTTTTGGGAGAGGGTTTGGTTTAAAGTGGGGATTGGAGATCAAGTTCACTTTTGGCAAGATTGGTGGTGTGGGGGTGTCACTATGGTGGCCATGTTTCCTTTTGATTTTTGATATTGCTGCTGATGTGAAAGAGTTGGTTGCTTCAGTTAGGGTGAAGCAAGGGAAAGTAGTGGTTTGGAATGTTCGTCTTCATCGTGATGTACAAGATTGGGAGCTAAACCAATTAGTGGATCTTCTTGGCTATTTGTATGGCTTGCAGCTTAGGAGGGATGGGTTGGATTCTTTAGTATGGGATGTCCAGGGCTCTAGGGGTGTTTTCTCAGTGTCCTCTTTTTATAGGGCATTTGCTGGGGGGGTTGGTGGTGTGTTTCCCTAGAAGTGTATTTAGGCAACGGGTTATCCTTCCAAGATTGTTTTCTTTGTTTGGACAGCTACTTTGGGTCGTATTCTTACCATCGATAATTTGATTCGGCGGCGGCATGTGTTGGTCAATTGGTGCTACATGTGCTGTACGGACGTGGAAACAGTGGATCATCTGCTTCTTCATTGCCCGGTCGCGTCTAGCCTTTGGACTTTTCTTGTTGCTTTGTTTGGAGTAGTGTGGGTGCAGCCGGGGTCTTTATTGGGAGTGATTCAGAGTTGGGGTGGTACTAGGGTGGGAAAGCGGCGCCAGAAGGCTTGGGTTCTTGTTTCCCATTGTTTGCTTTGGTTGGTATCGTTAGAACGGAATAGAAGTGTGTTTAGGAATGAGTGCCATTCTGTTTTCTGGCTACAGAGTCGGTTTTGATGGTGTTACATAGTTGCGTAACGGGTACAGTCAACCCCAATGTTTTGGTCTTTATAGATTTTGTAGAGAATTTGATTAGTTAGTTTTGTTTAGTCCTGTGGTGGGTTGCTTTTTTGTATTCTTTGCGTCGCCTTGATACTTTCTAATAAAGTTTGCATATTTATCCAAAAAAAAAAAGTTGAACTTTTGAACCTGAATTTGAGTTATTCTCCTTAAGTAATTAATGCCAAATCAAATCCATACATTTCAAATTCACTTCATCCAAACGAATCCTTAGTTCTACAATGATGATGATTCACTCATTTGGGTATGCCACTAATCTTTATAATTTCTAGTGTTGTTTCTTTCATGTTGATCAGCAGGTGATTATATAAAATATTTTTGTTTATTCCAACCTTGTTATAGTTGCTCCATAAGTATAAATGCATTTTTGTGCCCATCATATTGGCTAGTTAGTATGCAGTTTGTCCACTTTAGCTTTTGAAGCTTTGTGCTATACCTAAATGCAGCTTCCTTATTTGTTCTAGATGGCAAGTGTGTGGAACTGGGGTGGTGAGCTATTGTTTTAATTGTTGAGCTTTATGTATCTTCATGTTTTTGGCTCATAGTTGGTTCTGCTGATATTTGACTTTGTAAACTGCAACTGTGATTGGATAAATTTGGATCTCCAGCAGACTTACCCAGTGGGCATTGTTTGTGGGTTATTGCATACATCTATAGGAATTTTCCTTTGCTGAAAATGGATCTGAAACACTTGTAACCCTTCCACCCCACCCCCTCATTTAAGTGAAAAAAAAACTGCAAGTGGAACATTTTTTGTGTGGTTTTGGTTGTCCTTTTCTTCTTATAAGATAGCAAGTCTTCACAGAGATTGCTTGAAGTTTGTTTCCTGTGCTTCTCTGAAGATAGAATCTAATGACTTCTCTGACTATAGAATCTAATGAGGTTAACTCTAGATTAAAAGTTATACTTAGGCCAAGTTTGGCATCTCAAAATAAGTGCACTTATTTCATCTTTTTATCTTTTTTGAGTCACATCAATCAACATCTCCTCTCTACTTTTTCTACACATAATACAAAAAAAGTCAAAAAGTGCGCTTATTTAGTCTTCCCAAACTTGGCCTAAGGCATATCATATCTAGGGTAGAGAGCATTGGTGTTCTATTTACTAAGACCATAATTATCAAGTCTGGAAATTGTCTGGTCTCTGCTTTTAGTTTTGCTTGTCTGTGATTATATTTCTCATTTTCTTTGACTATTACTTTTTACTTTTTTATTTTTTTTAGCCCCAAGGGGTTGGCTTGGTGGCAAGGGTTTGGGTCTTGGAGGTGTGCTCCCTCAAAGGTTCAAGAATCGAAACCTCTTTGGTGCTAACAATTCCTTAAAATCGGACCAAGAAAAAACCATTGAATTGACTGTGATACAATTGTGAGAAATTCCTTGATGAGAGCCTGTGCATCCCTAGGGATTCGTCGGGCTTTGATCCAAACACTCTGGTGCCAATCAATTTTTTTTTTTTTTTTAGGGTAATAATATTTTTTTGATATTGATGAAACATAATGGAGAAATTGGAACTTGGATCTAGTTAATACATGCTAGTATACGGGTCTTGAGGCAATCAATATTGTAGAAATTATGAGGGTCTGTCAGGATTCCATCGAAAAATTATATCACTCCATATCTTTTAATTACTTTTTTGTTCACGCAGAGTCCAGATGCACTGGTCTTGTGCGTGTGGGTTAGCTTATTTGTTGGACTTGTGATGCTGTTGTCAGCATTAATGTTAGAAACAGATGTGGGTTTCTATCATCCATGGTATCATATCATATTGCCCCTTGGCATAATTTAGTGGAGTAAACTTAAGGTGCATGGAGGTTCCCTTTTAAACAAATGTTATGGACGGTACCTTTCCCTATTATAAACTCATGATGTATTGAATTTATTATTTTTTATTGCTGATCAAATATTCTTCAATTTATGGATACTGATTCTTGTTTTTTATGCAAAATAGGAGGTACTTTAAATAGGATAAGGACAACTTTAAAATATCTATGCCCAGCTGAACACATCCCCCCCAAAATTGAGGTGGACATAAGCAATCTAGACATTGAAGATAAGGTGTTCATGCATGATATTGTGGTTCACCCATCGTTGAAGCTTCTCAGTAAAGATGAGAGTATTCCCATATGCAAAGTTGTGGCAACGACATTGGAAAACTCTGAACCTGCACTGTAGGCACCGGAGCAGCGTGACGCAAGGAATTTGCAGTTTTCAGTAGCCCAAATCAAGTATTTTCAGATAATGAAATTTGCTTAGCTGTTGTAGTGCTTTCGGACGCCCAGTGAAAATGATTATGACTTTTGTTCACAACATAATCAAATGCAGGTTAGTTTTTTTTACTTTTTTTTTTTTTTTTTGGACGGCTGGATCATTTTTGCTGTTATAATAAACATGTAGGGTGGTGTGAATTATTGTGAAATGTTATTGAACAATTTTAATGAGATGACTATTGTTAGCTTGTGTGGTGTTTTTGCAATTGCTGGATTAACTTTGCAATCTGAAAATTAGGTTGATGTTCACTTGTCAGATTTGGACAAGTGCCAGCTTGCGTGATGTCACTTTTTGCCTCCACATACTTTTTGGTCAGCATCTTTTCTCTTTTTTTCCTTTTGCCTTCCCCACCTGCCCTGCTCTACCTGCCCTGCTGTAACAGAAAAGGCCTGGTTTGGATAGAATGTTGAATAATTTTTAATGTTGATTTTTATTTATTTGGGGCAGGCATGCAAACAAACCAACTTCCTCTGTGTTGGAATCATGTTCAGTTGTACTTATTTGAGATTGGTTCAAAATGTTTGCTAGGTTTTTAAATTGAGTTTAAAGAATCCACTATTTAACGCAGTTTGACAGCTCTAATTTGGGGAAGGTGGAATGTGTGAGAATTAGGATTGAATGAAGTCAAGTCAGGGGCAGAGCATGAACAAAATGGTATAAATGCTTATCATATGGCCAAGTGGAAGTTTGTGGGGGTCTATGCCAAAGGACACACTAATGTTGACATAGGTTCTCTTACTATATTGTATTACTGACACATTAGTGATCTTGACTGGGATGAGTTGCCCCAAGCTAGTTTTGTTTACTGGAGCAATCACACTACAAACCTAGAATTTAAAATAATTATTTACCTTTTTAGGAGAATAATTATTTTGTAACAGAACAAAGAATAACCATTCTATTATGTTTTACTTTTATTTTAATAAATCAAACTCTACATCCCAGTAAGGGAAAGTCTAAGTATTAGAACTGGATACCAAGAAATTGATACAGAAAATAAATAGAGGATTGATATATTCAAATGGTGTATTATGAGTTCAAATTTTATTTCATCTTCATTTAAGGAATCAAACACTCTTTATTTTGGTAAATTACAAGTACACTCCTTAAAGTTTGCTTAAAATACAGATTAACTCTTGTGGTTTTAAAAATTACAAATATTCTTTTGTTAGAATTTTTTATTTAATAGGATTAACAGAAAAAATAAAATTCTTAACTATTTTCTTATATAATAATAAAATTATTTGAATTATTAATTGAAATATATTTCTAACATCATTAAAAATTATTAATTGACTTAATAATTTATTAATAAAATTGTCATTTATTATGCGATTAGAAACTTTAAGAGGTGAAATATAATTTTCAAAACTATTGAAGACAATCTATATTTTAAGCAAATTTTAAAAAGTATATTTGTTTATAATTTAACCTTTATTTTATTTTTAATTTTTAATTTTTAATTTTTAATTTTTAATTTTAATTTGTAACATTTCTTCGATTGCAGCCGTCCATGAAGCATAAAGTTAGGCACGAAAGCACAGATGAAACCAAATCAAATTTTGTTCACTTAACAATGTGTGAACAAAATAAATTTTGCGGTTGATTTAAATAATAAAATAATTTTAAAAAAATTATTATAATTTTTTTTTGTGAAAAAAGAATTCATTACACCTTTTAATATATAATTCAAAATTATATTTGAATTATAAGAATCTTGAAAGGGAATAAGAATGTTGTTACTAATAATAAAATTATTACGTTAATGTTATTTTTCGTTTTTTTAGTCAATTGATAGGAGAATAATTGCAAATATGAGATGCATGATGTCAAACTGAACAATTAAAATTCAACAATAATTAGAAAGTCAACAATTATCAATTCTAACAACCCTAGCTTAAATTAGGAAAATAATAAACAACTACATACAACTCCCATAATGCGAGACAAATAAACACCACAAGAATATCAAAGTCTTCCTTATAAGTGTTAAGCTCGCAACCTCAAACTATAAAACGGTACTACATTATGATTAGGCCAAAAACTTTAATTCAATGTTATTCAAGACTTTGATTTCATTAGAAATCTTCAATGAAAAAAAAAAAATTTCTTAAAATATTATGAGTTCAATTATTATTATTATTATTTATTTCTAAATAGCTAATATTCTTCTAAAATATTATTATTTGATAATTCGCTATTTTAATTAACTCTTTACGAAAAAATATATAGACAAACCAAAAAAGTGATATAATAACTTATAATGACTTTTTAACTTTTTAACTAAAAATCACACTCCCAAAACGGGGTGCAGCCAAAATCACATTTTCATATCCCTTGAAATTTTTGTAATCCAAAACTAGCATAAGTTTGAACAAAAAAATTTCCATGAAAGCCAACATACAATTCCCTCACTCCACAATTTTGTTTTGTTGTATGGAGAGCACAAAATGAGTTGTGGACTTCGCCTCTTGTGGACTTCTCAAATGTGGACTTCTCACATTTCAGTCGCCGTTTTAAGCCGAAAAATTGACTTGTATTATTTGATTAACGTGGCAAGCACAGACCGACATGTTTTCATCTTCTTCTTTTTTCTTTTTTCTTTTTTTTCTAAAACAACTTTTGGGAAATTTTTTTTTTTTTTTTTCATATATATTTTTTGTTTTTACTGATTTTTTTAATATTTTAAGTAATTTTTTTAATTTTTAAACACATCTAATATAAATACACATAAAAAGTATAATTTTTGTGAAAAAAATCTTTCAAAAATTCACTAAATGCCAAAAATATAATTTTTTTTTTGAGAATTCAGTATATTTGTCGTATTTTTATGTATTTATTAATTTTTTAAAATATTTTTTCACAAATTTTTTACTTTTTAAATACATTTAAGTAAGGTGCATCTAAAAAAGTAAAAAAAAAAAAACTTAAAATTTTAAAAATATTCACTAAAAATAAAAAAAAAACGAAAAATAAAAAAAAACTCAACTTTCAGAAAACTTAATCCAAAAAACTCAAACCAAACACACACATTAATTTTTTGGGTGATGCACCAATAAATCCCAAATTAACAACTTATACACTGTTTAGTCCTAAAACTTTTTTTTATAGACTGAAAGGTTCCATTATAGGGAAATTGACCATAGAGGGCATATACATCAAACATCATCATCATCAAAACAACATCAAACATCATCATCAAAACAACATAAAACATCACAACATCATCATCAAGCAACATCAAACATCATAATCAAAACAACATCAAACATCACAAATATCATCATCAAAACAACATCAAACATCACAACATCATCATCATCAATATCAAACGTCATCACATCATCAACAACACAACAACACAACATCAAACATCACAACAACATCATTGGATATAATATTAATACACTAATTAATGGATATAATACCACTCTTCAACCATTGGATTGAATCTATCAAAATGTCCACACACAATCATTTCTCATTAAACCTAATTTACACTCTCAATCCATCTCATTTCATTCATCGTCTGTTGCTCTTCGCCTTCCTGATCGGCGTCACTAGCCTTGCTACCACCGCGTCGCCGCCGCTCTTCGCTCGTTGCCGGTGCTGCTCTTCGCTTGTGGTATGTAGCTCTCTCTCTCTTTGTTCTTTCTCTTTGCTCTATCTCCATTCCTTAATGCTCCACAAATTTCTCTTTCTGTTGGCTCCATTCCTTAGGGTTAGAAACAACGTCGAAAGCTTTGTAGTTGTCGATAACACTGATCCAGTACCACACCGATCAACATCGTCAACATCAGCACCGATCCACACCGATCCAGTACCACCGCCGTGAGATCGTGACCTCTCTGCCTTCGTGGTTCGCAATCGTCTGCAACGTTTGTTGGGAAAAGGCCGATCTTAATGTTGATGATGATATTGGCGATGATGTTGATGTTCGCTGGATCTTAATGTTTTTGTTGTGATGTTAATATTGATGATGATGTTTGATAATGTTGATGTTGGCGATGATGTTTGATGTTCGCTGGATCTTAATGTTTGATGAATAATGATTATCAATGTTTGATGAATAATGTTGATAAATGGGTCTTAACATTCAAATGGGTATATATGTTGGTGATGTTCGATCCTTGTTTGATGACTAATGTTGGTGCTGATGATGATTATTAAATGAGCAATGCTAGGTATCAGGAAAAAACTTTCATGAAAATGATCATGAAATATTTATGACCCTTGGATTACACTTAAAGTAAAGCACTACACACTAATCAAGGTAATCCAAGAGTCATAAATCTTTCATGATCATTTTCATAAAAAAAATTTCATGATCCCTAACTTTTCTCTTATTAAATAAACAACCTTACCAAAATAAAATGGGACTAAATGATGTATAAGAAAACTTTTAGGACTAAATGGTTCAACTTTTCAGAAAATAGGATTTATGGGTAAATTTTCCTAATTTTTTTAACTTATTTAAATTATTTTTATTTAATAAGTTATTAACAAAAATTACACCAAATAATTTAACTTAAATTCTCAACATTAAATAAGCTATAAACAACTCAGATTAATTATACCAAACAACCCTTTGCCATGTCTACCAACTTCAAGTTTATTTTCTCAAGTAAAACTACACTTATCATATTATTAACAACAATATTGCGTTCTCAGAAAAATTACTGAAAAATATAAATAAATAGGCTATATTTATTGTGAGTGTGAACCATCACCCACTAACTTATCCAACTCCTACTAACTTTAAATCTATACTACGAAATCATTTTCAAGGTAAATTTCACAATAAATTTTCGTGGTTGTGGACGTGTCCCGCATGAGGGCCTTACCCCACAGTTCGGACTCAATTTGTCACGGTTCTTAATCTGAACCAAAAAATCCAAATCCGGCAAATCGTTTTGAGAAAACAGATTTTTAGAAAAGAAGTGCCAAACATGGACTGTTTTGCCAGATACAAAGTCGCCACCTAAATATTTTTTAATGGAGGAATTTAGGAAACCCTGACTCGTTTGCTAAAGGTCACGTGTCCGTCATCACCAAAGTTGCCTCGGCTCGGGAACTTGGGTACGATTGGGGAAGGTCAGCTATGAGCGTCCCCGCTCGCCCGATCAAAGATCGGCCTCTACTAACCATGATATCTTGTTTTGAAAACGTTATGCGTTCTCATTCCGATTATTAGCCTAGAATTACTATGTGATGCGCACAGCAAAACAAGTATAGACTAGATCGCCTAATTTGGAACAAAACATTGCATCTCCGTTTCATTTAAGAAATAGTTTGAAATTTGCTACTCGCAAGTAGGCTAAAATACGGATTCCAATAAGTTGTCGCAGCTCAAATAATCCAACCTTCACCCGCGGGCATTCAAGCAATTATATCACATAAGCATCTAGCCACATGGTAAGCATGCTGTCATGTTAACATTCACACTCATGCGAGATGCTAAAACATAAAACACTTACAGTGTACTCCAAGCCAAAACAATAAACATGTTAGCAATCATGCATGATCCAAGTCCATATTAAGTGGCTAATGCAACGCATACAGCGTGTCGCTAGAATAGGCTCGGCTAGTCCTAGGATGGCATGTGGGATGCAACAACTCGATACACGTATTCAAGTTGGAATGGAAATACTATGCAGTAAGTATGAGGCGTAGAGCTTAGTGCATGCAATACTGATAAATGATGCACGCATGCATAGCATAAGGATGCTAAATTAAACATGTCCTAATACTAACCATCAAAAGCAGGTAAGTAAAAGGGAGAAAGAAGTGGGGGTTGGAAGACATGCACACACACACCCACACTTATTACAAATCTGCCCTCGCTCGGAGGGACCGAAAGAATAATACAGATTTAACTTACCTACAAGCTAATTAAATATTACAGATCAATTAAACTAGTTAAGCAAATTAACTAATCTAATAAAATAGTAAACAGCCTTGGGAAGAGGGCCCAATGCAATGCGTGCTCGGCTCCGCTCAGAAGTCCACTGCCATGCACAAGTTGCCTCTATTTTCCCTGCTTTCCTTCTCTGATCATTGCAAAATTCCCAAGGTGCACTCTATGAACCCTGTGGGATACCACCGGCCAAGGGAAATGGTCACAGGCCAAAGGAAATGATCACCGGCCACTGGTTAAGCTGTCGGCCACCAATTGTTGGTCGGTCGGCACTAAAGATGGCCGGCCGGCCAAATCTTCCTGCAGAATCCTGTTTTGACAGCAGCAGAGGGCAAAACAAGGCATAGCAATGCATTCCAAGCAAATGTGTGCACCAACACATCCCTTATCATGTTTATGACTCAATGGGACATGGTTCTCGATTCTCGGACCACCAATCGCGCATTTCGATGCGTGATGGCCCAAGAAACCAAGTTATGCACTTTGATTTCAAATGAAATGCACATAAACAAGCAAGGAGCTCAACCTCTATCATACTCAGTTCAAGAGGCTAAGCATGCATGTCAATGCAATGTAACCTAGACATATGAGCTAGTATACAACATGAGCGATGCGAACAAGCAAACATGCAAGGCATGTGACAATCATGCTAACCAATAAGTATGCCAAATACAATGGGGATGTTCAAGCATGCAAGCAAGCATGTGACTTCATTCAATCATGCCACAACACATGGAGCAAACATGTTAAACAACCTACACATGTGACAACACACAAGTATGCAATAACACACAAGGTGAGCATGCAACAACATGCGAACTATGGACTTAAACTAATTTGGGCAGCTCTATACTAAGCCCAAAACAGTGGCCAACATGCTCAAGAATGAAGGCAAAATAACATGCAAACATGCATACACACAAGGACCAACACTTAGGCATATAGAAACAACTCTCAAGCACACTTAAGAGGATGCAATCATGGACAAATGGCATGCATTATAAGCTCTGAAAATCATGTTAGAAAAGGTGCCAAACCAATCTACAATGCAAGCTAGGCATGCCACCAAGCCCAAGGACTTAAACCATGGCCATATGACATATGAAGCGAATGACCAAAATGAACTAGAACAGTCCTAAATCATGCAAAAGTAAGCCCCAAAAACCACTTAGATGGCATCTAAATGATCTAATCCTAGAGGCATACACAATGGCACAAACATGGAGCAAGAAACACCAACATTTTAAAGCATGAAAGGGGCATCAAATGCAAGAATACGAGCATACCATGAGGACTGAAATGACATGACAAGTGGTTCCAAACCACTGAAATGATGCAAGGATGGCATGCTAGAGGGGTCAGCACTCAAGGCTCATAAGGGGGATTACATGGTAGCTATACAAAGCAAATCATGGACGACCCAAATGACCAAAAACAGACCTTAAGCACATCGAGAGATGCATATAAGCTTCACAAAGCTAAGCCAAAAACATGCTAGAACAAGGCTCAAAGCACAAAGCATGTTAAGGCTAAAACATGGCATTACAAGACAAGTATGCAAGGCATGCAAGGTGTGTCTAAACCAAGCAAAAACAGAGCTATATTATGACATAATAAGCACAAAAAACAGCTAAGGCATGGCCATCATACACTTAAACAAGATGCTCACACATGAGATAAAAATGGCCCTTTTCAAGGACAACAAGGAGAGGGGGGTGGCCCTCTCCTTCCTAAGACCTTAAGGCACCATCCTCACCACTGAAATCTTGAGAGATTTCAGTGGTGAGGAGGCCCAAACAAGGTGGTCCCAGAGCTCACCAAAATAGCACAAAAATAGGGCCTAACAAGGCCTATGGGGGGTCAAACAAGCCCAAACAACAAAACAACCTTGAACAACTATGTTAAGCACTCAAAATCAAGACTTTTATTAGTTATATACAAAGTCTAAAAACAGTTTCAAGATAGGTCAAAAAGCTATGCAAAAATGGAGAATAAAGGGTGAAGTTCTTACTCTTAATGACCCTCTTCAAGAACAGCACTCCAGCTGGTTCTCCAAGCTTGAATCCACTCAAGAACACCAAGAACAGCTCTTCAGCACCTCAGTAGCCAAGAGAAGGTGTAACTCTATGTGTTTGTGTGCAATAGTAGGACTAAACACACACATAAGGCAAAAGAGAGAAAGATATAGAGATAAAATAGCTACAACTATGTAAACCCTAATTCAGAGCTCCCTCTGTATTTTTTGTCTAACCCTAATGGAGGGAGAAGAGGCCTCCTCTTATAGAGCTCCCTCTTGCAAAGCTTCCCAAGTAAGCTACTCAAGAGGGAAATCCCTCCATACACGTGTATGGAGGGAAGCAAAGGTGTATGCTAGCTAGCACAGCTGGCATAAAAATATCTGCAAAAGCAGATGCACAGTGGTCGGCCAGTCAAAAATGTAATTTGATCAAAATAGATGGCCGGTCGACTACAAAGAGTGCCGGTCGGCCAAACATTTGGCCGGTGGCAACAAACCAGTGGCCGGTGGCATCAAGCCATGGCCGATGATGTGTGGGGATGGTTAACAAGCCATTCCCTGCCCCTCAAAGGCAAAACACAAGTGTTTGGTGCAAAACCAAGTACAAAACAGTCGAGTCAAGAGATCCTGAGGCAAGGCGTGTGGCCGAGACGTCCGGAAACTCAGGACGAACACAAACATGGATGATCACCGAGTGTTCAAACGGTGACGTCCAAGTCTTGAGGACGGTCAAAAATGGGGTGTCTACAGTGGTCCTTAGAATAATGCTATATGTATTAACTAATATACTAATTAGTATCAATTAATGTATGAATAATGTTATATGTACCAATTAATGTACTAACTAATATACTAACAGATGATGTGGCATAATTTTAGAGATTTTGGATATTTATGATTTGCATAATAAGTGGAGTCAATAATAATGACATAATACTAGTTAGTATATTAGTGTGTACATTAATTGATATATGCATGTAGCACCACCGTTTTTGTATTATTAAATGGGTCATGCTAATAACATTGTATTATTAAATAGGTCATGCTAATACTAACTCTACCGGCGGTGGTGTTACATGCACCAATTAGTATACTAACTAGTGTACCAACACTAGTTATGACATTATTATTGACCCCACTCATTAATCACATTATAAATTACAAAAACCTCTTAAATTATGTCACATCGTCAATTGATACACTAATTAGTATATCAATTAGTACATATAGCATTATTCCTCTACCGGTTGTCAATAATAAACACATAAACCCTAAGGGTGTGTTTGGTAACGTTTACGTTTTCAGTTTATATTTACAAAAATTTTATAAACTGATTTTTGTTTATTTTTTGTTTATTTTTAAAAAAACATAAACTACAAACGCGTTTGGTAATTGACAAAATGTTTTAAAAAATTTAAAAATATAAAAAAGAGTAAAAAATGGCAAGTGGTGGCAAGTGGCGGCGGAAGACGGTGGTGGAAAGTGGTGACGGTGGGTGGCGGGTGGGTAGTGGTGGTGGGTGGGTGACGGTGGCGAGTGGTGGGTGGTAGCGAGTGGGGTGGTGGTGGTGGTGGTGGTGGTGGCGGTGGCGGGTGGCGGGTGGTGGGTGGTGGTGGCAAGTGGGTGGCGGATGGCGAATGACGGGTGGTGGTGGGTGGTGGTGGTGGTGGGTGGGTGGGTGACGGTGGCGGGTGGTGGGTGGTGGTGGTGGTGGTGGCAGGTGGGTGGCGGGTGGTGGTGGGTGGTGGTGGGTGGGTGGGTGGGTGATGGTGGCGGGTGGTGGGTGGTAGCGAGTGGGTGGTGGTGGTGGTGGCGGTGGTGGCTGGTGGTGGCAGGTGGGTGGTGGGTGGTGATGGTGGCTAGATGGGTGACGGTGGCGAGTGGTGGGTGGTAGCGAGTGGGTGGTGGTGGTGGTAGTGGTGGTAGCAGGTGGTGGGTGGTAATGGCAGGTGGGTAGCGGATGGCAGGTGGTGGTGAGTGGTGGCGGGTGGTGATGGTGGTGGGTGGGTGGGTGACGGTGGCGGGTGATAGGTGGCAGCGAGTGGGCAGTGGTTGATGGAGGGTGGGTGGCAGGTGGCAGGTGGCTGGTGGTGGCAAGTGGTGGCAGGTGGCTGGTGAGTGGTAGTGGCAAGTAGGTGGCAGGTGGTGGTGGCGGGCGGTGGATGGTAGTGGCGGGTGGATGGCAGGTGGGTGGTGGTGGTGGTGGCGAGGAGTGGGTGGTGGTAGCGAGTGAGTGGCAGGTGGCTGGTGGCTGGTGGGTGTTGGTGGCGCATGGTGGCTGGTGGTGACAGGTGGGTGGTGAGTGGTGGTGTCAGGTGGTGGTGGGTGGTGGTAGCGGAAGACGATGGTGGAAAATAGTGGCGGGTTGTGGCTAGTATTGGGTGGTAAAAAAAAAAAAAACTCAAAACTCAAAACGGAAATACATTTTTTGTGTTTTTCATTTTTTGGCCAAATTTATAAACTGAGACCACTGATTTATAAATCAAAAATTTTACCAAACAAGTTTTTATTTGAGTTTTTTAAATTTTATAAATATAAACAAAAAACTGAAAACGTAAGTGTTACCAAACCGGCACCTAAATATCTGTATTCTCAATATATTTTATACATCTCCAAATATTTTTATATATTTTAATACAGCTTCCCTATAAATTTAGTATAATTAAATTTGGTATAATTATATAAAATTGTTTTAAAATTTTGATTCATTTTATTACTCGACAATCTTTTCGTAATTCGTATGAATGTATATTTTCTATATCATAGTTCAGATATGTCAGTGGCCGATGACGTGGAGTTAGGTTTCAAAATCGTCCACTGTGTATAATGAAACTAATGACTTTCCTTAATTAAAACTATTGTGCATAATGAAACTAATGACTTACCTTAGTTAAAACTAGGTTCGCATGTAAATATATTTTCTATTTCTCTCCCCGGAAATTTATATACTATGTATTAAGAAAAATAAAGTTTATAATGAGAAGGATTGTGCGAGTTTCACATGCTTAACATGGATTTTCAAATTTTTTGAATTATTGTAAAAGTACAAAAAGATATGCCTTAAAATGATTAGTGGATTAAACATTTTTTTATATCATTAATATCACCAATTTTTGTTTCTAAATTAACTCCTTCAAATATTCAAATAGTTAGCTTCATTTATAATTATATTATTAATACCATATATAGATATTCTAACCTTTGAATAAATTTATATTCCTAAATTAACTTCTAAATATTTTCAAACAGTAGAGAATTTATATTACAAAATTATATTAATATTTTAATATCTTTGATTTTTTTTTTTTTATATAATTAAGAGTCTTCAAATATTTGGTCTTTACTTAATATTTTTAGCGCTACATAAACTTCTTAATACCCCATCAATAACGGTGGTATTAAAATATTTGTAATTACACATCTAATTTTGTTTTACACTTAGATTTACTAATATTTATGCCTAAATTATAAAATGTAAAATGCATGGTGGGTGTGGGAAAAAAAATTAAGTGTGTGTAATTAGAAGTTCCTGTAATATTAGCCTTATTCCTTAATAACCATATATCTTTAACTCCTAAATATTTCCAAATGGTACAGACTTTATATTAAAAAATCATATTAATAGGGGCCCTCTGTCCAACATTCCAAATTGAAATTTCTTTTATTCAAAAGTTCATGTGTTAAAATATCGGATTTGGGATGTCTACTGTGTAGCTAAATAGGCCTATTTCAATAATCGAACCGTTCACATTTTAGAATACATCAAGTAAAATATACCTGTAAAAAATTAAGTTAATTGGATATCGTTTACCCATTCATCCACTGACATTTGAATCTACAAAAATAAATAACAATTGTGATTTAAAGTATTAAAATGAATACAAATATGAGTAGATGAAAGAGTTAACGATATTCGATTAACTTGATTTTTAACAAGTATGTTATACGTGATGGTAAGGGTGAGCATGGTTTAGATTGGTCCGGGTTGGGATAAAACCAGGACCAATCCATTATCTACAGTTTTTGAAAAATTGAAACTAATCCAATCCGTTTAAAATCGTGGAACCAATCTATTTAAATACAGATTGGATCAGTTTATGACCAAATATTCACATAATTAAATAACAAAATATATATATAGAATATTTTAATTTCATAAAAATATAAACATATCATCATCTTAGTTTCACAATAGTAACATGTATTTCCATAATAACGACATACTATTCTAAAATTTAAACAATCACAAGAAAACTAGTTCCACATAAATATTTAGACCATTACAAATTAAAACTAAAACCAACAAATAAAAGCAAAAAAGAAAAGACTATGCGAGTTTAAGTTTTATATAGAATAAGAGAAGATACTATGCGGAAGGGTGTATAATATAAATATAGGCTATTTGTATACGGTCTAAATCGGTTTCAATCTAGAATCATGGGGTTCAATCCAGAATCAATCAGTGGATTACGGATTTTTAATTTTTCAATCCGGAACCAAACCACAGATTCAAAAAATCAATTTAAACCTACCGGATTGGATTGGACCGAATCGGATTACGAATTTTACGAATTCCTTACTCAGTCCCACTTCATATATTCTAAAATATAAACGGTTAGAATTATTGAAATGGACCTCGAAATGGGTCTATTTAGTTGTAAGGAAGTGACCGCGAGTTCAATCACCCATCGCCGGCAAGTTCAAGTCTCCAGCTCCGAGCTTCGGCATGGCCGTCGAAGGAACCCTAGTTTTCAGCTGGTAATCACCGTGGTCGGAGAACATTTCGCACTCCGGCACTTACTCCGATCTGTTCGGTGAGGTTGTTTTCTAGATCTCAGTGTGCTAGGGTTCCAAATTACACTTCAATTGTATTCTCTTCTCTCCATGTCTAGCTTTTATGCAACACATACATATACATATATTTGCATGCTATATTAAATTATATGTGAATGTTGTCTCAAATTTATCTATTTTATTGTTCTGTTCAAGCATATCCACCTCTCTCTCTCTCTCTCTCTCTCTCTGTTTCTATATATATATATTTATGTATGTATAATCGTTGATTTCTTGTTTAATTGTTGATTTCTCTCTGTTGCTACTGTCTCCACCACCACCGTCCCAAAATCGTCGTCCTTCGGCTACATCTGGTTCACTGTCGTTGCCGCCGTATCTGGAAGCACCATCGTCGCGAAGATCTGGACAAGAATGATCAGGTACACTTTCGATTTCGATGACGACGAGAACAAGGATGAAGAATAGGAAGATGAGTGTGGGAGAGAGAAGAAGTTGAAGGTGCTACTCAAGCTTCAGGGCAAGATGGTGATGGTGAGTCAACTTTGAGGCGGACTCAGCGCGTGGAACATGCACCTTCTGTCTCGGCTTCTTCGTCGTACTACAGAGATACCGATAATCCACCACTACTGCTGACCTTTCCAACTCTCTCTCTCTCTCTCTCTCTCTCTCGGTACCAATCCACCTTAATGTTTACGATCTAACCTCCATTAATGGCTACGCTTACTGGCTTGGCCTCAGAGTATACCATTCTCGAATCAGATCTATGGTTGAAAATCCATTCGATTTTTCTTATCGTTTGATATAAATTTTGGTTATATTTCTATACGAGCAGGAAACAATGTTCTCGTATAATCCTGTTGATCAAGTCTGCGCTCCTCCGAATGTCGTCGTTTTACTCCCTGAAAACACAAACGTGAGCTAGCTGGCGAGTGTGTGCCGGATACCTCTTCGATGCCTAAGTCAGCAAAATAGACAAATAGATAAAAGCTCTGTGTATTCGAGAATCAAAGTTGTGTTGCCTCTTCATAGGTTATGTTGTGAACTTTTATAGGTTCCGCATAGCACAATCCTAGTAGGACTGTTATTCCTCCATATAGAATCCTCCTAGGAATTACACTCCTGAAAGATAATGCTTATCCTTTCACGCCCCCCTCACTGCATAAACCAAGTGAGATGGTTCTAGCTCGGTGATATGACCAAACGACCGAGCTAGTATTGCCATGGTTGGATGACAATGTAACCGAGCTAACAATACCTCTTTGTCATACCCAAACCAGTACCTTCACATGCAACTCATAGCTCGGCTCTTGTTCACTTGTACCTCGGTTGTGTCCGTTGAGACCGAGCTAACTACAGCAAGCTCTGACCGCGATAACCAGAGCAAGGTCCACTATAAAAAGCCATAGTACCTCGATTCCAAACACTGTGGCCGAGCTAATTACTACTTCAACCGGGGTGACTGAGCTAACTACAAGGCCCTTTTTGGACCGAGCTAACTACAAGGCCCTTATACTCAGCCCTTTTTAACTGCGGCCCATAGAATGACCCATTACCGCGCCTTGGCCTAGCTCGGCCCTAATGCACATAAAAAACTCCCTCTCAATTGCCCCTTAATTCCATCTGCGTAGCATGATTGGGATACCTGTTACCAACTGAGTTAAAACTTTAGCCTTTCAACCGAGCTAAATTCACACCGGGCTACTAACCTGTCCGGTCAAAACGTCTTTTCAGTCGCTGTAACTGAATCGTTTTCTATTCCATGGACACGTGGCTAGCTCTTATTGGCTCAGCGTAACTGTCACGCCGTCTTCGTACTCCAAAAATTTGAACAGTCTCGCCTTTTTCATACGCCTTTATACAAAAAACCCTAGTTTTGAACCCACCATTTCCACTATTCATCTTCTCTCTCATTCGTTTGAGCCTCCATTTTGTAGCCACAACATCTGCAAATCCTGCGTTCTTATCACCATCTTCGTGGTTTCTGATCTACGTCATCCCGTCTGCAAACCGTAAGTAACTCAATCCTCCATTTCTTTCCATTCATTTTGTGAATATACATAATATAGATACATATATACACATATATATCACAAAACAAAATTATATTGTAAGTGGAAGGGACTTTCAATACCCAGAATTCCACTTGTTTCGTCATAGTTCCTGCCTTAACTGGGAGGATTAATCTTGCCCACTGGCCACTCTGGCATTGAGTTGAATCCGATTAGGGGAGATGTTGCAGGTGCCATGTCTTTGTCCTCCAGTTTCAGTTGTTTGAAGGTTTCGTAATACATTATCTCAGATGAGCTTCCTTGGTCAATCAAAATCCGCTTCACGTCGAAACCCTTGACGCGTAGAGTAACAACCAGTGCATCATTGTGAAGGCCATATATCCTTGCTAAATCCTTGTATGAAAAAGATATTACATTTGTGGCCTCTGTTCTCCCCTTTTTGATGCAGGTTGTGCACTTAATACCTCCCCTCAAGTGCTCAGCCTTTTTGATCATTCCCTGAGCTCACATACCCGCTTAGGTTCGAATACCCATGTATTACGTTAATTACGCCTTGAGGTGGAGCGTCGACCGGCATCCCATTTGGGTTGTTATGGTTCTGGGGGGCTGGCTGCGTCCCTCCTTCTATGTACTGGTCCAAGTGCCCAGCTGCCACTAACTCCTTCCAAATGCTGCCTCAACGGCGTGTAATTTTCAGTGTGGTGCCCCTTTTCATCATGGAAGGTGCACCGGGACCTCTTGTCATAGTCCTTTTGTGCTTCTCCCAACCTAGCTGGCTATCGGACGAAAGGTTCGTCGCGTATCTCATTGAGAATTCGATAGATTGGTTTTTTGAACACTGTGGTAATGGCAGTGCGAACTCTTAACTTCCTTTTGTCTGGGTCTTCTCTGTTAGCCCGTCTGCCTCGCCCATTCTTGCTTGGTTGTTCTACCGTGTTGACTTTTACTGAAGTCTTTTTATCTGGTATTGCTGTTGTGCCAGATTTTGCTTTAGCACGGGTGCTGTTCTTCCTCCATGCGAATATGTTGGTGCACTCTCTCCATTAGGGCCTCCATCGTGAGGGGTGGCGTCATTGTAATTGAGTCCCTCAATTTATTGTCGACTGTGTAACGCCCTCAAAATAATATATAAAACCCATCATTCTTGACATGCGATAATATAAAAGAAATGAGAGAAATAAGCATAATTACTTTCCATCAGAGTACTTCCTACAGATGTATTACAGGTTAACATCAAGTATATGCCCTATGGGCTTACAACTTTCCAAGTCAACACTTGGGTTACAAAGAAAAGTACTAGCCCGGAATACAGAATAAGCCCTTGGCTTGATATGCACGTAGTACAACAAAATCAACAAATGAAAAGTCTTCAACTCTCTCTACCATCTAAGCTAAGATCTCGTATGCAGCATAATACCTGAACCTAAAAATGATGTCCCATATAGGGTGAGCCAACGCCCAGTAGAGATATGCTAAATATAGTATGAACGATAACTAAAATGTCAGCAATTGATAATGTTTAACTCTTACACCACAACTTATAACACTATTCAACCCCATGACTAATATGTCCATGTTCTATTCCAATTTCCATTTCCTAACAAATTCTCGATTCATAATTACAATTCAGAACTAGGCCAACCATTTTAAATGGGATCACATCTCAT
>CM069906.1:112011613-112056613 GCA_036172215.1 Camellia granthamiana
AAATTGAATAATATATTCATATACACGACATATAATATATAAAACTATACATTTTGTGTGTATCCACCACGTGTTGTGTCTTGCATTTTTTGAACATTGTCATGACGGTGTACCTATGTCATGTTGCGTGTTTGTGTCCATACCTCTTAGGCCCTATCAAACACTTGGTAGACAACTAGTTCACTACAAAAAGAAAATTTAATCCTATAATCTTCTTTGTTCAATAAATTGCACCGTGGAAAGGGATGCTAGTTGGCTATAAAGTTCTCATTAAATAAGGGTGAAGAAGAACAAAAAGAAAATAGTCACACACACCAAAAAAAAAAAGTATTAGAAGAAGAAAATTGAAAGGAAACATAATATGTTCACTCAGAAAAATAGTCTTTTCCTGTTTTTGTGATCAATTGGAAACCAATGATCTAAAGATTTTTTAAGGGAGCTTATGTAATCTACATCAACTTTGTAGCAACATTTTAGCAAAATGTTTACCTGAGAGGAGCCTTCACTAGGTTGTTTGGGGTGTCCTAAATAAGTGCACTTTTTGTCTTTTTAGCCTAAAAAGTTGAGAAAAAAAATATGAATGTTTGGGTTAACTTTTTGACTTTTTATAAAAAAATTTGTATCAAAAAATTGTATAAAAAAATGTGTAGGAGAAGATAGGATAAAGAGATGGTACGGATTGGCAGTGGACCGGCTGGGTGAGTATATGAGGAATTCTTGTCTCCTTCTCGGCCTTTGATTGGATGGTGTTGTTTGACCCGTGGGGGCACACCACGGATCCTGTTTTTCTAATCGGAATCGTTTAATATGTAGAAATCGTCGATTACTATATGTTTGTAAAAAATCACATTTATTGGATATTGATAGCTATCTGATCGTGTTAGTTTTTCTTGTTAACTGTTAACTATAACACTATCCATTTTTATACAAAACTGATTTGATCATGTAGTTAGCGATATCCGATAGAAGTGATTTTTTATAGGCATATAGTACTAGATGAGTTCTACATATTCAACGGTTCAGATTATCAAAACGGGACCCATGATGGGCCCCCACAGGCCCCCAACTTTACCATTTAATTTAGTTAATATTCTACTATAATTTTTTTTTCCTTCTCTGTCAGCGAGTGACAGCATGACGGCAGTAATCATTTCGGCCAACTTTTTGATTTGTTCCATTTTTTATATATTAAGTTTTTAATATTTTTTTTAATGAATAGTGATAACTTTTTAACTTTTTGAATAACTTTTTGGCTTTTTGGATTTTTTGAAGGATGCCAAACTTGGCCTTAGTGTTACTCCAGTTTCCAAATTAGTTGGAGAGTTCCCACTAGCAAGGCATACTTCCTATGTTCTTAAAATTAGTAATGTCACTTCTGGTACTGTATCCACTATTCTCAGATCATCCACTTGTTCCATAGTATCATATAAACATCATGATGTTATAGAGATCCAGAAGAATAAAGTGGATAACCTGCCTTATTGAAGATAGCTTATCTAAAGTTGGTATTTTTGCTGGCAGAACAACGATAACAAACTAATTCATCGCTGTAAAATTTCACCAGTCCATCTGAAAGGCAAGTCCAGAGACAGAATTTTTGAATGTTTTTGAAGTGATTATGCTACTGAGAGTAGTTTACAATTAAAACTGTTCACACTAAAAAGCCCTCTTTTTCTTGGTAAATTTAAGTTGGTCAGTCAGTGCCTTAAAGGAGAAAGATCCACTAACGTGTTTCTTGTCATCTTTTCAATAAATCAAGTTCCCAGAATAGGTAGACTCGAAGAAAATGCCAATCAAGACATGAGGATTTGGCATGTGGAAGCTCCTGGTGAACATTACATGGGCTTTTATGGTGGGGCTATTGTATCACTTGGGTTTACACAGTCATAAACTTGTAGCACAACCAACCAAATTGCTGTTAAAATAGTGAAAGCCTATCAAATTGGCAAGGAAACTATTAACCTAACTTCTTCAAGAGAAATAGTTGCATATATAGATTTTCTCACCTGAAGTGGAAAATGATGACTCTTAATTTGATTATAAATTTAATTTCTACCCAGGAGTCATTTTATATACTCAAGGCATTGCTAATACTTTCTTTCTTTGGATACAGAAAACTCGGAATGATAAAACAGAGTTAGAGAGAGATTTGAAACTTTTAAATGAAAAGCTCTCTTCTTCCCTTGCCGAGTGCAATGCTAAAGATAATCTTGTGGAAAAACATTCAAGAATGGCACAGGAAGCGCTTGATGGTAATTTATTGTATACTTATAATGTATATGTTTTTATTCAATTCTCTAGCCCTTTTCATATGGTTTTGTATTCAGGTATGCCATTTACCATGTAAATGTGCTTCTTTTAAAATATATAATTTTGACTAATTTTCCTCCAATATATATATATATATTTCAAGGTTGGGAGAAGGCAGAAGCAGAAGCAATGTCATTGAGGCAAGAATTGGATGAAGTTTTACAGCAGAGAATAGTTGGCGAAGAAAGATTAACTCAATTGGATATGGCCCTGAAGGAATGTATGCAGCAGTTACGTTTTGTTCGAGAAGAGCAGGAGCAAAGGATTCACGATGCTGTGATGAAGACATCGAGAGAATTTGAAAAGGCAAATATTTTTTTAGAGGAAAAGTTGGTCGACACCAATAAAAGGCTCTCTAAATTAGATGCGGAGAATACTCAGCTCAGTAGGGCTCTCTTAGCAAAGGAAAAGTTGATTGAAGATAAAAATGAACAAAGAACTCGAGCAGATGCAGACTTGAATGCCCTAATGACTAGACTAGAATCCACAGAGAAAGATAATGCTTCTCTAAAATATGAGGTTCGAGTGCTTGAGAAGGAGCTTGAGATCCGGAATGAGGAGAGAGAATTTAATCGTCGAACAGCTGATGTATCACACAAACAACACCTAGAGAATGTGAAGAAAATTGCAAAATTGGAATCAGAATGTCAGAGGCTACGTGTCCTTGTTCGTAAGCGGTTGCCAGGTCCTGCTGCTCTGGCTAAAATGAAGAATGAAGTTGAAATTCTAGGCAGTGATCGAGTCGAAACAAGGAGAAAGTTGAGTGCTTCTCGAACTGGTTCAATGGACTTTGCTATGGATAACGCTCTTGATACACCCAGCAAAAGGTTCAACTATTTGGCTGAGCAGTTGTGTGCCATGGGAGAAGAAAATAGGAGTCTCAAAGAAACTCTTAACAAAAATACAAATGAACTCCAGTTTTCTAGAATCATACATGCTCGCAACGCTTCCAAATTATCACAAGTTGAGGTACAGCTTGAAGACTCATCAATAGGCCAGATAGCACATGAATTCTCTCTTGCATCAATGTCTGACATGGGCAGTGATGACAAGGTTAGTTGTGCCGAATCTTGGGCTTCTACTATGATTTCTGAATTGGAGCATTTCAGAAATGGAAAACCAATGGGGATGCCAACACGAAAAACTGTTGGAGCTTCAGAGATAGATCTGATGGATGACTTTGCTGAGATGGAAAAATTGGCAACAGTATCCACAGATAAGCAATTTGGAAGTTCCCGTCTTGCTTCAGTTGAAGGAAGTGAAAATGTTGGTCCCTTACAAAGTCAGTCAAGTGGGGATTCCTCAGCGGCAGCAGATGGGAAGATAGTTGCGGTACCTGATTCTGGGTTGGGGCTCAGTGTCATAAACCAGGACATGCAGTCTGAAACTATGTTGATTGGTAAATATCCCGGTTGGCTTCAGGATATATTGAAAGTAGCCTTGGAGCAAAATCGGGTCACACACAGAAAGCCCGATGAAATATTGGAGGATATTAAAGTTGCTTGGCGATATATTAATAACACAAATTCAAGTGAATTTGTTGTTGTTGATGCAAGGGAAAGCTCAAATCAATTTAATGCATCAAATCACTCTGATGTTAGTGGCCAAATCTCTTGGAAACCTCCAAATAAATCTCCATCGGTGGATTCAAATAGTGGAATTATTAGTGATGAGATCTCAAGGGGAAAGAAGAGCAACCATCAGGTCCAGTCAAAACTGAGTAGATCAATATGTAAAACAATTGAGCTTATTGAAGGAATCTGTTTATCGTCGATGGATTATGGTGCCTCAGAAATCATTCCTGCAAAGGATGGTAGTTATTTCCCGAACAAGAATTCAGAAACACCTTCTGGCTACATGGTTCGTGTTTTCCAATGGAAAACTTCCGAACTCAGTGCTGTTTTGCAACAATTTATTCAAACCTGTAATGATTTGTTAATTGGAAAGACTGATCTAGAAAAATTTGTTGAAGAATTAACCTCTACTTTGGACTGGGTTATGAACCACTGCTTTTCTCTTCAAGATGTTTCAAGCATGAGGGATGCAATCAAGAAGCACTTTGACTGGGATGAATCACGAAGTGAGAGTGACGTAGAAGGGGGAACATTTAGTCAATTTTCAGAGCACGCTCCCAAAGAACAGTCGTATTTGCCTATTGTTACTGCTTGGAATTGCTACAAAATGGAAGAAACTCAGCTTGGTCTGAGAGAAGAAAGTGAACAACTGAAAGATGAATTGGCAAATATGGAATCAGCAAACAAAGACATGGAAAGGAGACTCCAGTCAGAAATTTATAAGAGTGAACCTTTGGTGATCCAACTTCAAGAATCAGAGAAAACTACAAAATCATTGCAAACAGAGTTACAAACTTCAAAGGAATTGAAGGGCATGCTTGACAATCAAATTGAGAATCATAAGCTGGTAAATGAAGACCTCGATACACAGCTCACAGTTGCCAGAGTTGAATTGAATGAGGTATTACAAAGTTTTTCATCTCGAGAAACAGAACTGGAGAATAAAAATAATTGCTGTGAAGAATTGGACACCGCATGTCCTGACCTAAAGCTTCAGCTAGGAAGGTACATTTTTTTTTTGAACTTCCAATTTCGTGGAAAGAGCACCTGTATCTATTGTAAGATATTGAATATCTGAAATATTTCATTTTCAGTGTTACAAAGAAAGAAATCCCAAAGCATGATGTGGATCAAGAAGAAAAAAAACTTCAAACTGTAAGTTCCTCATCTTATACATCTGGCATATGTAGATAGAATAAGGTATGATATGTAACCAAGGTCTTAGCTATTAGATCCTACTTGTAGTAGTACCATTGGTGATAATTTAAGCATTATGTGCAGTTTCCTTGCTAATTACCATGGAAATTTTATGCTGAAATTCAGTAGATACAAAGCATTAAAAAAAATCTTCATTTCTAAAATGGTTAATTTTACTTCTCAACAGCATTTGCTGCCAAAAGAGAAAAGAAATGGCTTCAAGAACTTCTGATGTTTTATGCATATCAAATACTTACATTTTGAGATGGATCACGAAATAGAAATGCCCCATTCATTGGGATTTTTCCTATCTGATCAGTGGCAGGTGGAGCATGGGCTCAAGAGGGGCCCCCTCCTCAACTTTATTAAAAAATAAAGTAACAAATTAGCATATGTATATATAATAGTTTCTCTATTTTCCCCTTTAAATTTTAATATACATTTTTTTTCTTTATTTTAAAGATGTTTCTATAATTTACTCCCTTTAAATGTTCATTTTACAGTGAAGTCTCCTTTATGGGAATTTATTATTGTTGGTATTTTTTTTTTTCTTGTGTGATAAATATGTGCATATGTAAAATGCTTACTTGTTATTTAATGAGATCTCTTAAGAAAATAATTCTCTCTCTCTCTCTCTCTCTCTCTCTCTCTCTCAAGCTGTATGAGGTATGGGTGGGGAATGACCATCATAGTCTAAGTTGGTGTCGTGATTAGGGTTGGGAGTTAAATGCATTAGGGGTGAGGCACAGTAGGGGTGGGAGAAACTATCTTAGGCATAACTTTTTATCATATTGTCAAATTCATGGCTCCCATTTGAGAGGACTTATTTCTCCTAAAAGACTTCCGGAAAAACATTGCCAATTCATTTTTGGTTCACCACCAAGGGCCACCACTAAATGTTAGCAGTATTGTACTCCAAACTATTGTACTCCAAACTATTTGCATCAATTATGTTCAAGCGTTTTAAAATTACAATTTATGCTTTCTATATTTTGAATGTACAACTGTTAATCTACCTTGTAGGACTGGGAAATCACAGCAGCTTCCGAAAAGTTGGCAGAGTGCCAAGAGACCATCCTAAACCTGGGAAAAGCAGTTGAAGGCATTGGCTGCACCAAGAGACGCAGCACTTTTTGACAAGCTCGTCTCGGACAATGTTACCACAACCACCACCCTGATGAAAAAGTCCTCTCTGCTCGATAAAATGCTGGCTGAGGATAACGCTGAAGCTGGAGAGCGTAAATTTCCCAAGGCAAACGAAGTTGTTTACATTTCAGACCTTGAAGGCCCTGCTCTTCTAGATGGCAGTCCAGGTTCTGCGTTTCACCCCAATGGAACAACAAATCCTCAAGAAAGCTTTCTTCACAAAAATGGGATTAAACATGATGACAATGAAGCCTTAAGTGGTTCTCTGGCTATTGTCCCTAGTAAGAAAAAGGGGCGGTGGAGGATTTTTGAAAAAGCTGTTATGGAGAAGAAAGAAAAGTAATAGCAAAAAAATGACCCTCTCAAAATAAGGAAATTTGCATTGATTGATTTTTTGCTTGTTTGGAGTGAAAAATAATATGATTTGACACCGCTTAGTTATCTGAGAGAGAGGGTATGAAGGAAATTTGCATTGTTTTTGTGTGTACTACTGTTTTGTATATGTAAATGAAACCAAAAGGAAGTGAGAATTTTAATGTGAATTCAAAAGTTTGTAGTTTACACAAATGTATCTCATCTTACCTTCTAAATGGGATGTGTGCTTATGGAGAGCCGTTTTATTTTTATTTAATTATTTCATTGGATATTTTTTAGGAAAATGCAAGAACTATTTATAATACTCCGAGAAAATCAAATGAAAATGATAATATTGAAACAAGCAGGAGTATAGGATTGATTTGGTTGTTGTTTGGCTGAACTTTTTTTCATTGGTTTTTTTTTAGTTGGAACTGAAAAGTTTGTTTGGGCTAGTTTTTTTGATTTTTGTAAGAAAAAAAGTGAAATAATTATGATTTTGATTTATTTTATTTTATTGGTTTGTTTAGTCTATTTTGTCTTTTATGTTTTTTTTAGTCTCAACTTTTTTTTGCCAAACGAAGTTGATGAAAATAAGAAAAATATCAAATAAATGAAAAGAAAAATTAAGAGTAAATTATATTGACATTCTCTAAGATTTGAAAAATATACCGGGCTATTTTGGGAAGATAGTTAATAGTCATCTTTTAGTTTTTAACTCATTTTTGGTCATACATCTCTCACATTTTTTACATGTTTTAAAAAAAAAAAAAAACAAAAAACCAGCTGTTAACCATCTTCCCAAAGAATAATATTATATACATCAATTAGTGTACTAACAGATGATATGCCATAATTTTAGAAGTTTTGGGTATTTGTAATTTATATAATAAGTGGGATCAATAATAATGTCATAACACTAGTTGGTACACTAGTTAATACATGTAGTAGAATCGTCTTCCTAAAACACCCCACAATAAACTTTACAATTTTAGCATAGTTACATAAATCTCATCAGTAATACTAAAGAAACCAAAAGTAATTTAAATAGTGTGAAGATATAACAATAAATAACTATTTTTATTTTTATTTTTATTTATATAAATGAGATAATGAAATCATTTTTTCATTCATAAAACTAATAAATTATTCATAAAAGTTAGACAAATTGTTATGTAAATTAAAATTTTCCATTAATTTAATGTAATTATTTTAAAACGGTTAAAGTTTGTTATATTTTTTCCAAACATTAGGATAGCTAAGTGTAATTTATTAAAAAATTAATTATACAATTGAGGAGATGCAAATGAGTCCAAGTAAGAATTGCATTAAATACAATTCTTCATTGCACAGTTTACAATTAATGTTTCTATTTATTATAAATTCTCTCATGAAAAGTATTGGAAAAAAAAATCAAAATTTGAATATAATTGTAACATTTTTGTTATTATTATGATTGGCTGCCGACTAAATTTTGATTCACCATCCTATGGTTTGTAAAAAGATATTTTTTTAAAAAAAAAAAAAAACTTTTTTCTTTTGGTTTTAACCTCTTTAAGATTAGTTGAATCATCCTCACATTGTTGACTTTACATTAAAAAAAGAAAAAGGAAAAGAAAAAGACAAAAATAAATACTTGATTGGATTATTAACATTAGACTCTTTTTGACAAATTTGTTTGGTAAGTTGGTAAGTAAGTGATTTTGAATTGGTAAACAAAGGTGGGGTAGGTCCAATACCAAACAAGGAATGACAAAACCCTATATTTCAAAAAAACAAGCCACCTACACCCTTCCCCCCAATTTCTCTTATTACTTTACCCCCAAAATCACCCAACAACCCCATAATTAATCTATTCATTCATAAAAATTTCAAAAAATAATCATTATATTATAATTATAATAATACCCCCAATCAATTCAGACCGGCCTAGAATAGAAGAAGAACAAAAAATAAAAAATAAAAATAAAAATAAAAAAGCTCTCCTCGCCCTTTCCAATCCAAATCCAAACCTAGGGTTTCAATTCCGGCCCTCAAACCCTCACTGTAGATCTCGCATTGATCGTTGCATGTGTCCGATCTTCCTCCGAACCTCCATTGGTATCCAGGCACATCTTCGCAGTCTTCGTCGTCGACAATGTCGTCGCCGCCGAAGGCCTCCCCTTCCGGTTCCGCTTCTAGATCCGAGCCTCCCAACGAACCTGAGGTAGTTCCCTCTTTTCTCACCCATATGCTTCTGATTCACTCAAATCATCGTCTCATTAACCGCATTCTAGGTTTTGTTATTGTCCATATGTTCATTTATATGTATACGTGTACTGGGCTAATTGTTTTTTTATGATGGCTGGTCTTTTGGTGACTGTAGTTCTTTTTTTGTTTGTTGTGTATATGTTGTGAGATGGGTGCTGCATTTTGGTTAAAGAGCAAAATTTTGGTGTTGGGTGCGTGTTTTGTGCGTTATCAGGGAGAATTGGGTACTGCATTTTGGTTAAAGAGCTGAATTTTGGTGTTGGGCGCGTGTTTTGTGGGTTTTTAGGGAGAATCAGGTGCTGCATTGCGGTTGAAAAGGTTGATATTTGTTTTTTGTTACATGATGTTGCTTTGGATGGATGCTGCATGCAAATATAAGCAGCTGATTTTTGGTGTTGGGTTCATAATTCATGGATTGTTAAGATAAATCATTGCAATCTTGGTGGAATGCAGGAAACTATGGCGCGTGCATTGAACAAATCCTAAGCTAACTAGGGAATTCTGTAGTATATAGGCATGGGTAAATTTTGGTGATGAGTGCGTGTTTGATAGATTATTATGGAGATTTGGACACTGCATTGTGCCTGAAAAGGTTGATATTTGTTTTTTGTTACATAATTTTGCTTTGGATGGATGCTGCATGCGAATGTAAGCAGCTATTTTTGGTGTTGGGTGCATATTTCATGGATTGTTAAGATGAATCATTGCAATCTTGGTGGAATGCAGGAAACTCTGGCGTGTGCATTGACCAAATGCTAAGCTAAATAGGGAATTTTGTAATGTATGTACATTTGTGTGTGTAAGACATGACATGGTAGCTTGTGCACACGTTATGTATTGCATTGAGTGGAATGTAAAATCCAATTCATGTAGTTTGGACAAGACTTTGTTGAGTTAAGTGGAGTGAGAGTGTACTGTGTAGATGACATTGTTGGGCGAGGCAAAAAAATGGGCTGTTACTAGGGCTGTTCATGGGTCGGTCAGCTCAGGTTTACAGGTCGGATTGGAGATATCTGTGACCAATGCCAACTAATGCGTGATAAAGATCTATAAGCTGTAATACGATGGCTCTCATTTAGATCTAACAAATCTTCCAAAGGCATAATGCTTTCCTTTCTTTTCCTCTACTGATAACATCTTCAAAGATGCAAATTAAAACTATTGGTTAGGTTTTTCAAAAAATACTTTTCAGAAAATTCTACTTTCTTGTTTTTCGTGTTTTTTTGTTTTTATTGAATTTTTTTAATATTTTAAGCAATTTTTTTTTTTTACTTTTTAGACATATCCAACATAAATATACCTAAAAAGTAAAAAAATTGTAAAAAAAACCTTTTAAAAATTCACTAAATACCAAAAATACAAAAAAAATACAAGAATTCAATATATTTTTTGCATTTTTATGTATTTATTAATTTTTTAAAATATTTTTTCACAAATTTTTTACTTTTTAGATACATTTAACTAAGGTGCATCTAAAAAAGTAAAAAAAAATGTTTAAAATTTTAAAAATACTCACTAAAAACAATAAAACACGAAAACCAAAAAACTCAGTTTTCAAAAAATTTAATCCAAAAAACTCAAACCAAACACACTGAACGTCTCCGGGCTTGAGAAGTTGAGAGACAATGTTGAGAGGAATTTTAGAATTTTGGAGTTCAAAGGTCTTGATTTGTTAGGGTTTCTAGTAGAGATGATGGAAGAATTAATGACGAATAGAATACACAAAAGAGAGTGATGCATTGAATTGGAGAGAGAGAGAGAGAGAGAGAGAGAGAGAGAGGGAGAGAAAGAGATGGTGATGCGATAAATATAGAGTAGAGTTTGAAATGAAATAATGAGTTGGAGTGATTAGGGTCAATCTATGTTACACGGACTTGGGTACGGGTGTTGGATAGGGGTATGTGTCTAAGTGTCAGATTCGCCTATTACTAAGAGGTGAGGGTACGGGGACTCGGCTAAAAAGTGTCCGAAAAAGTAGATTAGGATTCAGGAACACGACACATGAAATATTAGTTTTTTTAATTTTTTGACTTTTTAACTAATTTTTGATGGTTCCCAAATGAACCCTAAGTAAAATTATTTTTGTATTTATTTTGCTTATAAATATAATAATTTTTCTTTATAACCATTGAATTTTATTGTAGAAGACACAAATAGATATAAATTCTATATTAATTTAATTTTTTTGTATTTATTTTGTATATAAATATAAAAAAATTAGAATGTATATACATTATTTGTATGAGTAATACTAGAAATACTTAATATTTTATTTTTTATTGACATTATCATATTTTGTAGGTCTCAGATATCATACAAATAATAAAAATAATGCCAAATTAGTACACATTAATGTATGTTTGGCAGGGAAAATATTGAGTACACAACTAACCTTTGGCATAATACACAAAGTGACGGTCCCAAGACTTGAACTCATAACATCAAGATTATTAGGCTAAGTCTTAAGTATTGAACCAATGGTCACCCCTAAAAATAATATCATACAAATAATATTTAATAAAAATATTTTTAATTTATGTATATAAGCTTTTATTTTTATTTTTAGTTCGACATATATATATGTTATAATAAATGATATAAAAGAGAGAGACAGAAAACAAGAGAGAAGAGAAAAAGATTAATCAAATAGAGAGAGAAGAGAGAGAAAACGAGAGAGATAGAATAGAAGATCGAGAGATCGACAGAGAGAAGAAGAAGATCGAGAGATCAATAGAGAGGAGAAGACAAATCGAGATCGTGAGTGAGAAAGAAAGATTGAGATGGCGATGGCAATTGCGATTGCTTCCTTCTCTGCTGTAAGTATCTAAAGAAACCCTTCTTCACTCTTCTCTCATGTCAGTCGTGTCCAAAAAAAACCATGCGAGTCCGACACAAATCTCACACCTGCACCTATGTCGTGTCATGTCGATATGGGTGCGACGAGTCCATATGACAGAGGGGTCAATCAATGTCTTGGGAATATAAGTTGGAGTGATAGAAGTCAATGTCTTGGGAAGGTAAGGGCATTATTACTAGCCCATCAAATGGCAACACGTGGATATATCTATATATATAAAATACGGTCGGATTGAGTTAAATGATTTCGTTTGTACTAAAACCAGTACTTGACCGAATCTGAAGAAAAATTGAATGATTTAAACCACAGCCGACTGTTGAAATCAACAAAACCGTCTGTGATAAAGATGGGTCGGTTGGTTTGGATCAGATTGATCTGGTAGTCAGTTATTTGAACACCCCTAGCTGCTGCAGTATATTTAAAACAGCTGATTGGGTTTGGATTTAGTATTAGTGAATATGGATAATCATTATAGCTTTAGTAGAATTCATTGAACGTGTTACCTGCATCAAACAATTCAAAGCCAGCTCACTTTGGTTAAATAATAAACTTGGAGGATGATTCCATTTTGCCATAGGTGATTGGAACATTGTGCTCTATTACCCCAACCTTTGAATATGGTAATGCCTGCTCACTTTGGTTGTAGATATAGAATTTTTTATTGCAACAGAAAATAAGGAAAAAAATTTCAATATGAAATAAATGAAAAAATTTCACTCCATAATATGGAATGGATAGCAATATTTGAGTTCAAAGTCCATTTCACTTTTCTTTTTTCTTTTTTTCTATGGACTAGCTAGTAGCTGGCCTTAAGGGCTGGGTTGTAGTGGAATATACATGCTTTGGGTTACTAGCTGAAAGATGCTGATACAATTTTATCAGGTTTTGTTTTATCAATTTTGTTCATTACATACAATTTTCATCTGCTATTTTTCATATTGCTTTGTTGCTGGTTTGGAACAGAATGCAAGCTTATGTTCATGCATTTATTATAAAACTACAAATAGTTCTTCAACCTCCATCTTTCTTTCTTTCTTTCTTTCTTTCTTTCTTTCTTTATTTTTTGCTAGTTTTACTTTTACTTTTACTATTTACTGGATTATGCATCATTTGTAATCTTTAAGTAATATAACTCCTGTTTATTTTTCACAGATGGAAGGGAAACAAGAAATGATTCCAGCTCCTACAGAAATTTTATCAGTTATTGATTCTTTGAAAAAACAAGTTGCTGCTGACCGGTGTGTTTATGTAGAGGTGCATCCTTGTGTGCAATTTTATCAGTTTAGCTACTTTGCCTATGAGCCCTGCCCTCATTATGTGTAATTATTATTTTTTTTTTACTCTTTTGCCTTCAGAAAAGAATGGAAGAAAACAGGCTGAAGTTGGTTGACATCAGTAACCAACTTTGCAAGTTATCACTGGAAAGAAGAAATGACAAGGTAATTGGCACTGATAAAAGCATAGACCTACTGACTAAGGCAGAAAGACGCAATTGATATGCAAAATGGTATTGACATAAGTAATGCGGATAAGGACAGTCATAGCTCCCAAGAAGATGGCCAGGCTTCTGCAATTTTGCTAGGATCTAGTATAGCAGTCAAGAATGCTGTTCGCCCTATCAAGCTCATGGAAGTGAAAAAATTACCTCCTTATACTACTTGGATATTCTTGGATAGGTACATTAAGATTGCTTATGAAAAAAAAAAAAAAAAAAAAAATTGATTGAAATGCACGCTTCTCTCATTTATAAGCCTTACATTACATGTGCTTTCTTTTGTTTGCTTACATGATTTTGTTTCTTTTAGGGACCTTATTTAACATGATTCTTGAAATTTTGGATCTCATGCATGTCTGCCACTTATAAGTATCAAAATTTTGGAATTAGTTTTGTATTTGTTATAACTTTGCTTAATGAACTCCTCCTGGGTCATGCTTAGTGCTTAATCTTCTATATAACCAACCGGTCCCAAGCCTGGATAAACGAGGGTTGTGTGCTAGGTAGCCTGACAACCATCATGTAAAAATTTGTGTCAGATTCCTTATGAACATGAATCCTAATATGAATATGCAAGTAAATAATACGGCGTTCCCTGTAGCGATGCGCTGCACATGCTTATGCTTTTTGACTGTTTCGAAAATTGGGCAAGGGATGTCGCCTCGGCTTTTGGGCGTGGTGAAAAATGGGCAAGGGTTCGTGTTTTCTTGGACAAGTGCTGGTAAATAAGTTAGTCCTGGATTGTAGGTTTAGATTAGCAATTTGAAATATAGGAACACTATCACGTAAAACTATGGAATTAGTAGATACCTAAGATGCATGGATGTAGACACGTGACATGACACGAATATGACACGGACACACCGACACGCTAATTTTCAAAAAATTCAAGACACGACACACGGGGGACACTCATGAAATATATAATTTTATATATTTATTATATGTTATATATATGATTATATCATTAAAAAATAATAAAAAAATGCAATATGACACTAATCCCTATAAATTTATATGGTTTTTGTTTTATTATTGTATTTTAAGTTGTTTTGTTCAAACTTATAATTAGTTTTACATGTGTGTTTAAGAGATACACACGAATATTGCAAAGGAAATAGACGTGTGTTTACAAGAAACTAAGTGGGTAAGTATATTTGTTTATTTATCAAAAAAAGAAAAAGAAAAAAGAAACTAAGTGGGTAAGTAATAAGCAAAGGAAATAGAAAACACTGGATATAAAATTTACTATATTGGTAAAGATAGACATAGAAATGGTATAGGAATAATTGTAACTAAACAACTTAAAGATAAGGTAGTAACAGTCATAAGAATAGGAGATAGAATAATGCTAGTTAAGCTTGTAATTGTGGAAGGTATAATTAATGTAATTAGTAATTAGCACCTATACATACTAAATAGGATTGGAAGAACATATTAATGAATGGTGGACATCATGTGGTTTGTATGTTGATCATGTGATTTGTATGTTATCAACATTATTACAACTTGTTTGAGATATGTCCGATTTTGTGCAGAAATCAGAGAATGACAGAGGATCAATCAGTAGTAGGCCGAAGGAGAATTTATTATGATCAAAATGGGGGTGAAGCTCTAATTTGCAGTGATAGTGAGGAAGAAATAATCGAGGACGAAGAAGAAAAAAAGGAATTTCGGGATGCTGAAGATTATATTCTTCGGTTGGTATAATTAATTTGTCCAATGTGTTTCATTAAATCTTAGTTATGGTTCTTTTCATTCTTTTCTCATTATACCTTAAGAGTAGCTTTTCTGACAAATATTGCATCTGCATGTAATTATATCTTTTTGTTGGAAATAAGAATCTGCATGTAATAGTGAAATATTTGTTCTTGATCTTGGTCATTTGGGCTTTAATTTTATCATTACTATTTTTATTTTTACATTTTTTTTTCTGTGCAGCTTTTCATGTTTGATGGTGAAAAGATTTGTGATTTCATTTTTTTGATCCTTTTTGAGCATCTATTTTCCTACTATAATTGTATTATTTACTACAAAATTTTACCTTTCCTTTTCCCTTCCCTCTCTTTGTTTTTCTCTCTTTCTCAACTATAAAAGTTAATGATTTTATTTTTTCCCCATTCATTGAAAGAAAATATGACACTGGATTTCATCTCAAAGCAAATAAATGATAAAAACAATGCCCAATGGAACTTATGAACTTATAGGTCAGAAACTACCCATTCATATGTAGGCATTTTCAGATCATTATTCAAGGATTTTTGAATACCTTCCCCCTGAAATCTTCTCAGAACTAGTGCAGATGTGTGTCACAAACTCACATCTATTATTTATTTTTAAATGCTTAATCTAGGTTTTTGACAAACCTTGGCAAACAATCAAGCTTTGACATTTATATGTTTGAGATTTGAAATTATTAGTGTTGTGCTATCTGATATTTATTTGTTTCTTATTAACACACTGCATAGACAAGTAAATATTTGTGAGTGTTCTTGCAGTTCCTCTATTTTGATCCCTTCAATTTTGTTTTTCTAGAATGACCATCAAAGATGTTGGTTTGTCTGATGCTGCATTGGACGCACTGGCACAGTGTTTTTCCAGAAAACCTTCTGAAATCAAGGTATTCAGTATGCCCTTCATGTGAGACTTACATTGGTCTTAATTCTAGTGTCTATTGAATAAATGTTTTTGCTTTTCTGTGGTGCTGCTCAGTCTTCTCCCATTTTTATCTAATAAACTGGTCATAGTGAAAACTCTGGTCCAGCTGTTTCCCATTTGTTTTGTGCTGGCTTGACAGAGATATGAACCACCATCAAACATCTTATACAGGAGAGATACGAAGTTCTTAGTAAGGGAGAGAATTCTGTGGAGGGCCCTGGGAATTCATTTCTTGATAAAGATCTTGAAGCAGCTCTTGATTCTTTTGACAACCTGTTTTGTCGTCGATGTCTTGTAAGCACCACTTCATGCTTTCTAATTCTCTATGTTGTTTAGTGCCATTCTCCTATAACTACCTCTGCACTCTTGCTGTTTTTGTTGGCAGGTCTTTGATTGTAGGCTGCATGGATGTTCCCAGGATCTTGTCTTTCCGGTAAGTTGGTTGCTTGATTTTGGTTATCATTGTTATAAAAATTGTAGTTGTCTGCTATTTCTGAGGACTTTTTATTCAGTAATTTATCAATTGTCAGGCTGAGAAACAACTTCCATGGAGCTTTCCAGATGAGGAAAATATACCATGTGGCCCGCATTGCTATAAACTGGTACATATTAATTTTATTCTACAGACAGTAAATATCATTTTCCATTATCTGATCCCCTTCCTTTAGATGTGATGCCATTAAAGTTTACCAATTTGCTGTTAGAGTTTTGGCATCAACATATTGTATATGATCGCTTTGACAGTTGTAGCAGGGCATTTCTCCCCTTCGAAGAATGGGTAAGAAAACTAATCAAGTAACTTCAAATTAATCCTTATTTTATTATTATTTTTTTTCAGGTCCTAAAGTCTGAATGCAATGCTGTAGTGAGTTCTCCCATGCGGGTTGATTCTCAAGAAAAACCAGTCCCTTCCCCTGATGGTACCGCAGCTCAGATATCCAGAAAGAAATCTCTGGGTTCATCTGTACGACGTAAACCAAAGTCATGCCAAAGTGAAAGTGCTTCATCAAATGCAAGGAATATATCAGAAAGCAGTGACTCAGAGACCAGACCTGTACAGGACATTACCTCTACTCACCACTCTTCATTGCCATCCAAGTCTAGGCTTGCTGGAAAATGTGGCATTCATAAGAGGAATAGCAAGCGAGTTGCTGAACGCGTTTTACATTGCATGCAGAAAAGGCAGAAGAAAATGGTGGCATCTGATTCTGATTCTTTTGTGAGTGGAAGTCTTGGTTCAAAAGATATGAAACTTCGACCTAATTCTCGTAAAGAAAATGAAGGTGCTAGTTCGTCTTCACAGAAACTGAAGTCGTCGAGTGCTGGAAGGCCTAGGAGGAAGGAATCTCCAGTAATTGACAGTAAAAAATGTGTTCAGCAGGAGGTTCCTCATGGTCCATCAAATGAGATAGTTATTGCTCGACCAGCTTGTAATGATGACACCATGAGGAGAGAAGAGTTTGTGGGTGAAAATATCTGTAAACAAGAAATCGTTGATGGTAAATCATGGAAAACTATTGAGAAATCCCTTTATGACAAAGGTTTGGAGATATTTGGAAGGAACAGGTCAGTGACCTGAATTTATGTCGTGTTCAACTTGGTATTGTTATTGTTAGCGAGGTCCATGAGTTCTCTTATAATTGTTTATCTTGGAACTTGTTTTAATATTCTTACATTCTCTTGGGTAACGGACATGATTTTTAAAAATCATCTCTCATACAGGTGTTGGGTTTTATGGCATGGAATTTTAGTTGGTTCGACACATAACATTTATCTTTGTGGTTACTCAATTCAATAACTTTTGAATTACTTGAGTTTTTGAACTCAACACGACTGCAGAATGTTTTGCGGCTTTAGTTTTCAGCAGTCAAATTGCTGCTAAACATTAATTATCTTATGTGGAGGGTTGTCCATGACTAAGTCATAAGATTGTTATCCAGTGTAGTTGTCAGTAATATTAGGTCAATTGTGCTATTCTGATGATATATGGACAGGTAGAATGTGTCTAGCCTGACTCTTTGGCCCTCTCCCCTTTACGTCTTTCCCCAAAATTTGCTCCCCAACCCCTCCACCCTTTCCTATTCTCTGTCTTTCTTTAAAATTTGAACCACTTGGTTTGCTTATCTTCAAGTAGTAATAATTGCAACACTGAAATCGGACATTCTACAATGTATCATTTGATCTGCCTGGTTAGCTTGTTGAGACTTTTATTTGTTAATGTCATACTTTTTTTTACCAAGTCTCTCAGTTCTAATGATCCAATGATTCTCAAATAATGCTCTTTATTGGTTGTTACAGCTGTTTAATTGCTAGGAATCTTATGAATGGCATGAAGACTTGTTCAGAGGTATTTCTGTACATGAATTGCTCTGAGAATAGGTTATTCTCCCGGGCAGGTGATGGTGCAAATTCTCTGCTTGAAGGCTATTCCAAGCTTGATTGTAATGAAACTATGGTTGGTATTTTTTTCCATGTGTTTTGCATGTTACATTTGATCATCCTTATTTTAATTGCTGAATATTTTATATTGTCTTTATTTTCTTGGGGTGAAATGCTCATCAGGGTAATGAAGTTAGACGAAGATCAAGATTTTTACGTAGGAGAGGTAAAGTTCGCCGCTTAAAGTACACTTGGAAGTCTGCTGGGTACCATTCAATTAGAAAACGGATTTCTGAAAGGAAAGACCAGCCTTGCCGGCAGTACAACCCATGTGGATGTCAATCTGCCTGCGGGAAGCAATGTTCTTGCCTTCTAAATGGGACCTGCTGTGAAAAATACTGCGGGTGAGTCTTCTTTTGTTTTTTTAAGGAATAAGCATTATGGTTATTTAAAATGTTTATTCACCCCCCGGTTCATGAGATTGGAAAAAAAAAAATTGTAGTTCTATTATTTGTATGTTTCTTATTCTAAATTCAACTCAACAAATCTCAATGATTTAAAAAGCCCTATTGTTTTTCTTAGATGTCCAAAGATTTGCAAGAATCGATTTAGAGGCTGTCATTGTGCGAAAAGTCAATGTCGGAGTCGGCAATGTCCATGCTTTGCTGCAGGACGAGAATGTGATCCAGATGTTTGCAGAAATTGCTGGGTCAGGTGAGTATACTGTTGTTTATCTAGATATTTCCATCATATTATTTTCTAGATATTAGTGAAAAAAGTAGATTTGGAGGCTTTATGTGCAATTTGGAAAATAAATCCATCTATGTTCATGCTGTTGGGTTTGCATTGAGGAAAATGCAGGGATTGAACTTTATGGACAATTGAATATATGAAACTGAATATGGGTTATTTACATATAGGAAAGGCCTTGTTGAAATAAATTTAGAGCCTGAGAAAAATGGGGAAAATAGGAAATTAATCCACGATTAGGATGAGATGTGGAAATAAACTGCCTAATGTAAACTCCGGCTTTGATGCATGGGTGGCTTTATATATATATATTTTTTATCAGTTTTATGCATGGGTAACTGATAAAAACCTGAGTACAAGATGTTCCAGAGTGAGAATTTTGCTTTGAAGTTGAGCTAGAGCAATAAAAATTGGACTCTGGATTTAATCTAAAAGAAAAATTAAAAACAATATTCTGGGCATGGTCAACTGTCTTGTCTGCTCCACAATTTTGGCTTTAATTCGTAGGACTAAAGTTTGAATCTTGTAGAGTCTTGGCGATGAAATCAGTTTTGCTGAACTTGATCTTCAATGATAAAATTCATCCAAACTGAGGTTCCAGATCATTGGATTTTGCGAAAGTTTTTCTTTGTTGTAATTCACTATTTCTTTTCTTGAGTTCTCTTTTTCTGTCTTTGGGAGTATGTTCTGTGTATTTTTGTTCTGTTCCTTAACAATGCTTAATTGTTTGCACAAATATATTTAGACAAAGGGAAAATTGTAGGTATAGGAACATGTCACATATTAGAATTAGATTAGATGTTTTGATTGAATATTGCAGAATATCAATTGCCTAATTACTGCAGTCACATTCTTGGCCAAGTTGGTTTGAATATTTAAATTTAAGCTCTTTTTGTTTGCAAATTTTAATGAAAATCAAATAAGTCTTACTTGTCATACTATGATACATGCACACACATACATACAAAATCTGAAAGTATAGATCTGTATATCGTATGGTTTCTGAGTGTTTATCTTCCTTTGTGTTCACTTTTATATAGCTACTGTCTTCGCTCTCTCATTATATGACTTTCTGCACCATTTATGCCTTCTGAAATGTTCTTGTAGTTGTGGTGATGGCACTCTTGGGGTTCCTTCCCAACGAGGTGATAATTATGAATGTAGGAACATGAAGCTTCTTCTCAAACAACAGCAAAAGGTAATCAGTATTTTATTTTGTTTTCCCTTTTTCTCATTGTTGTTCAGTGTGAGAAACGACTTATAGTCATTACGTGTTACCTGCCTTTGAAAACTAACATGTTGAATAGAGAAATTCTGTGTTGAGGTGAGATTTTCAAATTTGAAACAAGTATCTCACTGTTACTAATCAAGCACCAAAACTGCAATTGTGTCTTTCTAGAACACTTAAATTATTTCTTGTGGAGGTTAGTGCCACCATAAATTCCAGTAAGGCTTTGCAAAATAGGATTAAGTGAAAATACAGAGTTTCTATGTCTCATCCATGTGAAAGGTTACAAATGTTTCTTCAATAACAATGTGAGTTTCTTGTTCTTCAAACACATTAAAAAAATTGGAGGATCAAAGTGTTTAAATTAGGTCCGAGTGTCAGACACATCCCACATCCTCTTCCTCGTCATATGTGAGTATTTTGGAAGAAATAGAAGGGTTTATGTTACAATTTGAGAGGCTTTTCTAATTTGGAATAGTGGGATGGCCCCACTACAGAAGAAGGTGATTTCATAAATGCTACCAATTGGAGTTCCTATTGATCATTGAGACTATATGTGGAAATATTAGAGATAATGTTTGGTCCTTGAAATTAGTTTGCAGTACCAGGATAAAGTTCGGGGCATAAAGAAGATATTCTTGTTTAATTTTTGTGGGTAAGAAGTGGATACAGGCTCTTGTATATCAATTTTCAAAAATCTTGTGGGCTCCTTTTAAAATATTGGATGTAAACTTTTTTAGAAGCTAAAGCCTCGTTTGGCAACAGACCGGTTTAGCCAAAAAGCCAAAAAGTTACTAAAAAAGCCAAAAAGTCAACAACCCATACCAAAAAGTCAAAGATTCTCTTTTCTCTCTACTTTTTGCACATCTTTTCGTAAAAAGCCAAAAAGTCATCCCAAATATACTAATTTTTTTTAGCTCATATTTTGCCAAATAGCCAAAAAGTTACTAAATTAGCCTGTTCCCAAACGAGGCCTAAGTAGCAGGGACACCTCTAAGAAGGTGTGATGTCTGTATCAGACACATGTTGATCACCGGCACTCGTCAAACATGTCCTGAATCATGTCCAAACATGTCATAATATTTTTTAATGTTTCAGAACTGGACACACTTCTACTATCAAGCACAAATACTTCTAATAGGGATTCGTAGCCATATCATATCTGTATCGGATACTGATACTTGATATTAATTTTCTTTAATTTTTTAAAAGTATCGGATACTTTTGGTATACTCTCGGTCATGTATCCAAACTATTTTGAAAATGAGATTGTCATAATTCTTACATAACATTAGAGAAGGAGAAATTAATGAGATTAAAGTGGTACCATATTTTTATGAAATTTATCGAATTGGCATAGCCTTATAAATGTGTCATATATGTATCCCATTATCCCATATACATATCTATGACTGTTTAGAAAGGAAGGATAATTAAAAAATATATATATGATGATACTAAAATCAGATTTCATCAGGTAAAAAGCAAGTAAACTTGCGGATAATACTTTGGAATATAACACATTTACGTATGAAAGGGGACAGTACAAGAGCAACAAAAACAGTTTAGACTTGATATTGAAATGAAATTTTCATTAGACTTCTGAAAAAAAAAAGTAATGGTTGATCAGTGGCTCTTAAACTAATACATCTTAATTTCTAAAGAAGTATCCTTGTTGTACCCATGTCCTATTTTTTAAGGTTGTATCTGTATCCATGCTGCATAACACTTCGGATACTTGAGAGATTTATTGTCCATCGCTTAGACACACATAAAAACATATTTCGAGTTTGAAAAAAAGAACTTGGGAGCCAATGATTAAAATCAAAACAATGTAGAATTATTCCTCTTAATTCATCCTTCTTGTGGCTTTTCAATTTGAGGAACTAGTCTAAAACTTTCAATTTGTTTGTGAAATAGAGCTTTTTACGATGGATATTACTTCTCCTGTCCCAAATTGTTTGTCCGGCATGGAAAGCAAGAACTTGAAAATAATACTGAAATTTTCAATTTCTTTTCACCAAGTAAAAGATATCATACCCACCCTGTGTCTTGTGTCCTATATGGGCACTGAACAAATTTAGAAGAGTCCCTGTAACATATAGCATAGTTCTTTGTGACCATAGAATAATGTGTGGGAGTGTTATTATCCTTCTCCAAGCTAATGAACACAGCTCTAACGTCATCTTCCAATGAGAGATATCAGATATGTAATGATGATTCACTGAACTGGATTTCTAATGTTGTTCAAATGATAAAAAATCATAATAAATTTTACTACACAGTGTGTTGGGTTAGTTCAAAGAGCTTGGGAAGTTTTGTTGTTGATATTATAGTACTATATCCTGTGGATCCATGGTTTTGAATAGCATTATTTTTTTTTAAGAAATGCCATTTCCACAGCCAGTGGCTCCTTTCACAACCCAGCACTAACTAACATTGGCCATACACATTAACGTTAGTGTGTGGATCTGTAAAAGCAACCATATGACTGTTGAAAATTTGAAATAATGGTTGTCTTTTTGAATAACTAATGTGACTGTCAATGCAGTTGAGGGAGAAGATTCTTGGTCACTATAGTGCTTTTTGTACAATTTGAAGGTGAAAAATGGATATGTAATAGCCATATCTGGTGCAGCAATGTAACTGAATTGGCAGTGGCAGCAACTGCTGCTAAATATTTTTAAGAAATTTAATGCGGGAAACTCTTCAGTTCAGCCATTTCATTGTTGCACTACGCATCATTTTCTTTGGGCGTAATTGTTGTTGATTTGGTTAAATTTTTTTTTATTGTATGTGCAGAAAAAATATTTGGACAGATACTGGTTATGTGACAAAGATTGAACCAGACTCACCAATTTTTGTGTAGAAATTAACCATCTAATTTTGATGGATATCGACAAATTTATTTTAGCTATATCTTTGTAATGAATTTGGTTGTCTTCCATACTTGAACAGGTTTTGCTTGGAAGATCTGATGTATCTGGCTGGGGGGCTTTCTTGAAGGTAAATATTACCCAATATTTGTATGCTTTTTTGGCTTTGTTTTTCTCTTGTTTGTGATTCATCTTTGGCTACTCTCCAGAATAGTGTTGGCAAACATGAATACCTTGGTGAGTATACTGGTGAATTGATCTCGCATCGAGAAGCAGACAAGCGTGGCAAGATCTATGACCGTGAAAATTCTTCATTTCTCTTCAATCTTAATGATCAGGCAGGATACACAATATGGCCTTCCGATTTGTTCAAAATTCAAACTTTATATCTTCTATTCTTTTGGATTGAATACAAATTTCTGTTTTCTGTATAGTTTGTTCTTGATGCTTACCGGAAGGGTGACAAATTGAAGTTTGCCAACCATTCTCCAGATCCAAATTGCTATGCAAAGGTAACCCATTGACTGCCTTCATACTTGGGTTTTATTCTTGCGTGTTATTCTTGCGTTTTATTCTTTTACTTGAGTTTTTCTATGAAAACTTACATTTATAAGCAGCTATGTTACATGAATTCGGTTATAAGTTTTTGGGTAGAGGGGGTAAATGGGTGGACTTGGACGGGTCAAAACAGGTTATGCATTTAAATCAACTCAACCCAAACCAGTCCATTTAATAAATTGGTTTTTGCGGGTTGGGCTGAATTGAATATGGGTTGGACAATATGAACCTAACAAACCCGTTTACTTTATATAAGTTGTTTTCAATAGATAGTGGTGGTGGTGGTGGCGGCCAACAGCCTCGTTCACGTTTACAGTTCTATCTCTCTCTCCTGTACTTTGCCTCTCAAACCTGCAAAACTTCACAACTTCACACCTTTGCCCTTTGCATAAACCAGTAGAACAATCAAGCAGTATAGTGGTTCAACCAACTTAGAGAGAAAGAGAAACAGAGAGTCTAGATAGAGAAAAAATGTCCAGCAAGTCTCCAATATTTTTGATGCCAGAACCTCCCCACTTCAGTGACTATGGCTTTGAAAATATTATTTTCAGATTTATTTATATGCATACATCAATATAGCACTCCATTTGTTTTGATTTTCTTGACAATATTTTTCGCATTTTTCATAAAAAATAGTTTTTTTAAAAAGATATTTTCCTATGGAGTGGAGGCGGTAGTGTTGGTGGAGGTGGAGGTGGAGGTGGAGGTGGAGGTGGAGGTGGGGGTGGCAGTGGAGTGGTGGCAGCAATGCTGAGTAATCACTATATTGTGCTTCATATTAAATAGACAATCTTTTTGCAGGTCATTATGGTTGCCGGGGATCATAGGGTGGGAATATTTGCTAAAGAACGAATTAGTGCTGGGGAGGAACTCTTTTACGACTACCGTTACGAGGCAGACAGAGCTCCTGCTTGGGCGAGGAAGCCTGAAGCATCCGGTCCCAAGAAAGAGGACACCGCTCCTTCAAGTGGTCGTGCTAAGAAACTTGCTTAATTGATCATTTATACTTCAATCCTAAAATTCAATTTTTTGTCATTCTTTCTGAGATAGAATTTTCATTTGACTTCGAAGGAAAGGTGGATTTTTTTGGGTCATTTTGTTGGTGGAGAGGCCATTGCTGTCTCTGCTGATTAACTTATTGGAATTTTCTTTAACAATTCATGCTATTCAGTGTATTGACCAAAGCCCAAATGAATACAAGGCTTTTAGTGACTCATTATTACATTTTCTTACATCAAAATTCCCATGTAGAAGTGAAAATTGGTGGATGTGATCTAATGAAGTCTGTTTTGGGGGTTAGCTATGTATGAGAAATTGGTTTAATGGGAACAGGAGGCATTTTTATGCAACCTATGTTATGCACCGAGTATATATAACGTCTATATATAACGTTCCGTAACAGGTTGCAAGTGGTACAAACAGAAATCTATGAGGATTTACACCCTAATATCTATTAAGTAGTATTAGTTGACCAGGTGGCAAGTGGTGCAAATAGAATTAGTATTAGTTGACCTGTAACAGGTGGCAAGTGGTACAAATAGAAATCTGAGGATTTATACCTTGATGTCTACTAAGTAGTATTAGTTGAATGATGAGATTATTAGAGTGGTGGTATATTAGGTTGAATGTATAAATAAATTGTATTTATTTGTGTAGTAATAAGTAGTAGTAATTTATTGGGATAAATTTTATGAAATTGTGTAAAAGTCTTCATTATATAAGAAATTATTTGATTATTTTTGTGAAGTGAAGGTAAAATGATATCTAATTATTCGATCTCGTGAAATTAAATTGTGAAACACCATAATGTCAGTCCTACTCTTTGGAAAATTAGCAATTTCACGGGATTCTTGGTCCATATCTTGTTTTTCAACCAAATAAGATCTATGTGAAACCCATTGAATTTTTGTTGTGTTGCTGTTGATAGTTGAGAATTGTTGGATGCTTTGAATAATTTGTTTTACTTGCATCCCTCTATTAGTACAACCCTCTACTTTGCAGAATCACCGACCCTCCAACCACACCACGTGAACGGCACAATAAAAAAAAAAGTGACCTACAAAACAAATGTAATGCATGAAAAAAAATAAAATTATCATCAAAGTTTAAAGGGTGTTGATAGATATGATAGGACTCCAAAAGAAAAGCCTTGTCAGAAGCTTTTTTCTTTTTTTTTTTAAAGAGTGTCAATTATTTTTTGCCTTTTACACTTTAATCCCCGTAAATTTAGCTTCTCTCCCTCCTACCCTTTCTTTAGGGTTTTGTTTATTTATTTTAGTTTTCATCTTGTTTTCGTTTTATTTTTTAAAAATATGAAAAAAAAAAAAAAAATTTGACGAGCTTATTTAAGAATTGATTATTTTAATAATTTTTTAATTTTTTTTCATAATAAAACATGTAAAAAATTAAAAACAATAATATGATAATTTATAATAATTTTTTAATTTTTTAACTAAAACAATCTATTGACAAGCAAAGTTATCCCAAATAATTAATTGAATGGGAGGAGAGTTTGTCCTATTTGTTTTCATCATCCAACTCAAATTAGGGGTGCAACTCAGGCGAGCTCAACTCGAGCAACCCGAGCCCAGCCCGAGTTTTTTTACGGCTTGGGTAACTATATCTTGTAATCTGGACGGGCCTGAACAGATTTTTGATGTCCGAATTGTAATTCGGGCCGGGCTTGGACAGAATCAATAGCCAACCCGAGCCCGAGCCCGAACCCGAATTGAATTTAATATATTATATAAATTATATAATATATATAAATTAAATAAAAGAGGTTTAATAAGTTAAAGAAAATTGTTTGAGACCACTAAAACAAGGAGCTCTAATAGCTCTAAAAATACTGTGCCCCTAATTGATTTGATGTTTTGCTCTTTGTTTTTTTTTTTTTTTTAATTTTCTGGACTGCCAGCTCATTAGAGCTGGCTTAGTGGTTCATTTTTAGTGGGATCTATCACCACTGTAAGTTAAATTAAATTAAATTAAATTAACCCAACTATATCTTATAATATATAACTGCCTCAGGTTTGAAGTTTTTTTGCCCTTTTGATTACATTCTTTCTTATGTATTTTATCTATTCACTTTCATAAGCTTGTTAATTCTTTATTTTACCTTTGTATTTTAAATATTGGATTTAGGGACTAGACACCATGGTAGGTGAGCATGGGACTCAATTGTCTGGTGGACACAAGCAGAGAGTTTCATTTGGTCTACCTACAGATTTCTGGCCTTGTGAATTTCGGGCAATTCGGGCTAACCCGAGTTCAAAATACAAAGCTTGGTCCGGGCTTAGACAACAATGCTCGGGTTCGTGGTCGGGCTTGGGCACTGCTAAATACAATTCGGGCTGGGCTTGGGCAAACCCCCAACCCGACCGAACCCGCCCGAGTTGCACCCCTAACTCAAATTGAACCCCTACGTAAAATGCAGTAATTCAAATGAACTTCGGTGCCTCGAACTTCCTTTGGAATGTGGATTAATTTTTTATTTTTTAACTTTTTAGCTATTTTAATTTAGGATTAAAAAGACTACTTTAGGATGATATTTTTAATTTTTTAAACTTTTGTAAGAAAAAAAATAAAATGATTATGATTTGAATATGACATTTTGTATTATTACCTTTTTAATCTATTTTATCTTTTTAGGACTAAAATAGTCAAAAACACCTCTAAAATCCATAAGTTAAACGGAGGCTTATTTTTCAAGAATTGTTATTGAAATTTATAAAAGTAGAAATAATCAGTTTTTAACAAATATTAGAATATTTTAAAATTAAAAAAAAATATCAAAAATAAAAGATAAAAACAAGAAAAGTCAACCCACAACTCAACCAAGCTAATAAAGTAATCAGTTCCGCTACATCGCTCGAAAACTTGCCCCCCGAATCCCCCGAAATTGATAAAGGTGAGTTTTGAGATCACTGTCAATCTATCAACACCACGCGCGAAATAGAAGAAGAAAAGAGAGGAGAGGAGAGAAAGAGGAGCCCGTCGAAGAAGAATACCGCTGAGATCGACCACCGACCTGGGTGACCACCGACGACCAGGGAAAAACTCTACCGAAGTGACTGTGTTGTTCGGCGTTTCTTCTTCTGAGGCCTCTGTTTCTTCTTCTTCATTTTGTTTCTTGTCCAAGGGTATGTCTCTGTTTCTTCTTCTGAAACCTAGTTTATAGAATGCTGCTGTTTTGTTAGTAATGTATTATTGATTTAGTAGTGGTAATCTTTGTACATAATTTTATAGAAACCTAGTTGATTTATACATAATTTTATAGAAACCTAGTTCATAGAAACCTAGTTCAAAAATGGTATTATCCACAAATGGATTTCTGAATTTGTGGACTAACCTAGTTCATTATGAATTTCTGTGCTGTTCATCTATTTGTGGATTTCACAAAAATGAATTTGTCGATTTCAGAATTTCTGTGTTGTTCATCTATTTGTCCAAAGACAATCAAGAAATCCATTTTTGTGGACTAACCTAGTTCATTCTGTTTCTTGTCCAAGGGTATTATCCATTTTTGTAATTAAATGTGTCTCAATGTGCTCTTTGTTCTAAGTGATAGGTTCAAAACCCAGTTAAGTCATTATGCATAAGTTTTTTGTATGAACAGAACCTGTTTTGGACAAACTATTTCACATTTTGCATTTGAGTTTGATGAACATAATTTGTGTATGAACAGAACCTGTATGAACAAAACCATAATTTATGAACAGAACCTGTATGAACATAATTTGTGTGATGTATACAAACTGTTTCACACTTTGCATTTGAGTTTGAAGGTACAATGGACATTGATTCAAACCATCCTACATTGAGTGGGGGTGAGGAAGTTGAGGAACCAGAGAACAATCATTCATTAAATGAGAGTGGCCAAATTAAAGAATCTAAGAAGGGGATGTGGTTTACCTCAAAGCAAGAAGTTCACGAGTTTTATGCAAAATATGCTAAAAACCTTGGATTTGCTATAGCTTGCAGAACACAGAATGTTAGATCGGATGGAAAGGTGAAATACTTTGGAATTGAATGTACTCGGGCGCAGAAGAGGACAAAAAGGTCAGAAGTAAACCCCCTGAAACCATCTTTGTCATCAAAAATTGATTGTAAAGCTAGGGTAAGAGCGATTTTACAACCGGATGGAAGATATAAGTTAACTACAGTTGTGCTTGAGCATACGCATGATTTAATTCCTACCGACTCACGCCATTTTCCAATGAATAAGAGGATTCGTTCTCCTGTGAAGAAAAGATTAGAAATAAATAATGAAGTAGGAATAGGGGTGTCTAGGAATTTTCATTCTATAGTTGTTGAAGCGGGGGGATATGAGGCATTAACATTTGATGAACGAGATGCAAGAAACCACATTGAAAATGCTAGAAGATTGAGGCTTGGGGTAGGAGATGCCGAATCAGTTGCATTTTATTTTCATAGGATGCAACAAGAAAATTCAAACTTCTACTCTGCAATTGACTTTGATGTAGATGGTCGCATCCGAAACTTGTTTTGGGCAGATGCAAGGAGTAGGGCGGCTTATAAAGCATTTGGGGATGTTGTCTCATTTGACACGACCTATCTTACAAACAAGTATGATACGCCGTTTGCTCCGTTTGTAGAAGTTAATCACCATGGACAGTTAATCTTGTTTGGTTGTGGGCTATTATCTAATGAGAACACGGACACTTTTGTTTGGCTATTCAAAGAATGGTTGAATTGTATGTCAGCCACTTCTCCAAATGCTATTATAACTGACCAGTGCAGAGCCATGCAAAATGCCATACAGATTGTCTTCCCAGAGGCTCGACATCATTGGTGTTTATGGCATGTAATGAAGAAAATTCCTGAGAAATTGAGAGGATATTCCCAATATGAAGCCATCAAATTCGCTTTACAAAATGCAGTCTATGATTTTTTCAGAAAAGATGAATTTGATGAGGAATGGTAAACAATGATTGAAAAGTTTAGCCTCCATAACAACGAGTGGTTGGGGGTATTATATGCTGAGCGACATAGGTGGATTCCTGCTTATGTGAAAGATATATTTTGGGCTGGCATGTCAACTACACAGCGAAGTGAGAGCATGAATGCGTTTTTTGATGGCTATGTCAACTCAAAGACTACTTTAAAGCAATTTGTTGAACAGTACGACAATGCATTGAGAAGTAAGGTGGAGAAGGAGACCAAAGCAGACTTCAAATCTCGAGACAGATTGTATGATTGTTTAACGGTGTATGAGTTTGAGAAGCAATTTCGTGCAGCCTACACAAATGCGAAATTTAAAGAAGTTCAAGTAGAATTGAAGCGACTACTGTATTGTCATGTGAATCTTATGAAGGAGGAGGGATCCATTTGTACCTATCATGTCAAGGAAGCTGTGCTTGTGGGTGAGAAAATGAAGAAAGTTGAATTTCTTGTTTACTTTAATTCAACTGAATTTGAAATGCAATGTGTGTGTCGGTGGTTTGAGTTTAGGGGGATCATGTGTGCCCATTTCCTTAGTGTGCTCATTGAGAGGAGCATATATGAGGTTCCTAATAAGTACATTATGCCGAGATGGAGAAAAGATTTGGAAAGAGGGTACACATGTATTCCAACAACATACACGAAATCCGGGGCTGCCCTCAATGCAAAGGTACATGATAACTACCACAAGACATTGGATGAAATTATAGAAATTGCTTCCAACGATGATGGTAAACACAAAGCCATTCAACTTGGGTTGAGAGAAATCAAGGAAATAGTAAGAAAAGATAAATCTCGTTGTGCGAGTAATGTGCCACCTTCTAGTAGTACTGTCCCACCTTGTAGCAGTAATGTGCCACCTTGTAGTATTACTCGCAAGGTGCTTAGTCCTTTGGTTGCTCGCCGAAGAGGCCGTCCATGTACGAAACGGAAGGTGAGCAAGGTGGACGAAATAGTGAATCGGCTAAAGGGAAAGAATAAAAAGACAACAAAAGTGCAGGTATATTTTTTTATTTTTTGCTTATATGTAAATTTCTGAATTTGTTTTTGTCTAACTTTGTCACCAATGTGTGTTACTATAGGGTCGTAAGATGGGTCAATGTGAACCTCGTAAGTTGAATTTCGGTTGTACAGATAGAATGGAAGATAATATGTACGATCAGGTATGTGTTTCATGGTCCACTCAATTGGTTTTGTATGGTATTTATTTAAATGTTTGAACTTATTAATGATATTTTGTTATTATGTATCATAAGGTGCCGGAAGCTCAATCCTATTATTTTCCTTGTATGGACGGGACACAAGAGAGCGCATTGCAAATGGTGGACAAAGTTGGAAGCTCATCTTTGAGTGAATCAGGAATGGCGAATATAGATGGTTCAACTTTTGTGGACTTCAATATAGATGTGGATCCAAACGCTCAATTTTTTTTTTTAGTTTCGTAGTATGGTATTTGTGACATTGGTTGGTACACTTATGTTTTTGAACATGTTTTTAACAGATTCGGAATCCATTTTATTTGAACAGATTCTGAACAAGTTTTTAACACATGCTGAACAGATATTTTATTTTCTGAACTGGTTTTTAACACATTCTGTTCAAACAGGTTCTGTAGAATGTATTTATATTCAAACAGATTATGTCAAGATCAGTATGTTCAAACAGATTCTGTTCAAACAGGTTGTGTAGAATGTATGTTATATTCAAACAGGTTTTAACAGATTCTGGTCTGTATGTTATATTCACATTTATGAATTTTGAACAGGTTTTAACAGGTTTTAACAGATTCTGGACAGATTCTGAATATTTGGACATTATATTCACCTGGAAGATCTGTATTTTTTTTTCTGTGAGCTTGTTTTGAAAGGAGCAGAATGAATGTAACATCAATTATGCAAAATTCTGTGTTAGTCCACAAATTCTGTGTTTGGACATTCTGTGTTGTGTCACAAAATTCTGTGTGCAGTTTAGAATGAATGTGAATTCTAATTTGTTGGTTTGTGAATGGCAAATATAGGGGAATGCCAACCACATATGAGACAAAAGCTCCCTTGTTATCATCAATAAATTTGGTAAATAGAGGAGTTTCTGAGTATATTCATCATTCTATACAAAAGTCCACCAACAGATGAAGACAAAAGCTCCCTTGTTATCATCAATAAATTTGGTATATATGACCGCAAACGACATCTGACATACCATTTCTGGCAATAACAAGCAATCATATTTCGTAGGAGTCACAACTACAAGGGTTTTATAGCACAGGTTCAGCAGCTTCAAAATGTAGTTTGTGGACACCTTAGCTACCATAACAATTTTATTTACCCCATGAGTAATCTGAATGCCACTACTTCCAATTGTTCTCATGAATACCTAATGAGCTAACAAGAAGTGTATTGAATTTTATGCAGATAGTTAAAAGACTATAGTTTATGAGAACCTGGCCAACCATATAAACCAACATGGAGTTCCAAAGTTGAACTCAAACAGCACAATTAAACAGCAAAGTAGAACATATTACAACAAACATAAAAAGAAAACTGAGATCGAAAAACCTGAAATACAATCAAGAGTTCTTCTTTCTACATCCCAACCTGGTGAACAGATTAAATACACACACATATTACATCCCAACCTGTCACTAAATGTCATCCAACACATACACAGATTAAACACACCTAAGGTGAATCATCCAACCTCGTACAGATTAAACACACACACAGATTAAACACACACATATTACATCCAACCGAATGATTATATAACATCAACCAAGATCCAAAGGCAAAAGTGAGATACAAAATCAAGATCCAAAGCCAAAAGTGAAGCATAAACCAACACATACCTACAATCCATCAAGTCCATAACTACATCCATCAAATTCCCTAAAAGCTATCAACTCAATAATTTACATTATAAAATAGAAAATAATACAAAATACAATGACATAAAGCATCACATTCAATTTCATCTCTACCCTTCGAAGCCTTCTACCATGCTCCTCAAATTCATTATCCATCTCATAAACCCTTGTGCTTCGATCGTTAAATTCTTCGCTTCTTATAAATGTACGAGGTGTAGCATTGAAGATCTCGTCGTCATCATTATCATCTGCAAACTTGAAGTAATTGCAGTGTTCCAACCTACAATGCATGACAATCAGTTAATCAAATGACGCTAACAAATTTCCAAGCAAATTTCCAAACAAATTTCCATACTGCTTACATATTTCGATGGACACACAAAGTACACACGGCCTTTGTTTCCATTCTGATTTGACTTGATAGTGTGCCTGGCAGCTGTTATCCCACAATCGCACAATCTTCGTTTCAATCTTATGTTGCTATTGTTACTAGAGGAACAAGCCATTTTGTAATCTGCATACAAAATGGAAAACACAGACATGATACATACATAGCTATGTCCAAAATTTATATTTAGTGTTCCAAAATTCATATGAATTGAATGCAAAACCCATATGAATTGAATTCAATCCAAAGAAAATTGTAGTGTCTAAAACAAACATTTCCAAATGCACTGCTATGTCCAAACCTCAAAATCAACTTTCGGTGCCTCATGAATTGGCCCGTTTGGTTCCGAAACCCAACAGCATGCACTGAGTTTAGAGCACCGACAACCCATCCCAATATCAGAATTTGGAAGAAAACACCAATGAGTCTTGAAACTTCTCAAAAGAGATAACCAACAATCAAACCCAGATTCACATGCCAATCCAGTTAATCTCCTCTTTGAAGACCCCCATTTAAAATTTCTTGTGGTAGCAATTATTATTCCTAAACCAAATCCAGATCATCTCATGAAAACACTTAATGATATAGTAAAACCCATGTTTGAATTGCTCTCAAAAAAAAAAAAAAAAAAAAAAATACAAACCCACAAATCAAATATGCATATAGACCAATATAATTTGTAAATAGATAAAAGTAATAGCTAATCATTTGATACAAAAAATGAATCAAATGCTTAACTCAGAACATGTTCAAATCTGAATCTGAGTCTTAACAGAATCAAAATAGTTACAAAATTGGGTTTCGGGGATTGTTGCTATTTCATACCAAATATCAAAATTAAGTAGATGGAATTCATGCTATTTCATGCTATTTCATACAAAATTGGTCGTAAGATGGGTCATATATTCTGTTTAATGCATTCTGATACATTCTTGAACCTGTTCTACTCTTTTCGGTTTCCTTTAAAACCTATATATATTCTGTTTAATACATTCCATACCAAATATCACAAAATGCATTTAAATATTTACACCATAACAATCAGAAATTGGGCAATAAAACCAAAACCCTAATAATATCACACTGTGCATGACTTATCAACAACAATTATTTACACCATAACAATCACAAATTGGGCATTACATAACAATCATAACAATCAGAAATCAACATAACATCTACGAATTCAACACAAAACCAAAACCCTAAAAATAATTGCAATAAAAATCCAAACATATACACACAAACCCTAGTTGAAGAGAAGATCTGGGAGTCCACACCCGTAGCTGAAGAGAAGATCTGCGAGTCCACACTCGTAGTGAGAGAAGAGAAGATCTGCGAGTCCACAGATCTGCGAGTCCACACCCGTAGTTGAAGAGAACCCGTAGTTGAAAAGAAGATCTGCGAGTCCACACCCGTAGCTGATGAGTAGATCTATTATGCGAGTCCACACCCGTAGCTGATGAGAGGATTTGGAAGTGATTAAGGGCTCGAGGAGAGAGTGAGTAGAGAAAGATGAGAGGATTTGGAGGAGATTAAGGGCTCCAATGGAGTCGACTGGAGAGAGGATGATCGACTCTGAGGAGAGAGTGGGTAGCGCGTAGCCAGAGATGGGTTTTGGAGTCTGATAAAGAAGTGGAAGGGAAAGTGTTAGAAACGACGTCGTTTCTAAATTTCGGGGGATTAGGGGGGAACATTTTCGAGTTCTCAAACATTTCCCTAAAGCAATACTAGGAATCTTAAATATTTTATCAATATTTTTATCAAAGGGCTCTCATAAGTGTAGAACCTATATAAGATCTACATAGTGTAAATTTTACACTTATATAAAATATTTGATATAAATACTAATAAAATATTTAAGCCTTCATTTGAGATGTGAGTTGACTTTCTGACTTTTTAACTTTTTAGCTATTTTAACTTGAGGTTAAAAAATCTAATTTAGTTAAAAAATCTAATTTAGAATAGACTTTTTGATTTTTTTTAATTTTATAAAAATAAAATAAAATAATTATAATTTAAATGTGACATTTTATATTATTTAACTAAAATTACCGATTTTATTTTATATAACTTTTTTAACTCAAATAAACCTGCCAAACATAATCTAAGATTCTTAACATTTTTCAAGCTAATATCATTCCTGTATTTTGGCCGGATAATGGTTTTGATTGGTATAGGAGTAAGACCTCGTTTGGGAACATGTTTTTTTAGTAACTTTTTAATTTTTTGGTTAAAATATGATGTAAAAAAATTAGTATGTTTGGGATGACTTTTTACGAAAAGATGTGTAAAAAATAGAGAGAAAAGAGAATCTTTGACTTTTTGGTATGGATTGTTAGCTTTTTGATTTTTTTAATAATTTTTTGACTTTTTGACTAAAAAAAACACTTGCCAAACAAGGCCTAAAAACTCATGATTTATGTTAAAAATGAAAGAATAATATAAGACTAAATAATTGATGATTAACTTAAAATATAACTTAATATTTCGTGCTTATTGAGTAATTTCCCATTTTGGCCTTTCTACCCAGACATGCATGAAGGCCCCATCGTATACCATGTCTAATCATCCATTGCATTGCTCGTCAAAAGTAAAAGTTGTTATTGCTACAGCCACCCTCTCTCTCTCTCTCTCTCAAATTTCTTTTTCTCTCTCTTCTACCTGACTCCTGAGATGAGAGAGAGTGCTTTGATTTGAGAGTCCCCTCTCTCTCTCTCTCTCTCTTCTCTCTTTCTCTCTCTTGTTTTGCTTCTGCAGTTACCATGTTATCATGTTCTGCAGAGCACCGTATACGCAGATACAGAGCTTCTGCAAATGGGTACCTCTCTCTCTTTCTTCTTACTTCTTCGGCTTTCATCCTCTCTTCCACTGCTTGCTCTAACGCCAATTGCCAGGTTCCTCTCTCTCTCTCTCTCTCTCTCTCTTCACATATAAATGTACTTATCTACATATAGATCGGTGAAATTTCACTTTCTTCTCTGCAATTCCACTGATTTCCAACAACTATGCAGCTTCTAGACTCGTGTTCTGCGGTCACCGACTGTGGACCTGGTCTCTACTGTGGCGACTGCCCTTCAATGAGTAAAAATCAACCCTTCTGCACCAGAGGCCAAGCTACAGTACCCACATCCATTGTAATCTTCTTCAGCTTTCTCTCTCCTTTTCCTTCGAATTCTTTAAATTTTCTTGTTTTTTTTCCCCAACAATTCTAGTGATGGGTTTGTGCTGTTTTTGTGTAATTTGTGATTTGCAGATCAATGGGTTGCCATTCAACAAGTATTCATGGCTTGTGACACATAATTCATATTCAATTGTTGATGCTCCGTTACTGACTGGTGTTCAGAGACTTACATTCTTCAATCAAGAGGACACTGTTACTAATCAATTGAGAGTATGTGATCCTTTTCCTCTTTTTCAACTTCAATTTTCCACTGATATAAACACAAACACACATTTTCTTTTCTTTTCATTTCTTGTCTTTTTCTTTCATGGGTTTTGCTTAGAATGGAGTGAGGGGACTGATGTTGGACATGTACGACTTCGAGAACGATATCTGGCTCTGCCATTCATTTAATGGACAATGTTTCAACTTCACCGCCTTTGTAATCAACTATCCCATTTCACTAATTTACCATTCTCAACCATAATTCTCTTTTAGATTCATAATTTTGAGTAATTTGGAACCATTAAATTGTTTGCAGCAACCTGCAATTAACACTTTGAGGGAAGTGGAAGCATTCTTAACAGAAAACCCAACTGAGATTGTGACAATTATGATTGAAGACTATGTGCGAACCCCAAAAGGGTTGATAAATTTGTTCACAAATGCGGGGTTAGACAAGTATTGGTTTCCGGTGTCTAAAATGCCCCAAAAGGGCGAGGATTGGCCCACTGTGACTGCTATGGTCCAGGAGAACCACCGGTTACTGGTTTTCACTTCTATCGCTTCGAAGGAAGCAGAAGAAGGAGTTGCTTATCAGTGGAGGTACATGTTAGAAAATGAATGTAAGTATATTATCCAATTGTGTTTATTTGTATGAGATTGTTTTTTGTATTGTTTGTTCTGTAACAATCTTGTAATGGGTTTCAGATGGAGATAATGGTGTGGTACAAGGATCTTGCCCAAAAAGAAAGGAATCACGTCCGTTGAATTCAAGGGGTGCATCTCTCTTTGTAGAGAATTACTTCCCCACAGACCCAGTTCAAGCCGATGCTTGTAAAGAGCATTCAGCTATACTTGCTAATATGGTTGGTACATGTTACAAAGCAGCAGGGAATGTGATGCCCAATTTTTTGGCAGTGGACTTTTACATGGTACTGAAATTTTTTAACTTGGTTGAAAAATGAAACAAATATGAATATTGTATTCCAATTAAGCATTGTGACTGGGAATTATGCAGAGGAGTGATGGAGGAGGTGTTTTTGATGCTTTGGATCGAATGAATGGTCAGGCATTGTGTGGGTGCAGTTCTGTTACTGCTTGCCAGGTGTGTTCACAGCTCCATATTACTTGGATGAAATGCCTCTGCTTTCATAAGCATATCAGTATATTAGTTTATGAACTCTTTCGCATTCTAACTTGGTGTCATGGTTTTTGATTCCCAGATTGACACTATATAAATGTCTTTCTCCGTATTCATTTTTATATATTTAATTTTTTTTTTTTTTTTGGGAAAAACAGATTCAACTTTGTTTGAATTGCAAAATTTAATCCTGGATTTGGATAGTATGAAATTTTCAAATTTTTAACTTCTTTATCTAGATTTGCCAAAATTTCCAAGTTGTCCATCCAATTCTTTAGCAGTGTTAAATTAAATTTTCTTTTTTAAAAAGAGAGGAACGCAAGCAACTCTTGTTTGGGGGGTGCCCGGCCAAATCCGGATGGACAAGTAACATATAGTTGCCAAACTTTTAAATTCATTTTCCCCCCTTGCTTACAAGCAAGAAAGATGCTAGTGTCAAGATGGGATGATGCAATAGGAGTTGTGTCTCAATGTATGTTTTTATGAAGTTTCAGTACTTGATTCTATTTGGAATTTTTTTCTTGGTTAAAATTTTAAAATCATAAAGAACTCCAAATTTGAAGAATGAATGAAATTGTTGGATCTGAGGCATAGTTAGATTTCAATAACGACATTTTTGAGTGTTTTCCCCTTTTTCTTTAATAAAACCCTGGAAAAAGGTCTCAGTAATTTTTTTTTTTTTTTGGGGGGGGGGGGGGGGGGGGGGGGGGTGTTGTGAAATCTTGATATGGCCTGCCAAGGCACACAAACATAAGCTTGATTTGACAATCCCATATGATGTATTCTTTGTTCATCTGTTTACAGAATTTCTAGGTATTCTATGAAGCTGATGGTTTAGACAAGTTTGAGTCATTTTGATTCTGTGGGATTTACTTGGTGGAAAGTTTTTCCATACTTCACAAAAATGATTAATTCTCCACATATGATATAATATTGATTAAATGTCACATGTTTGGTGGATTTCACAGGCAGGAGCACCTATTGGAGTTTGCAAAAGCATTCCCGTATCTAACGGAACTCAACCAACCTATGCTCCTGGAACTTTTTCTGGATCTGTGCAGTTATCAGGATCTTCTTCAATAGCTCATGTTCCAAGTCCCATGGTTTTCTGCTTCTTCTATCTTGCGTCAATGCTGTTTCTATAATAAACTAAAATGGAATTCTCTGAGGTAGATGGTTAGTGAGTTATGCCCTTAAGTGTGGGCTTCTAGTATGTTAGTGCATAAATTTTGGAGGTAGAATACGTATACCACAGGCTTGCTTTGGAGAGTTAAAGGTCAAGAATTGCTGGCTACATATGTATGACATATGATTGAAAAAGTGATTGAAAGTTCTATTCAGACAAAAGAAGTTGCATAGGAATTTGAGGTCAAAAGCTGCTGAAAGAGACCAAATAGATACCAGCATGTGGTTCAGGTATTTTTACGAGACTTTATGTTGATCTTTGGATACTGTGTGCTTAATAATAATTAACATCTCATCATTTTCTCTCTTGTTATGTGTTATCATGCCTCCTAAATTTGCTTTAGATACATGTTGATCCTTTCACTTGTTCGCTGTAATGGGGCTTTATCCCTCAGGTTGTTTGGAATCTGGTTTTTGCCAAAGCTTAGTATGAAAGGCTATTTCTTTTGGTTGAGTTTCACAGTTTGCTTGTGATAGTTTTTCTGTGATTTTCATACATGTAATGTAACTGTTAAAAACTAATAGGACATGTTCTGATGTGTGGCCGATGCGTGTCAAGAGTGGCCAACGAGTACTTTACATGTTTCTTTGCTTAAAAGGATTGCTTCAAGTTGTTGCAAAATGAAGTGAATTTTCACTCTAGCGGTAGCAAGGATATCATGTGCAGCACTTGTCATCATGTACCGAAAATAGTAATATGAACACAACAGAAACCGAGAAGCTTAAATTTTTATTAAGCTTTGAACAACGCCACAGTTAAAAAACATGCACTCTCAAATCTCTAATAATGAACAAGTCAGTTTTAGTCCATTGGTGTAGAATGGACTCTTGGTCACCAGACACACAACCAAAGTTTCTGGTTTTTGAAATTTGAACATTATGTTTTATATTGGTGGTTTTTTTTTTTTAAACATCATTTACAAAAGAGATGAAAACTATGTTTGTGATACAAACCTTCTTGAAGAACAAAATCGGAACATTATGTTTTTTTTTTTTTTTTTTTTTTTTTTTGGCTAGTGGAGCAATGGTGGTGTATCTGATTTGCCGACAAGAATGAGTTTGCTTTTGACCTTAAAATTCTGCTACTTTTTGTTCGAGTTATACGCCTGAATTCAGAAGTGCTTGCGTTTTCTTTCCAAATTTGTGGTCAATTTTAAAGGGAAGAGAAGGATAATCTTGTAGAGCTTTGGATTTTTAGAGATTGATGATATATATATATATATATATTAGCTACTTGAGCAATTTCCTAGTACAAAATCAATGACAATTAGAAAGCTGACAACAGAAAATATAAATTAAAACCATATTATACTGAGAAAATTTGCTAGGTTTGCAGCATTCGTTATATGATACATGCTGAATTTTAATGCCACGAACTTGAAATCTTCTTTTTTCTTTTTCGAATATTATGATCTCTGTTTGTTATTTGCCAGGTTTTCCGATGGAGCATTCAAGGCTGGCTTTTTTTAATATGTAATTGCAGCAAATAGTGGAAGAATGAAATGGTTTCATCAACAGAGGTGCTCCTATTTTCATTATGCATTGTTTTTTGAATATGCATGTATGGTTTGATTTTATACACCAAATTGGATCATCATTTTGTGCTTTCAACATATTAGATAGTAGCTTTTTCATGGTAGAGTATATAGTTGTTCGATGCATTGAATTGTTGTACCTTGCTTAGTAAAAGCCACTTTTGCTCTGGTAATAGCATAAGCCAAATTTTTAGGGCAAAACATATATAACATCATATATAAATGTCAAAAAACAAAGTAGAACTGCTCTCTCGCCAGAATTTAGGGCCTGCCATCAGCCATTTTGAACCAACCAAACACCCTCGATGAACAAAATCATTGAGGCGACAAAGTGATCAATGACAGTGTCGAGAGTCAGCACCTTGGAACGGTGCAAAGTACAAAAGAGGGCCTGCACTTCACACAAACTAATATCTGCTGCAAACTATCAAGATATGAAGGATCACCAAAAATTAGGGTTAGTGGAATCTACAATAAGAAGACATTTATTTAACCAATCTTGAACATTTCTTGCACAAAATACTCGTTTAGATCAATTAAGATGTATAGTTTGTCATGAGGCAAACCACCAACAGTTTATTGGGGAGGCAAATACATACAGAAACAATATGTAACCCTGTACAAGCTGTTGTTTCAATCAATCACTGTTTTTCAAAACAATCTGTACACAAATCGGATATAGAAGCCATCATTTTATAACAATTTACACAACGGGCCACATGGAAACCCTTTCAACATCTAGCAGTAGTCCTTGAGGTTTAATCTGAAGAGCCGGACTGATGGAGAGCAAGCTAATGAAGCAGCCTAGAGGAACCCTCGTACCAAACACATTGATTGATTCAAGTTTCCGGCATTTGTTCACAAGAACGAAAAGTCCATTTTCAGTAACATGACGACAGCTCCACAGGCCGATAGTCTGGAAAAGAAAAGTGGACATGAGATACATTTGTGAATATAGTTCCCATATTTATTTGGGATGTTTCAAACCCACGATGCTCGGTTTGCAATGGAGCGGGCAACCTTAAACAAAGTATGTGATGGCAATTCACAGTAAAATAAGCCATTCTGGTGGATTTAGAATGGGGGATATCTTGGGTGTTCAAATCACTGGGAAAATAAACCTAGAATAAATTTTTTTTTTTCCAAACTCACCTTCAAATGTGGACAGCTATTTGCGATAGCAAACAAAGATTCATCTGTTATGAATGTACCGCCAATATTCAGGTGTTGCAAGGAAGTAGTTCTTGATATCTGTTTGAAAAGAACCAAATCAACTGAGAAATGCAAAGCACCTTTTTCTTAACAAATAGAACTATGTGAATTCAACATATCAATGCACTTCTGATGTAAAAGTGGGTTGCTTAGTAAAATTTAAATCAACAATTGGTATTTGGTAACAACCAAAGACTGAAAATGCAAATGAGAAACATGACATTCATAAATAACGCATTCAATTAGAAGCAAAAAAAAAAAAAAAAAAAACTCTGTGCACCAAGAGAAATCCTAGTAAGCAATCCCAGGAGAAAACCCATTTATTTCCATGGATCCAACTGCATAGTAAAGCAATCACGAGATTCGCCACATAATTGAAAAAATTTATTCAACTAAACATATATAGCAGTTGACATTGCAGAATGGCGAAACATATTATAGCCCAGTTGATTGGAACACAATGGGGGTGTTTGTTTCAGCTTTTCAGAGCCAACTTATGGCTTTTAGCTTTGAAAAAGTTATTTTGGACTGTTTGGTTAAACTTATTTCAAACAGCTTCTGATTCTAACAGCTTATTTTAACTCAAAAAAGCTGATTCTGAGAAGCTGCTCACCCCTTGCTTCTGATTATCAGCTTCTGCTATGGACATGTTAATTTATGGTTATACTCTTAAATTTTTTTATTTTTTATTTTTTAAAAATAGAAAGACTCAAATGGACTATAAATTATTATTATTATTTTTTATGAGAAATGTAGACAAACAAAAAATAAAAAATAATTGAAAAAGCTATTTCACAGCTTATTTAACAAACACTACTCAGCAACTTAAATCTATAATCCAACAGCTACACCAAACAGATTAACAACTTCTGATTAAAGTTATAATTTATAATCTGTTAAGTTATAATCTATAAGCTGTTTTAACAGCTACACCAAACGGGGCCAATGCCTAGTGTGGTTTGGTTTGGACAGAGTAATTAGCAGGAGAATGATCAAACATTTGGATGGCAAATACTGTTTTAAATTTGAGATGAGATTAAAATTGGAGAGTGAATTAACAACAACACATACCAGATGAACAACACCTTTATCGGTGATCCCTGACATACCCCATAGGGATATGGAAGTGAGGTTGCTGACACATTTTGCTGCAGAAATTTGGTATAGTCCGATGTCCGTTATTTGGCAACCCCATCGGCTCCTTGAACTGAAAATACAACACCACAAATATTGAGAAGGATTCGAAGCAGTTAAAATTTTAAAGTCTTGATAAAAAATACAAATAGATGACTACACACAATTCGACATCATTTGTACATTGCAGAAACTTATCAGGTAACTATATCTATAGCTGAATTTGACAACAAAGTCTATATGTTCTAACAAAACAGAACAACCCAATTTCCTGCAAATTTCTGTTTTAATAGGAATGCAAAAATAAAAAAATAAAAAAATGAAACTAAAATGTGCCAACACCATCATACCCAATATATCAAACTTTTATTGACACCGCAATTATTTCATCCTATGCAAATTAGATTGAGGGAAATAAAATAAGACTTGTTAAACCAATTAGATAACCCCCCAAATTCTTTCAAAATAAGACTAAACCTTCCATTACAAAGGAAGATAAACAAAATTAAAGACTTCATCTTCAGCTTATCAAAAGTAATAAAACATATATACCCACATATATATATATATATAGAGAGAGAGAGAGAGAGAGAGAGAGAGAGGGTTTTACATGTCGAGGTCCTTGAGGTTGTAAGCATGGATAACAAGGCGAGTGGTGGAATCATCGTCCATTTTCCAGCCAGTAAAGCTGAGTCTCTCTCTCTGAGCCAGAGACTGCTTCACCGCTTGCTTCCATTTCTTGCATACCCCACTCGCCCTTTAATTTTTCACACACACACACACATACATACAAATACCATATTCAGCGAAATAGAATTAGCTTAAAAAGTGAAGAAGAAGAAGAAGAAAAGAATAAAAACAACTAACTCTGCTAAATCTTTGAAGGAAGTGATAAGAAGGAATATATGAGCAAGAAGATCAATCGGAAGTCGGTCAATCTCCGCCTCCTCGAACCCTCTCATGGCTTCTTCTCTGACCCAAAAACCCAAAGCAAACAAGAATTTGGGAAAAACAGAGAGAGAGAGAGAGAGAGAGAGAGAGAGAGAGAGAGGCTTCAATGGCGTAAAATGTCGTAGAAAGGGTCCAACTTATGGTTTTTTTCCATACAGACGGTACCAAACAAAATTAATTTGAGAGAGAGAGAGAGAGGATGTGGTCATGTTGTCATCATAATACCAGAAATCTCATTTCTCTTCACATGACGGAGAGAGGTTCGTTGCTTTTTGGGATTAAATATTTTGTATCGTTTTGAAAAATTGGTAAAAAATTAATTTTTTTAATTTATATTGTCTTTTTATAAGTAAAAAATTATGAGAGATGATGTGATTTAAAATGAATTAAAAATTAAAAGTTGATTTTTTACTATCTTTTCAAAAGACCCTTTTAATTAAAAAATTAAAAATAATTATAAGTTATTATATTATTTATTTTATTTTTTATATACTTCTTCCGTTTTAAAGTAATAGTTCTTTTTGAAGGATTTAATTTTTTTATAGTATAATTATTATATTTTAAAAATATTAAGTTTTCAAAATTAGCTTTTGATAGTGCATTTTTTTAGAAATATTAATTGTTATAATTGTACTTTTTTGTATTATTAATAAATTTAAAATAAGGATAAAATAGTAAATTCATTTTTTTTATTCCTTAATTTTTGAAAATAAATATTTTGAGGCAATGAAAAATGAAATAAGAAACTAATATTTTGAGATGGAAGAAATATATATATTTTTGTGGTAAAAAATTAAAAAAATATTAAAATAGTATATTTTCAAATGAGGCTCTAATTTTATTTTGAATTTTTTAAAAAATATATAAAAAAAAATAAAGAGAAGATATAATTTAAATAAATTTTTTTTAAAAAAAATTGTTTAAATAGGCCTTACAGATTAATCGAAGTACGCGTAAGCTGGCCCGGACACTCGGTTATTAAAAAAAAAAAAAAAAAAAACAGAGTTGAGTTTTGGTTTGCTTCGGGGCATCTGGTTAGGGTAATTACGTTATTATGTAGTTTTCGTGTATTGACTGACTTGGCTACTCATCCCATTATACGTTATGCCAGGTGGGTTCTCTGCCTAATGTCGTCACCAGCAAATGTTATTATATGTCCACAAGATTACAACATAAAAACTTACCTAGAGAATTACATTGTGTACATTTAATTCTGGAGTAAATTATAAATATATATTTTTTAATATATTATTTTTTCTCATATTTGACAAAAATCATCTCATCTTTTGAGATTTTTAGTCACATAATAAATCAATCTCTTTTGTTAACCAATTGTTAACTCAAACTAATAATTTTTTTTATAGAAATATCTATATTAACATTTAAATTTAGACACTTTATTTATTTAATTTTTTTTTTTATCTCACCTTCCTGCTGGTAAAAATTAATCAAAAAATTGAGAATTCATTTGAGATGTGAATTTTTAGTTAAAATATGAAATAAAACAAATTAAAATATTTAGAAATGACTTTTATATTTTTATGAAAAAATATGTAAAAATTGGAGAGAATTTTTTGTATTGACTTTTTAGCTTTTGACTTTTTAATGAC
>CM069906.1:112061613-112144113 GCA_036172215.1 Camellia granthamiana
TTTTGAATGGTTAAAGTAAGAGATATTCGAACGGTACCAATCCCCATGACTGGAGACGATATACCATTGGTATTGGTGATGGAGGTTTGAGGACATTTAGAGGAAAAATGACTAAATCGGTATCGATCACAAGTCATATGATTTGTTGCACCTGAGTCAATGATCCAGTCACTATTGCTAGTAAGTGACATACCTGAGTGAGCATTAAAGCCCAAGGCAGTTATGAGATTTCCCTTCGGTTGAGAGGTGGTCTGAGAAGCCTTCTTGCCCTTAGGATGCCAATCCGGATAGCCATGAAGTTTGAAACAAGTGTCTATGATATGTCCAGTTCCATTACAGTGAGTGCATTTCAGGTCTTTCTTGGAAGTAGAAGTTGTTCTAGTCACCATGACAGCCCCTTCTCCAATCTTGTCTCCAGACATAGCACCTTGACGATTAGCTTCCGCACAAACAGTTGCATAAACTGTATGTAGGTTGGGGAGTGGTTTGGTACTAAGAATACGTCCACGAACTCCATCAAGTTGAGAATCAAGGCCAGCCAAAAATATATACACATGTTGAGAATTAACCTTTGTGGTATATGTTAAAATATCATTGGCGCACTCCATGATACATTCATCAATAGCATCAAGTTCCTGCCATATCCTCAGTAATTTCCCAAAATAAGAGATGATGGAACCCCCATTTTGACGTATAGAAATTACCTCACAGTGGAGTTGATAGGCCTTGGACGCATCTTGCTCGACTGTATATGTACGCTTGATGGCTTCCCATATCTTCTGTGTAGTAAGGAGACGAAGGAAAAGAGATCGAATATCCTTTGTCATTGCATCAAGGAGCCAGGACTTAACCAGGGAGTTTGCATCATCCCAGACTTCATATGCCTCCGACTTGGTATTTGCTGGAGCTACTCTGGTTCCTGTGATGTATCCCCAGTGTTTTCTGCCACGGATCTTGATCTCTGCATTTAGAGACCATTCCATGTAGTTTGTTCCATCAAGTCGTTCAGGAGTGATGAGAGATGTATAAGAGGACTCATGTATATGAGATCCAATAGAGAAGGGTATGGGTTTATCCTCCTTTTGAGAACCCTTATCAGTGTCAATCAAACCAGACATAGTGATAAAGAAGAAACACTAAATCTGCAGCGGAATAAACAGAGAGAAAAAAAAACAAAACACCAAACGTGATCCCAGATTCGAACTCCAACTTCTAATATAATTCTTCGAAGACGGAACCCAGCTCTGATACCATGTCAAACAACACGTTTGGAGAATAATTCTTTTCTGAATTTTATTCACTATGGACATTACAATATATATGCACAAAGCCAGCTATACATGATAGATCATATATCCTATAATTATGGTAGGATATTGATCAAATCTAATCTTCTAATTATGAGATAACAACCATATTAATTCTGATAATATCTACACAGATTGTATATATCTAATAATGGGTCAAGCCATATCTTTCCAACTCACAATTATATCATTGTACCATTTGTTTTTATTACAATTTATTTATTTTGGTCTCTCACCTTCTAATTGTAACAGTCTATCAATTTCAACTCAAGTTTAAATGTAATCCTCCTGTTATTCCATCATTTTAAATTTGAGCAACAAACTAAATTTGAAACTAAATTACTACTTGCAAATATGTTATATTGTATTTGAATTGTGTATTTGTTGAGACTTGCAAAGCAAAAGAAGAAGAAAATGAAGTAATAGATTTGTTTCTCTCTCATCTTCTTCTTTTTTTCCTTTTTTTTTTTCAAATTTAAAATCTAAACACAACTTTAAAATATATAAAATTGTAGGTGATTTCACAAATTTTTTGCACCTGCATCCTTGATCATCTCTCTGTTCTCGAACACTTACGTTTGAACGTCTTTAATAAAAATGAAAGTCAAATTGATCAATGCTTCGAGGGAGAAAAATTGGCTTCAGATCCTCTGTCACATTCTCTATTCCATCTCCTTGACACATTTTAAAAACAACTATATGACTCTGGTTAAAACACTTTCAATATTAAAAAAGAAAAACTTTTCAGCCACTCGCAAATATTAGGAGTTAGGAATCCGTGAAATCTATAATTTGATCCGATCCAATCCAATCCGATAAGTTTGAATTGATTTTTTGAATCCGGAGTTCGGTTTCGGATTGAAAAATTAAAAATTTGTAATCCACAGACATGTTCCAAATTGAACCACATGGTTCCAGATTGAAACCGATCCGAATCGTATACAAATAGCCTATATTTATATTATATACTCTCTCGCATAACAGGGGCGGAGAGATGTTGGGTCGGGGGGTCATGTGCCCCCCCTGACTTTTGAAAAAAAAAAATTCTTCCTTTTTTTAAAGTGTGGTCTGCCTTTCACACACAGATTGTGCCCCTCCTCCTAATACACAATTTCAAACCCACTAACCCACTGACATCCACACACACTGCACGCACGACGCACCACGTTTGTATATTTTATTTTTTGGAATCCCAATCCCAATTCCAATTAAATACTGACACAACTTTTTTTAGGTGAGTGCACACAACTCCAATTACAATAAGGTTAAAACTCTAAAACCTTAAAAGTGTATGAAATTCTTTATTTTTTTTATTTATTCACAGTACTTGTGATGTATCTTTATATTTTCTTTCTCCCTTTGTTGCTTTGTAACTTACCGACTCGCGATTTACCAAATTAGGATCACACAACACAGATTTGGGACCACACTATAACCTTGGTATCTTCTCTTCATTGTTTACAGGTAACTTTATTTTTTTTTTTTACTTTTAAATAAAAATTATGAGTATTAATTTATAATTATTTGTTAAGTTTTGATTTGTAAAATTTTTTTATTTGTTATTATTTATGTTAAAATAAGAGATTTTGATATGCTAAAATTATGAATCTTAATTGGCGGTGATTTATATTAAAATTAGGGATTTTGATTTGTTGTTGTTTGTGCTAAAATTAGGGATTTGATTTATGCTAAAATTAAAAATATTAATTTGCAGTGATTAATATTTAAATTAAGAATTTTGATTTGTTATAATTTGTGATAAGATTAAAAATTTTGATTTTTTGTGATTTCTGCTAATTTAAATTTTTTGATTTGTATTAAAATTGGAGATTTTGATTTGTGGGGGGTTTGAGATTTTGATTATGAATTTTTATTTTGATTTTTAGTTTTTCCAAACAGTCATGGAAAAGTATTTCAAAAGAAAATCAGAGTTGGAATCATATCTTTCTCAAGAAAAAGATTATAATTATTCTTCTGCAAAACAAAGTTAAATAGAAATCAATTTAGTAGACCTTCCTGCAGATGCAGGACTACAGCATCGGATTATGGACTATTATGCTAATGATTGTGACGTCCCAAAATTTAAGAACATCATAATAAGAATTAGAACTTAAAATCAATATTGCCACCAATATTACTAACATCCATTAATTAACAACCCAAAAAATCAAAGTTCTTAAATTACAACTTAGTCTTAGTACATAAAAAAAATAGCACAAATAAAAAAGAAAACTAGAGAAAAACTAGAAAATTTAGAAAATAGTTCATGGAACTTGGGCACTCTTCAAACTAACCAAAACTGAATTTTGTCCTGTAAGGCCTCGATGTTCCCTTCGATTTTTTCGATACCTGGCATAAAACGTCAGGGCAATGGGAATGCCAATGAGCGACGAGCTCAATAAGATACTACAACCCGAAAATACCCACCCCGATAATAATACTCACAATTAATGAATAATGTGTAGTAACAGAATAACATGTAGCATTTAATAAGTATAACATGAATGCTATCGATTGAAATAATAACAATAGATGAATAAATAAATAAAAATGGCAAACGGAAGCAGTATTTCATCATAAAGAAAATGCTCACCTTTCTTTTTAAATTCTTATGGTTTTAGTTTATTAGATAAGTTTAAGTAACTCCCCGCAGAGCACTATTTCCACTTAACCGCTAAGCAATGGCCACGGGCAATTCTGACTCCCCCTTGGTTAAATATTCAAATGTTACTTGCTGTAACTACCAATGATGCCCATGCACCAGGGTTACGTACCCAAGTCGTGACATCACAGTCTGCCCCAAGGGAACGGTCTATGTTGTGACACCCGCACCACCAACCTTATATCGCCTACACCGATAAGAGCCGAAATACCTTCCCATGCCATGTTAGGGTTCGCAACTTACTTGTGCAAGATTCTAAATCGGGCTCACCCCATCACTTTTAAATTTTAATGTATCATCGGTTCAATTTCGTATTTCTTTACTTCGTCGAATTCACATTTTGATACATGTGCGAGTTTAGTTTGAAAACCACTGTGACATAATGTTTGTATAGAACAACACAATCATGTACGGCAACCAAAATAAATATGATAGAATGTCTTAAGAATCATCACAAAATTTCTTAAGAATTCACACACTTCTTCTTTTAGCACTGTATGGTCAGACAAAAAAATATGAAATCCATACCAAACGAAGTTTAACCATTACCGTATTTTAACTGGTGCGAGTTCATCGAGTTAGGAAAATATTTCAAGAAGAATGCCAGAGCTAAAAACGATTTTAAAATGAAGAAATAAATTTGGAGAAAACTGGTTTTTCTGGGACAGTGAATTACATTAACTTCCAACACAGGTGATCTATGTTTGAAAAATGAAAGGGGGCCTCAAACGGTGTCAAAAAGAGGTATGGTCAGAACGGATTGCTAGATATTCGCGTTTAAAACATATTTCCAGAGGAGTTTGAAGACTGAAACCCAATCAAAGATGGTCAAATAATTTTTCTAAGAAAACTGGACAGATTCTGTTGCATTTTGGAAAAATTGACGTTTCTCTCTCAATATAAAAAAAAAATAAAAAAAAATAAAAAATAAAATAATGAAACCAACAGCATTTGAAAGGTAACTTAAAAATCTAACTTTTCCATTTTGAATCACTTGAAAACTCATTCTGTAGAATAAACGGTGACCTGGTAAAGTCAGCGTTGTTGTTGCCTCAAGATAGCAATGAAGTTAAAAATATGTTTTGACCACGAAACTTTGTTAAATAATTTTTCTTTTGATATTCTAGCACCATGAAAACATGTTAAACTAACTCCAGTAGTTTCAGATTTGGTGAAAGTGTTCTCATGAGTTTGTTTTGGTTTATTCAAAACGGATTAAAATCTGTTTTGCTAGAAGTTCATTATTTTGTAAAAAACATATTTTCTATTCACCATGAATTATATGCAAGACTATAAAAATTATTTCTTGCTACCATTCTCATGTGAAACTTTAATCCTTCATTTCATTAGTGGCAACAGAGAATAGATGAAAATAATATTTATGAAGAGTAAAGACAAATTCACAAGCATGCAAGATTAATTCAAACAATAGAGAATATTTGAGCACATAAGAAGAAAAATCAGTAAATAGACCCTCTAATCTATACTTGCAAGAAGGATAGAAATCATATAATCATAAGATCATCATTCTATCAACATGTGTTGAGTTATTGTGTATTAACAATGCATACTCTTGCATATTTTTGATATATAGATTTAGTATATAAAAAAAAAAAACATATCTAGGGGAGGATAGAGGTTGAGTATTCTTACCTCAAGAACTTTTACAAACAATTCTCAAAACTAGTTTTGAATTGGTAACCACCAAGCAACCCTCTCCTCTTCCTCTCTTTTTCCTTTCTTTTTCTCCTCTCTTTTTCTTTCTTTTGCTCAGCTGCGTGTATGGAGTAATGCTAGAAATCATGAAAAAAATATCATAAAAATGATCATGAAAGATTCTCCACCGTTAGATTACACATATAATAAAACCTCACATATTAATCAAAGGATAAAAAATCTTCATGAAACATTTCATGATCCCTAACATTATTCGCGTGTATGTAATGGAAGGGCTGAATAATGCTTTTAGTTATAGGAGTTTGAGGACTTATTTTATTTTTATTTTTCCTCTTGGTTTAGGAATTATTATCTACAAGCATAGGCTTAGAGTGTAAAGGTATGCATAGACTTAGAGTGTTAAGGCATGCTTGCTTCTAGCAGCCCCCTTCCTTGAGAAAGAAGGGTGGGTAAATTCCTCTGCCCAAAAATCTGATGTCAGATTTATTTTTTATTTTTTTATAACATTATGAAAATCAATGTATATATATAATATAGTCACTATTTTGCTTCCTACTATCCTCTAACTAACTTAGTTATTATTTGTTTAAATCATTTAGTTTCCACAATTACATTTAGATACAGAAATTTAATCACATAAAGATAAATAAATTTATTTAAAGAAGTTCAATATTAGTATTCGTTATGATGTTATTATAATTTTATAATTTAATAATCACTATTAATTGACTTAATATTGTTATTATCCAACTAATTAGTTATCCAAAAATTTAGGTTCTTACAATGATCGAGACCGAATTCGTAGGGCATATCTATAAAAAGGTCCTTGTCAACCTCGTGATCATAATTTTCCCCAAAAATCATTTGGACAAAAACTTCTGCGATTTAATCAGGTTTGGTTTGGTGAATTTTCTAATTGGTTGGAGTATAGCGTAGCAAAAGATACAACATTTTGTTTATGTTGTTATCTTTTCAAACCCGATATTGGAGATCAAGCTGGTGGTGATTCTTGTTTTGGTGAGGGTTTCTCAAATTGGAAAAAAAAAGAAAAAATTCAGACTCATGTTGGAGGTCCCAATAGTGCTCATAGTCAAGCTTCGAGTAAATGTCAGGACTTGTTAAACCAAAACCAACATACTGAAACGATTTTTTTTCAAACAATCTGATCAAGCTCGAATTGAGTATTGAACCCGTTTGAATTCATCGGTTGATTGTGTTAAATTTCTTCTAAGACAAGGACTTGCATTTCGTGGGCATGATGAATCTGAAAATTCAAGTAACCAAGGAAATTTTCTTGAACTTCTCAAGTTTCTTGCTGATCATAATGAAGATGTCAAAGTGGTTACATTGAGCAATGCTCCACAAAATCTCAAGTTGACATCTCCTGATATTCAAAAAGACATTGTAAATGTGGCTGCATTTGAAACTATCAATGTGATTATTAGAGATTTTGGTGATGCACTTTTTTCTATTTTGATTGATGAAGCCCGTGACATATCAATCAAGGAGCAAATGGCAATTGTAATACGATATGTTAACAAAAAAGGCCAAGTAATTGAGTACTTTTTGGGTGTTGAGTACGTTGCTAATACGAATGCTCTGTCACTTAAACAAGTTCTGGAAAATTTATTCTCTAAGCTTGGATTGAGTATTTCCATATTGCGGGGTCAAGGATATGATGGGACTAGTAATATGCAAGGTGAGTTCAATGGTCTTAAAACACTTATGCTGAAAGAGAATCCTTGTGCATATTATGTTTATTGTTTTGCTCATCAATTACTGTAGACACCCTATTTTTGACCGACCTTAAGACTCAGACGTCACCGATTGAGCGCTCGGTGATGTTGCATATTGTGCTCGTTCAGAAGTCTCAGAGTCTCGGCCGTGAGCCCTGCCTCCGGACTTCCGAACCCTCTTTTGTGCCTTGCCTCGGTTTGCGAACCAGACTCGGTTTTCTCTGTTTTCTTTCCTGAGGGGAGGGAGAGGTCCCGTAGACTATCTCTCAGTGGCCGTGGGCTACATTTCGTGGCCATAGGCCATTTTGCCCATTTCGGAGCCCGGTTCCCGGTTTTCGGAGCCGTCAGGCCGTGTGCCTCGGTTTGGGACCACCCAACCATCTCCGATTCCTCCGGTTTTTGGCATGCATATCATTTACTCCCTTTCGAGGGACACTGGGGTCTTAGATACCCACTTCGTGGCCAAACACCACTTTCGGTGCTTAACGGCCGGTTTTCGGGACCCCGAACTGCATGTTTTGGCCCCCGAGCATTCGTTTTGCATCGGTTTTTGTTCATTTTTGGCAGGTACCTCTGTTTTATCACCAGGAAGATCACTGGGGGGTGGGAGGCCAGCAATTGTTCTGACAACCAACTTTCTGCTTGGTCAAAGGTGGTTCAGCATGAATCCGGGAAGGAGAAAAGTCTGCGCGGCTTCACCGAAACGGGCGTAACTCTTTGCACAAGAGTAATTAAAATGTGAGGCCACCACCATTGGAAATCTTACTTCCGGGGCTTCATTTTGCACTCAAGAATCTCCTAAGTCCAAATCCGGGGGGAGGAGATATGGTTGGTTGAAGTCCGGTTGGACTGAATCTGCGCGGCTTTACGGAAACTGGCATAACTTTTTCTACAGGAGGAATTTTAATGCAAGGTTTGCGGAATTGGAAAGCTAACTTCTGGGGCTTCATGGCCGGCCAGCTCTCTTATTTTTCTTCTATTTACCTTGCCGGCCGGCCACCATTTCCAGCTGGCCAGACACCTGCAACTAAAGCACTTTTTGCCCACCTTTTCTCCGATTTTCTTGCCTATATAGATGGCCTCCCAGCTCTTGTAGAAGGGTTGGAAAATTTCTCTCCGGGATATACATTGATATCTATCTCTATCTCTCCATTTTTCTCTCAAATCTTCAAGTTTAGGCACCATTTCTTCATCATCTTCAAGCTCTACTACCACCACTCCATTCCAGCTGCAAGGAAGGGTTTTTCAGAGGCTTAGGAGCAGCAAACTTGAGCCAAGAAGCAACAAGAGTGTGATCTTCAAGGGTAAGTATCGATCACCCTCTTTTGGCACTTTTTTTTGCACCATTCCTCTACCCTACTTGCTCACTGTTTTAGACTCCGGCCCTAACTGAAAGGGGCCTTCTTTTGAGCTATTCTACATGTTTGTTTAAGGGCTCAACCCTGTTTGAGCCCTCTATGATGCACTTGCTTCAATATCATCTTGTATGTCAATATCTTGCATGCTATTTTTAGTTCATGTGTGATCTATTTCTGAGCCTGATATAAACTGTGAGTGGGCCTATTTTGAGTCCCTCTTCAACATTGAAGAAGGGCTCAACCCTTTTTGGCCTCTCTATCATGCACTTGTTTCATAATCTCGCATATTTACCGTAAATTTGCATGATTTGTTTGGCCTACATGTGATCTGTTTTGGAGCATGTCATGAACTGTGAGTAGGCTTATTTTGGGTCCCTCTACAACATTGTAGAAGGGATCAACTTTGTTGGGGGTCTCCATGTTATACTTGTCATTATACCCCTCTTTGCCCCCCATTTTTGCATGCTTTTTTAAGCCTATCTAGGTTCTGTTTTCGGCCATCATCAGGTCTGGAAAGAGTCATATTTTGATCTTCTTGGCATATTTCATTAAGGGTCTTAGGTTGTTTGGAGAATGCTTGATATACCTCTCTTTATAGCCCTCTTTTGACTCATATTTTGCATGCTATGTTGAGCATATCTACATACTGTTTTGAGGGTTACCATAAGCTGTAAATGTTCATATTTTTTTATCCCTCTTCAGTTTTGTAGAACTGTATTTTTCAGTTTGAGCATTGCATGTACCACTTACTTCATTATTTCCTCTTTTTCCCCCATTTTTGCATGCTGTTTTTGCCCCATCTATGATTGTTGTTTGGCCATGATTTGTACTGGAAAAATTCTAGTTTAGGGACTTCCTAGCATCTGTCTTTACACTTCATGTCCATATTGTGCATGTTTGACATAGCTGTAGGCCATTCCATTGCATTTCGGGACTTATTTCGGGCATTGGGTGTAATTTTGCTATGATTCGGGGGCTGTTTTGCATCATTTTGGCTGCTGAAATTTGCATGTTCCATATTCCATATGCCATGTCTCATTTTGCATGTCATTCCATGCCTTCGGGCAATTTCTCGGTTTGCGTGCCCTCGGGCACGCACTTCGAGACATCTCATTTTTCATCTTCCGGCATCCTATGTGAGTGCGGCTGAGGCCCTCTCATGTTGGTGTAAGCCCTCATTTCATTTCATATGCCATTTCATGCCTGTATGCCATTGCCTCGGTTTGCGTGCCCGTGTGCACGCATTTCGAGACACTTCATCTTTTTTATCCGACGGCATCCTATGTGAGTCTGGCTGAGGCCCTCTCATGTTGGTATAAGCCCATCATTGCATTCCGTATGCCGTTGCCTTGGTTTGCGTGCCCGTGTGCACGCATTTCGAGGCATCTCATTTTCATCCGACGGCCTCTTATGTGAGTGTGGCTGAGACTCACTCATGTTAGTGTAAGTCCATCTTGCATTCTGTATGTCATTTCAGTCTCATTGCATCGTGTATGCCTTCGCCTCGGTTTGCGTGCCCGTGTGCACGCATTTCGAGGCACTTCATCTTTTATCCGACGGCCTCTTATGTGAGTGTGGCTAAGGCCCGCTCATGTCAGTGTAAGTCCACTTTGCATTCTGTATGTCATTTTAACATCATCGCATTCCGTATGCCATTTCCTCGGTTTGCGTACCCGTGGGCACGCATTTTGAGACACCTCATTCTAGTCTCATTGTATATCATATTTCAGGCCATTTTATGCCTTTATGTCATTGCCTCGGTTTGCGTGCCTGTGTGCACGCATTTCGAGGCACTTCATTTTCATTCGAAGGCGTCCTATGTGAGTCTGGCTGAGGCCCTCTCATGTTGGTATAAGCCCATCATTGCATTTGCATGCCATTTCATGCCTCAGGATCATCGCCTCGGTTTGCGTGCCCGTGTGCACGCATTCCGAGGCATCTCATTTTCATAGCATTGTGTATGCTAGGTCATATGTTAGCTGTATTTCATACATATCATGCATATTGCATCGTGTTCGGGATAGGAGTTAGTCCGGGCACGGGAAACGAGGCACGTTTCATACTCCGAGTGACGGAACGGGTCTCAATTCCCAAGTCACCGACACTCCGGATTACCCATGATGGAGTTAGGTTTTGTCGTAACATTCACATGCATTCATCCTATATTGAGTTGTGCAATTCGGCTCCTCGGCCATCATGCATCGATATGCGTGATTGGTGGCACGAGAATCGAGGCATGCATATATTTGTGAAATACATTGCTATGCCCCTTTCCTGCTCTCTGTTGCAGCAAAATGAAGAATCAGCAATTTTTCAGAGTCTGGCACGCATTTCGAGAAACATTGCCAACAGAGGCTAATTGGGGCATCCCAGTGGATTTCCGCGTAAGGCAGCCCAAACATACATCGTTTATCAGAAGCAAGGCAGTCCCTAGCTTGTATGCCAGTTTACAGCTTTTTTAGTTAATTCGTTAATTAATTAGGAATTTGTATTATTTCGGACTGTAATATTTTGGACTGTATTATTCTTTTATTCGGACTGTATATTTATTTGGACCCTCTGCGCGAGGGCATAATTGTAATAAGTGTGGGTGAGTGTGATGTATGTCTTCCAACCCCACGTCTTTCTCCCTTTTATTTACCTGCTTACGATGGTTAGATATAGGGCATATTTCAATTAGCATACAGTATGACAGCATTTTTTGCATCATTCATCTGTTTTGCACGCACCGGGCTCGGCGCATCATACTAACTGCATTTGTATTTCAATTCCAAATTGAATACGTGTTAGTTGTAGCATCATCATATGCCATGTTTAGAATAGCCGAGCCTGCTATAGTTGCATTTTTGCATGTGTTGCATTAGGCATTGCTGTATACTTAGGACCATGCATGATTTCTAACATGGCTTCTATTTTGGCTTGGAGTACTCGGTGAGTTTTATGCTTTAGCATCCTTGCATGCATGTGAGTGTTGCCATGATAGCATGCTTACCATGAGGCTATGTGCTTATGTGATATAACTGCCTTGAATGCCTGTGGGTGGAGGTTGAGTTATTTGGATTGGACAATTCATCAAATGTTTGTTTTAAGCCCACTAGATAGTGGCAACACCATATTTTCTAAGCCCACCCGAGGGTGGCAAAATCTGCATCTTAAGCCTATCTGCGGGTAGCAAACCATCTTTCAAAAACAAACATGAAATGTTTTGTTCCAATTCAGACGACTCAGTCTATACTTGTATGCTGTGCGCATCACATAGTAACCTAGGCTAATAAACCGGAATAAGAACACACAATGTTTTCAAAACAGATATCATGGTTAGTAGAGGCCGGTCTTTGACCGGGCGAGCGGGGGTGCTCACGAAGTGACCTTCCCCAATCGTACCCAAGTTCCCGAGCCGAGGCAACTTTGGTGATGACGGACACGTGGCCTTTGGCACCGAGTCAGGGTTTCCTAAATTTCCCATTATAAAATATTTAGGTGGCGACTCTGTATCTGGCAAAGCAGTCCATGTTTGGCACTTCTTTCAAAAAATCTGTTTTCAAAACGATTTGCCGGATTTGGACTCTTTGGTTCGAGATTTAGAACCGTGACATTTGAGTCCTTCGAACTGTAGTAACCCACTATCGAACCAGAACGGGAGGGGACTCGCACTCCTCGCCCCGGGATGCGTTCGGGGGACGTCTACAATTACAATTGGCACTTGTAGCCGTGGCAAAGAATCATAATCAAATTGCTTTACTTTTCACTTTGGTTTTTAACGTGGTGAATGTTGTTGGAGCATCATGTAAACACCAAGATATTGTTAGGGAGAAGCAAACTGCAAAAGTTGCTAAGGCACTTAATACTGGAGAGCTATTTAATGAGCTAGGCTTAAATCAAGAAACTAATCTTAAACGTGTTGGTAATACACGTTGGGGTTCACACTATGATACTTTAGTTAGCTTGGCTAGTATGTTTTCAACAGTGATTAATGTGCTTGAAATGATTTCGAAGGATGGTTCAAATTCAAAACAACGAGCAGAAGCAAATGTATTGTTGGACTCAATTCAATCATTTGAGTTTGTATTCAACCTTCATTTGATGAAAACGATATTGGCTATTACAAGTGAGTTATCGCAAGCACTACAAAGGAAAGATCAAGATATTGTTAATGCCATGAATTTAGTTCAAATTTCTAAAGTATGGCTCCAAAAGATAAGGGAGAGTGGGTGGACATCTTTACTTGATGATATTTTGTCTTTTTGTGAAAAGCATGAAATTGATATTCCCCAAATGGAAGATATGTTTGTAGCTCGAGGGAGAAAAAAGGTGCAATGCTCAAGAAATTACAAACTTACATTACTATCGCGCTGAGTTATTTTACATTGTTTTGGATATGCAAGTTCAAGAACTAAATGCTCATTTCACTGAGTCGAACACTGATTTGTTACTTTGTGTGGCATGTTTGAATCCATCCAACTTTTTCTCTAGTTTTGACAGGAAAAAGTTAATTCATCTTGCTAAATTTTATCCCAAAGAATTTTCTTCAATGGCACTCATGGTACTTAATGATCAACTTGATAAATATATTATCGACATGTTATCTAGTAGTGAGTTCTCAATGTTGAATGGAATTGCTGATCTTGCTAAGAAATGGTAGAGAGTAGAAGAGACAAAGTATATCCATTAGTGTATTTGCTCTTGACTTTAGCATTAATCTTACCTGTTGCAATTGCTACTGTTGAGAGTGTATTTTTAACTATGAATATTGTGAAGAATCGGTTGCGGAACCGAATGGGTGATGAATGGATGAATGATAGCTTGGTTGTCTACATTGAGAGAGATATTTTTGATGGCATTGACAATGATACTATTATGGAAACATTTCAAAAGATAAAAACTCGTCGGGGCCAATTGTAAAAATTTAAAATTTTAAATTTTAAATTTTTTATAATGGATATTAATTTTTAATGTTTAACATTAACTCAAAAAATTATTATTATGTTATTGTTATTGATTAGGAAAGAAAAATTTTGAGATTGTAATTAATGGATGCCCCCCTATATTAAATTCCTGGCTCCGCCACTATCGCATAGTATCTTCTTTTATTCTATATAAAATCTAAACCCAAACCTAAATTCGCATAGTATCTTATTTTATTACTTTTGTTTGTTGATTTTTAGTTTTAATCTGTAATAGTTTAAATATTTATAGTTGTTTAAATTCTAAAATAGTATATCACTATTATGGAAAGACATGTTGCTATTGTAGAACTAATATGATGTTATATTTATGTTTTTATAAAATTAAATTTTTTTTTTTGTTATTTAATTATGTGAATCCGTAGTACTAAAACGATCCAATCCATATTTAAATAGATTGGTTCAGATTAGTTTCATGATTTAAATAGATTGAATTAGTTCCAATTTTTCAAGAACCATAGATAACGAATTGGTCCTAATTTTCTCGCAATCTAGACCAATCCGGACCATGCTCATCCCTAACAAATATCAAGAAAAACATGTGTTTTTTATAAGGAAACAGCTTGCCTCCCGTCCGAGATCGGACTAGACTGTGCTGTTCAGCCCGTGGGGGCTCATCACAGGTCCCGTTTTAATAATCCGACCTGTTCAATGTGTAGAACTTGTCGAATACTATATGCTTGTAAAAAATCACGTTGATCGGATATTAATAGCTATCTCATCAGATCAGTTTTTTGTCAACTATTAATTTGTTCACCGTCCATTTTTTTTTGTACAAAACTGATTTGATCACATAGCTATTGATATCTGATCAACGTGATTTTTTACAAACATATAGTACTCGACGAGATCTACACATTGACGGTTCAGATTATGAAAACAGGACCCGTGATAAATCCCCACGGGCCAAACAATACTATTTAGTCCGATCTCGGACTGGAGACAAGCTGCTCCCTTTTTATAATCGGCGTCGTATTTAAAGAAAATGTGCTTTAGGTTATTGAGAGAATCCAAAGAAAATGTTTTAGGATGGTCCATTGATTCGAGTAACAAGGCTTTGGAAAGTTTGCCTCCAATTTTTCCTTGCATTGTTATTTTTTTCTAGGGTTACTTACACTTGGTACTTTTGTATCACTTTGATCATTTCACTTTCAATCTGTACATAAATGGCATAACAAATTAAACAATGGGCCACATGGAAACCCTTCCAACATCTAGCAGTTGTCCTTGGGGTTTAATCTTAAGCGCTGGGCTGATGGTAAGCAAGCTAATGAAGCATCCTGCAGGAACCCTTGTACCCCACACATTGATCGATTCAAGTTTGCGACATTTATTCACAAGAACGGAAAGTCCAGTTTCAGTTACATGTCGGCAGCTCCACAGGATGATAGTCTGGAGAAGAAAAGTGGACATGAGATGGATTGTAAATATATACTCACCATATTTCTTTGCAAATATGTGCAAGAAATAAATAATATGCAATATCATTATTGAAAATGTAATTATGTGATGTGGTGGATTTAGAATGGGAGATATCTCGGGTGTTAAATCATTGCGAAAAAAATAAACCTAAGAATGAACTTTTTTCTCCCCAAACTCACCTTCAAATGTGGACAGCTCTCTGCAATGGCAAACAGAGATTCATCTGTTACGAATGTACCGCCAATATTCAGGTGTTGCAAGGAAGTTGTTCTTGAAATCTGTTAATAAAGAACCAAATCAATTGAGAAATGCAAAGAAGAAGAAGAAGAAAAAAAGGTGGATATTAAAGTGAGAAAAGTTGATTGTTTAGTAAAATTTAACTTAATAAATGGAAGTGGACATTCATAGATAATCCAATCAATTAAGACCAAAGGAAAAAATCTCTGCACCAAGAGAAATCTCAGTAAGAAATCCCGGGAGTAAACTGTTTATTTCCATGCTCCAAATGCTTATTAAAGCAGTCACGAGACTCGCCACAGAATTGAAAATATTCTCCAATTGAACATATAGCCCTTGACATTGCGGCATGGCGAAAAAGGTTTTACTTAGCCAATCCACCTGATTGGGATACAAAGGCTTTGTTGATACAAACGAGACATAGGAAGTCACATTAGCTTAACAAACCAAGACACTTTCGAGCATGCCCTCGAGAGAACAGAATGGCGCAAGGATTCATGTAGCCAACCTGACTTGATTGGGGGACACAAGGCTTAGTGTGATTTGGTTTGGAAATGGCATTAAAACATGAAGAGTGAAGGCAGCAAACAAATGTTCAAAATATATGTAGTCTTTTTCATAAGTTAGTATAAATGTTTAGACCATTTTTGCAGCCATGAAATCTTAGATTTTGCCCTCTGGGTAATTCATAATTTTTAAAATTAGTCACTGGAAATTGTGTTCTCATCAGACTGCATTATCTGAAGAACAAAGATCCCAAAAATAGTAGTCAATCAAACCCATTGAATGTTGTCATTTAAAAGAGCATATGTTTTCTAGAGACAACTATGATCATGTACCAGAGGAACAATGCCTTTATCGGTGATCCCTGGCATACCCCATACGGATATTGAAGTCAGGTTGCCGACACATTTTGCTGAAGATATTTGGTATAGTCCAACATCTGTTATTTGGCAACCCCAACGGCTCCTTGAACTGAAAATAATACAACACAAATATGGAACAGGTAAACATAAGGAATCAAATCAGTAACTTTATCAAGGAACTATCTATGATAACAAAGTCTATAAGTTCTAACAAAACCGAACAATTCAATTTCCTGAAGTTTTCTGTTTTAATAAGATGGCAATATAGACAGAACCGATGCAAAAATTTGAAAAAGGGGCAACTAACCAAACCCTAACAGGGCTAAAATCAACAGCACACTGTTCATATATGAAACTTTCATTGACAACCCAATTAGTCACTCTAGTGACTATGCAAACTAAATTGAAGCCAGTCATTTTTCACAATACAATGAACAAATTAGAAAACCCTAAACCCTAAAACAAAGACTCAACCCTTCAATAAACTTCAATTGCTGAGGAACATAAACAAAATTCAAGGGTTCATCTTCACCTAATCAGAATCAGAAGTAATAAAACATACCCACATAGATAGACACAATTATATACATGTATGTATAGAGATAGAGTTAGAGAGAGAGGAGAGAGAGAAGGGTTTTACATGTCGAGCTCCTTGAGATTGTAAGCATGGAGAACGAGGCGAGCGGTGGATTGATCGTCCATTTTCCAACCAGTAAAGCTCAGTCTCTCTCTCCAAGCCATAGATTGCTCCACAGCTTGTTTCCATTCCTTGCATACCACGCTGGCCCTATAATTTTCCACATATATACATAAGAACGAAAACAGATTAACCAAAATCGAATTAGCTCAAATTGTGAATGAAGATGAAAATAATTCAAACAACTAACTTTGCTAAATCCTTAAAGGAAGGCACTAGAACGAATATATGAGAAAGAAGATCAATCGGAAGTCGGTCAATCTCGGCCTCTTCGAACCCTCCCATGCCTTCAATGGAGCTTTCGAGAGAGAGTCAGAACCAAATAAATAATTACAGGGAAAGGAGAGATCGAAAATGGAAGGTCTAAAATGGAAGAAACAGAGAGACAGACAGGCTGGGTTTGTAATATTTACAGATTTATTGCATATGTAGTTAATATATATATATCGTGGGTTATCTGCCTAATATTTTCTCTGTTAATTTGAAGAAAAATGATAAGGTTTTTCATTTGGCTTGACAATGTCCATTTCTAATTTTATATTCAATTTTCTTTATTTGGTTCGAATAAGTAAAAATAGTTATTTTTTACAGAAAGGATAGTCACCTTATTTGATTTTCTGAAAATTTATTTATTTTTTGTGAATTTTTTTTCAATATTTTAGATAAATTTTTACTTTTTAAATGTACATAACTTATGGGTGGTTTCAGATGATCTAAATAAGTGTACTTTTTGACTTTTTATGAAATATAGATTGAATGTGGACTGGGTTCGAAGTGATGTGTCAGAGAGGTGATGTGACTTAAATAAGATGATGTGACTTAAATAGAATAGTGACTTTTTGATTTTTTTAGATCATGCCAAACAAGGCTTTAGATGCATCAAAAAAATAAAATATTTGTGAAAATTTGTTTTAAAATATTAATAAATACACAAAAATACGAAAATATATTGAAATTATATATTTTTTGTATTTGATGAATTTTTAAAGATTTTTTTCATAAATATTATACTTTTTAAGTATATTTAGATTAGTTGTATCTAAAAAATAAAAATAAAAATTCTTAAAATATTAAAATTTTTGACTAAAAATTTTTAAAAAATACAAAAAACAAAAAAAATCAATTTGATGAAAAGTGAGCTCAATCTTTTGACAAACAAGATAAGTATTTTTTTTTTTTTTTTTTTTTGTATGGGTGAACTAGAGAATATATAAAGCTAAAAGAAGGTTTAAGAGTCCAATAATTTAGGATAAACAACCCTCTAGCATCATCAAATAGTTATGCTGAAATACAAGGAGAAAAATGATAAACAAAAAATCATTTTGTAATGTTGCTTCCTTAATTAGCAAGCATGTCTGCACAAATATTTGCTTCTCGATAGATATGATTAATTAATCATATCCCAAATTGTTGTATGAGGTACTTACTGAGAGAAAGATTTCATAATCTAGCTTTGGGTCGTGGTAATGGCCGGGCAAATTGGGCCAGGCAAGTTTGGGCCGAGCTGGGTTGGGCTAATCTGGTGGTAGTGCGCTCGGTTAAGGCCCAAGTCTAATTTGGCCGAGGTAATTTCGGACTGCGGGCCTGGTTCACTTTATTTGCTCGCTGAGTTAGGTGGGTCAGATCCTCCGCAGACCAATCCAATCGAGCAGGAGCTCGGTCATAGCGGAGGGCAACTGAGCCGCAGTGGAAGTAATGCATGTCATAACGGAGGGCGGCCGGGCTCGGTCATAACGGAGCACGGTTTAGAGCATTGCATGTCTCAAAAATAGTGCGGTCGTATGAAGAGAGGTCGGTATCGGGCTGTCCGTTCGCGCCAACGCCGTTTGGCGGTTTGGTTAGGTAGTGTTTTAGCTGTATTTACGCTGACACGTGGGAAAGTGGGATATGAGAGCAGGTCCACGCGTCTCTAGGCGAATAGACACAGAGGCATGTGCAGAAGGTATATAAGCGTGATTGCGCCCTCATACTGAGGTATGGAACATCTTCTGGTGAGAGAAAAAGTGAGAGCAAAACTAACACATTGTCTCTCCTCTCTTCTCTCTCTTTCTCTAAGTGTGTGCTGACTTGACCGTCGGAGGGGTTTTCTGGCAACGCACCGCCGGGTAACTCACCTTCGTTGTGTTCTCAAGTCGATCGGAGGAAGGCGTAGCTTGGACACGAGGAGTACGGATAACGTCGGATATTTGGCGACCCATACAATTGGCGTCGTCTGTGGGAATTCGAAACAGACACAACCCTGTCCTCCAAGCTCATCGGATCATCTTTCATGTCGAACAACGACGAAGTACCATTGTCTGCCATCAACGGTATTACCCCAGAGTCAGTACGACGGAGAGACGAACTTTCCGCCGTTCTGAACATGGCGGGCTTGGAGACCTCACCATGAGGACTCCCCAGAGATGCGCGAGATAAGCGCGCCAGAAGCACTGATCATTCACGGAGTCCAGACGGGCACCGGTGGCGAAGAGAGTCGCACGCTCAATGCTTGGAGCACAAGTTGAGGGACCAAGACGCCGTCATCCGGAGAATGGAGGCGGAAATGGAAGCTCTCAAGCGGCAGGTCAAAGGGAAGGGTGTTGTTAGAGTGGGTGACCACAGTGAGCACACCCAACCCCGCCGCTCAGGCAGCTAGAACCAACGACACACCTCATCTCTTTCCATCACCAGAAGCTATGGGATTGGAGACTCTGACCTGCCGGCAGAGAAGTCATGAGCGCAAGATAGCAGTTACCGTCCCTCACGTCCGCCGACGATGTCGAGATATTCCTACTTCGCTCATTCAGAGGACTTCAGAGACATCTTGAAGAATGAGCGCGTCGGCGAGAGGCTCAGAGGGTGCCGGCGCTCCAGCGGTTATCCTACGGAGGTCGTGCCAGTGAAGAAGTCGTAATGCCGCCACCCCGATCAGTTGTACTTGTCCCTTTGGACAAAGATTTGGCAAGATTGAGCGCTGCCCCTTTCTCCCCTGAGATAGAGACCACACCGCTTCCAGCGGGCTTTCACCAGCCCAAGTTTACGCTCTATGACGGAAAAACTGATCCGTACATGCACGTATGCCACTTCCGGTAGGTTATGGCTGGATACAAGCGTAACGATGCTCTCATGTGCCTTATTTTCCCGTCAAGTTTGGGCGAGTTAGGCTTAAAGTGGTTTGAGAGGCTTCCAGAAGAAAGCATCGAAAGGTAGCAGCAGTTGGCGGAAGCATTCGTGACTCGATTCAAAACCAACACCAAAACGCCAAAAGAAGTTGACCACCTCCTGAATGTCAAGATGGAGTTAGACGACTCCCTTAAAGCATACAACACCAGATATTGGGAAACTTTCAACGAGATCCTTGATTGCCTAACCAACCTGGCAATCACCCAATATAAGCGCGGTCTCCCAGTCGGACATAGGCTAAAGGACTCGCTCATGATGAACCAACCAACTTCTATGGAGCTGTTGATGCAGCGCATCAACAAGCACATTCGAGTAGAGAACGATGCGACTGCATCCACTGCGAAGACAAATCCAGTGGCAGCGGACAAAAGGGTGGTTGGAAAAGTCCACACGGTCGGACAGGAGACAAACCGTCCAAATAACCGTGTAAGGGAATCAGACCGTGGTCCGGATCATAGAAACCGGGGTAAAGGTCATCGCAACGACCGAGCAGATTATCCCCGCGATGACGCGACAGATGCAAACAGAAAGTTGAACGCTCGGACGGGCATCACCATGGTTTTCAAGATCTCAATCTACTGCATACTTAGTGAAATCCGCGACGAGGCTTACGTCCGATTTCCCACTAAGTTAGGCGATGAGCAGAAGGGCTTCAATCCACGGTACTACTGCACATTTCATAGGGAGTGAGGGCACCGGAAGGAGGACTGTTTGCCCCTGAAGCAACACTTGGAGGAGTTGGTCGCCACCGGAAACTTGAACCGTTACATTGATGGGGGCGTCAGGGCCACACACTATGCTCCGACTGAGCCAAGTGGTTTGGACGACCTAGAAACACCCTCCCAAGGAGTGGTCAATGTGATCCACGGTATAGTAGAGCCGGCCGGGTATGCGAACTCTGAGGGATGATCAAAAAAGCGGAACATATGAGGGAAGTTTTGTCAGTCCAGCCCGCGATCAAAAGAGGCAAGACCGAGGAGAAAAATGTGCTTAACTTCTCAAGCAAGAATCTTGAGCGCATTCAAACGCTGCACAATGACATTTTGGTGGTCACCCTTCGCGTTAGGGACTTCGATGTTAAGCGCATTTTGATTAACTAAGGTAGTCATATACTACGACGCTTTCAAGCAGCTCAAACTCAGGGATACAGATTTGGCTCCGGCAACCTTGCCGCTGGTTGGTTTTAACTCACAACCGGAGTGGCCAATGGGAAAGATAATCATACTGGTCAAAGCCGGATCCGTGGTCAAGCAGGTAGAGTTCTAGGTGTTAAAGGTGTCGTCCACATATAATCTGATCCTAGGTAAGGGGTGGCTTCATGCCATGCAAGCAGTGGCGTCGACCTACCACCAGGTCATAAGGTTCCCCTCAGCTACGGGAGAAGTTGACGAGATTTGGGGTGATTAAGTCATGGCTAAGTAGTGTTTCGTGGCTGTGAATGGGAGCCGAGTAGCCAAAGACTTCGTGCAAATGATCGAAGGCCCAGAAGATCAAAGTGTCCTGTATGATGTAGGCACTAGGGCCGAGGAAAAGGCTGTTGAAGATTTGGTAGAGGTGTGGATCGACACAGAGAATCCTGACAAGTTTTTTTTGCTAGGATTTAGCCTGACTGCCCAAGAACGGACGGAGATGGTGGAGTTTTTGGTGGCGAATATCGAAGTATTTGCATGGACACCATACGATATACCTGGCATTGATCCAAGCTTTATTCGCTACCAACTCAATGTCTTCGCGGACACACGTCCTATCATTCAAAGAACGAGGAGATCATCCCTTCATCATGCCGAGGTAGTTGCGGAGGAAGTCAAAAACCTGTTGGAAGCGAGGGCAATCCAGGAAGTGCACTACCCTCGGTAGGTTTCAAACACGGTCGTGGTACCCAAAAAGAATGGAAAATGACGAGTTTGCGTTGATTACAAGACGGTCAACCGAGCTTGCCCTAAAGACAGTTTTCCTTTGCCCAGAATCGACCAGCTGGTGGATCTTACAGCCGAACACAACCGGCTCAGTTTCTTAGATGCCTATCGCGGTTATCACCAGATCGCCATGCATGAACCCGACCGCGAGATAACCTCTTTCACGACGCCAAGGGGATTGTTCTACTATAGAGTCATGTATTTTGGTTTGAAAAATGCCGGGGCGACTTTCCAGAAGATGGTGACAAAGATGTTCGCCTCCACTCGGTCGTACGGTAGAGGCTTACATCGATGACATGGTGGTCAAAAGCAAACGTCAGGCCAACCACTTGACCGACCTAGCCGAGATGTTCGCTATTCTTAAACAACACAAGCTACGCCTGAATGCGTCAAAGTACGCCTTCGGCATGGGGTCAGGGAAATTCCTGGGCTTCCTAGTCACCAACCGAGGCATTGAGGCAAACCTCTCACAAATCAGAGCCATACAAGAATTGAAGCAGCCTAACTCGGTAAAGGACATACAACATCTTGCCGGTATGGCAGCCGCGCTTAACTGATTCATAAGCTGGTCATCAAATCGTTGCCGACCTTTCTTTCAAGCCTTGAAGTCCAGTTTTCATGGAACGAAGAATGTGACAGGGCCTTGGCCGAGCTAAAGACATATTTGTCTTCTGCCCCACTCTTGGTCACACCCAAGTATGGCAAAGAGCTCTACCTTTATCTGGCTGTTTCTCAACATGCAGTTAGTGCGGTGCTCGTCCGAGCAGAAGGTATCCAACATCTCTCAATCTTCTACGTGAGCAAAACCTTGCTACCGGCAGAGTCGAGGTACTTGCCGCTGGAAAAACTTGCTTTGGCACTAATGATGGCCTCCAAGAAATTGGCGCACTACTTTCATACTCACACAATCGTGGTGTTGACCGAATTCCCTTTAAAAGCCTTATTTGAGCGGGCAGATTTCTCCAGCCGAATTTTGAAGTAGGCAGTCGAATTGAGGCAATTCGACGTCAAGTTTCAACCCCAAACCGCCATCAAAGCCCAAGCATTGGCCGACTTTGATGCCGAATTCTCGCCTGGAATTCACCCGGTCTTCCTAGTGGATCTTACCGAAGCAGCCGGGGTGAAGGGGGTAAGCGTGACGAAAATTGCATAATAGAGTGATGTTGGTGACGCGGAACTTGCGCGCTTGTCCACAAATCCATCATTCGGAGGTGTACTTCAGCCCGGCAATGCGACGTTGGATTTGGGAATAACAGGTCAACCTGTTGGATCCAGCGCCGCATCGCCAATGGGGGATGAAGACACGTCTGTTGCAATCGACAACGGCGAGCTTGTAGCAGAGATAGCCGAGCAACCGAGCGGCTGTGATCACCTAAACCTTTAAGCATCCCAAGATCCCTCAGAATGCTAGAAACTTTTCATTGGCAAAATGTGAAAAATTTTTGTAGATGTCGCCTCAAACTGGCACGGCTCCGGGCTAGGCATAGTTTTGATCTCGCCAGACGGACTAATCATCGAACACTCTATCACGCTCGGGTTCCCAGAGTCAAACAATGAGGCCAAGTACGAAGCACTACTGGCCGGACTGAAGAGCGCGCTCTAATTGCACGCATCCGAGCTGATGGTTTATAGCAACTCCCAACTCGTTGTAAACCAAGTGTTTAGAGAGTACGAAGCCAAAGATGACAGAATGGCCAAATACCAAGCTTTAGTGAGAGAACACATCAAGAAATTCCAAGCAATAAGGGTTCAACAAATTGGCCGTGAAGATAACGGCCGAGCAGATGAGTTGGCCGGCCTAGCTTCCATGTTCGACAGATCAACTCGCATCCCTCTCCTGATTGAGTTCCTCCCAAGACCTAACATTGAGGACTCGGAGCAGATGGAAGTATTCTGCACCGAGCTTGTGACGCCCTTAGAATAACAACATGAAACCCAACAATATAGACATGCATTGATATATAAAAGATCCACATTCTTCCATTTACAGAATTTCATTACAAGAGTATTACATGTTAACAACAAAAGCAAATGCCCTAAGGGCTTACAGCTTTCCAAGTTAACACTTGGTTACAAAAGTAGAGTACTAACTCATTTACACATTAAGCCCTTGGCTTGAATTTACATGCAATACATAAAAGAAGACTACAAAAAAGTCTGCTCGCCCCTAGCCTCCCAAGCTATGTCCTTGGAGGTGGCATGCTACCCGTACCTGAAAATGATATTCCCATAAAGGGTGAGCCATAGCCCAGTAGAAATACACTAAACCAGTTATGAATAATGACTAAAAGATTAGCAGTTGATAGGTGGCCAACACTTTACATTTTCGTTCCCCATTTTCTTACAAATTCTCAATTTATAACCATGGCTCAGAACCTGGCCAACAACTCATGTGGGACAGTAACTCATGTCCAACAATTTCCCACTTCACAAAAGACAAGCATACTAGCTATATCAACACTTCCAAAGACATGCATAAGAGCAATATCACACTTCCAAAGACAAGCATAAGAGCAATATCACACTTCCAAAGACAAGCATAAGAGCTGTGTCAACACATCACTAGATAAGCGTATGAGCTATATCTCTGGAGTCCATCCCCTATCTTCTCCCAAACAACATCCGGTTTAGAGGTTCATCCCCTATCATCCCCTAAACCGTGGAGTACATCCCCTATCTCCTCCAACACAACACACAATGCATATAAACAATTGTTATACACATCAATCAATACATAAATTTAATGTATTCCTTCAATCGTCACACTCAATGACACATTTTAAAAGATTAGTTTTAGTTTGCCTAATCATCATGCATTGTCTACAACAATCAAGACTATCCTCCACCGATAGCCCAAAGCAGTTATTTCTACACAGAAAATAAATGCAACAAATGGATATAAAATCAACATTTCCATTCGGTGAGTGATAAGTAATTCAACTACACCCTTTAATCCCATAAACTTCAATTCCTCATTTCTTACCATTAATTATCCCAATTAATTAATCAATGTAATTAGGGCATTTTCCATAATTAACATTACAACCCTTAGGTTCCATTTTCTATCACTATTTCAACATTAATCCCATGTTTCTACACCAAACATGCCTCTAGGTTTATTATAAATAAAACCCCAATTTTTGTAAAATTACATACAAGACCCAAAGTTTCTCAAAATTACCCAACAACACCCAACATCTCAAAATGCTAAAATTCAAAGACAAAATCCATAAAGAGGAGTAGGATATCCCTACCTCAAAAGATGAGCTCCAACGGAGATGAAGACCAAAATCAAAATGCTCCAAATCCCGAAATTTTCAAATTAAAGTGTAGCCTTCAACGATCAACACAACTTTTGTGAAGGCCAAAAGTGAGGAAACAACTCCTACTAGATCAAATCTAAGAGAGAAGTTAAGGTTCGAGAGAGAGAGGCTCTCAAATGGTGTTTTTCGAAAAGTAGGAGAGAGAAAAGAAGGTGCAAAAGTGATTTAAAAAGCCCAGCCACTCTCAGTTATACGACATGTCCGCTCGAGCGCAGAACACACCGCTCGAGCGTAAAGACACAGGAAACAAGGTCCGCTCGAGCGCAAAGAGTCCCGCTCGAGCGCTAAGACACAGAAATAAAGTTCGCCCGCTCGAGCGTGAAATCCAGTCCGCTCGAGCGTGAATCTCCCCCTCCCAGAACATTCACCAGAAATGTACTGTCCGCTCGAGCGCTAACAATCCCGCTCGAGCGCTACCCGCTCGAGCGCAGGAATCACACTCGCAGAAGTTTTGCAGGGCACGAGATACTGGAAGTATGCAATCTCCGCTCGAGCGCTCAAAGGTCCGCTCGAGCGTAAAGGCCAAAATACCAAAACAGAGGGAATTAAACCAAGACTCAAACCACCCACTCGAGATAAGTCCAACACATCCTAAAATTCAAACAAATGGCATTAAAGGATGACAACAAGGTAGACACAACTACCAACTCCACGGAACCGAGTCCGGAATACAACTGTACAGTAAAGGGAATACCGGGACCGCTATAACCTCCCCCCCTTAAAGAATTTCGTCCCCGAAATTAAGAACAAGTTTTTTTTGAAAAGTAAGTTTTTCTCCATTTTAAACAATGTTATAACACCACATCAAACAATTTGGCCCATTACTGGTCATCCCATCTCTTATCAAGAGACATTTCACAATACATATATTCCAACATGCATTTTCCTTCCATTTCAACCATTTCCAACATACATGGTTCATAATTCATATCATAAGCAATAATCATGATACATTTCCAGTTTTACTATATATTCAACATATGCAATGTTATACAAACTTCCATTTGAGGCAAGTTCTACAATACCTCCACAAACCAAAACATTCACAATGTTTTACAACTTAAGACATATTTAATGATCTTAAAGTTCAACAATACATCCATATATATAACATAAGTTCAAACTTCTACAAATAGGTCCGGATATTTCTCTCGGACCTCCAACTCACGTTCCCAAGTGGCCTCCTCCACTCCGTGATGTTTCCACAAAACCTTCACTAAAAGAATGGTCTTGCCACGCAGGACTTGATCCCGCCTATCCAAGACCCGAACCGGTCTCTCCTCATACGAGGCATCCTCATCTACCTCTAAGTCGGTCCAATCCAATACATGTGATGGATCCGGCTCATACTTCCGAAGCATACTCACATGAAACACGTCATGCACTCCGGACAACTGCGGCGGCAAAGCCAAGCGATAAGCAACCTCCCCAATCCTCTCAAGGATCTCAAAGGGGCCAATAAACCGAGGGGATAGCTTCCCACTCTTCCCAAACCTCATCAAACCTCGCCTGGGTGATATTTTCAGAAAGACATGGTCACCCATCTCAAACGCCAACGGCCTCCTCCTACGGTCAGCATAGGATTTCTGACGACTCTGGGCTGAACAAGCCTCCTACGGATAAGCTCAACTTTCTCCGTCGTCTCCCTAACCAACTCCGGACCCAACAGAGGTGCATCACCCACCTCGGCCCAACAAACTGGAGACCTACACGGTCGGCCATACAAGGCCTCAAACGGTGCCATACCGATGCTAGACTGAAAACTGTTGTTGTAGGCAAACTCCACCAATGGTAAGTGCCTCTCCCACGTCCCACTGAAATCAAGGACACAGCCCCGAAGCATATCCTCAAGGATCTGAATAGTACGCTCGGACTGCCCGTCAGTCTGAGGATGATACGCTGTACTAAAGGTCAACTTAGTACCTAAGGCACTCTGCAAACTCTGCCACAACCTGGCAGTAAATCGAGGGTCTCTATCTGAGACAATCGTCACTGGGACCCCGTGCAACCTCACTATGTCCCGAATATACAAGTCGGCAAGATGATCTACCGAATCTCTCACGCGCATAGGAATGAAGTGCGCCGACTTAGTCAACCGGTCTACAACCACCCAAATAGCATCACTACCCCGCTGAGTCCTCGGAAGACCTACAACGAAGTCCATAGTGACATGTTCCCACTTCCACTCTGCAATAGGCAAGGGTTGTAACAAACCCGCTGGCCTCTGATGCTCGGCCTTCACTTGCTGACAAGTAAGGCACTTAGACACGAAGATTGCCACGTCTCTCTTCATACCCCGCCACCAAAACTGGCGGCCTAAATCCTGATACATCTAAGTACCTCCCGGATGCACCGCAAGGCGCGAATGATGAAACTCTCGGAGTACTTCCTCTCGGCAAGACTCCGGCACAAACAAACGGTCTCGGTATCTCACACTCTGGTCGGGATACACTACCAGACCCTTCTCAACCTTCCCACTGGAGATCTTCTCTCTGAGGGATTCTACTTCTAGGTCACCTCTCTGTGCCTCTAACACTCGAGTCACAAGTGTAGGCTGCGTAACAACAGAAAACAAGGCCGCAGCCTCAACGGATTCGCCCAGACGCAAATCAAACTCGCCAATTGCCCCTAACATTTCCCATTCCCGGATGGCTATACAAGCTACATCACTAATGGATTTTCTGCTAAGGGCATCGGCCACAACATTGGCCTTCCCTGGGTGATAGTGCAACTCGAAGTCATAATCCTCAATAAACTCCATCCACCTCCTCTGCCTCAAGTTCAAGTCTTTCTGTGAAAACAGATATTTCAGACTCTTGTGATCCGAGAACACCTCGAATCTCTCACCATAAAGGTAGTGCCTCCAGATTTTCAAGGCAAAAATCACTGCTGCTAACTCTAGGTCATGCGTAGGGTAATTCTTCTCGTGAATTTTCAACTGACGTGAGCCATAAGCTACCACTTTCCCCTCCTGCATCAACACACAACCCAAACCCTCTCTTGAGGCATCACAATAGACTGCGTAACCCAACCCCCTCTCCCGAATAATCAAAATTGGAGCGGTGGTCAATCTAACTTTCAACTCCTGAAACGACTTTTCACAAGTCTCACTCCATACAAATTTGACTCCCTGCCGAGTTAATCTAGTCAACGGTGAAGCTAACCTGGAGAAATCTTTCACAAACCGTCGGTAATACCCAGCTAATCCCAGAAAACTGCAGATCTCAAACACACTCTTAGGCTGTGCCCAATCTTGCACTGCCTCAGTCTTGGATGTATCAACAGACACCCCTTCCCCGGAAACCACATGGCCTAAGAACTTGACTTCCTTTAGCCAGAACTCACACTTCCCAAACTTGGCATACAGCCTATGGGCTCTAAGTAACTCAAGCACCACTCTCAAGTGTGCCTCGTGCTCCTCCTCTGAAGGTGAATAGATAAGAATGTCGTCTACAAAAACGACTACAAAACGATCCAAGAATTCCCGGAAGATCCGGTTCATCAAGTCCATAAAGACTGCTGGTGCGTTGGTAAGCCCAAACGGCATTACCAGAAACTCATAATGGTCATACCGCGTACGGAATGCCGTCTTCGGAATGTCCTCCTCCCTGACCCTCAACTGGTGGTAACCCGATCTCAAGTCTATCTTAGAGAAACAACGGGAACCCTTCAACTGGTCAAACAAATCATCTATACGGGGCATAGGGTATTTATTCTTAACCGTAGCCCGATTCAACTTCCGGTAATCGATACACAATCTCAAGGCACCATCTTTCTTTTTAGCAAAGAGGGCCGGTGCTCCCCACGGTGATACACTAGGGCGAACAAAGCCCTTATCTAATAATTCCTGGAGCTGAACTTTCAACTCAACCAACTCTGCTGGAGCAAAACGGTAAGGTGCCATAGAAATCGGTGCCGTACCTGGCACTAAATCAATAGAGAACTCTATCTCTCGGTGAGGTGGCAAACTAACGAGGTCCTCGGGAAAGACGTCCGAGTACTCACAAACTACCCTCGGCAACACAACCTGGGTCTCGTCACACTCACCACTCTCAAAACTAGCAAGTAAACCACTAAGCTCACTCCGCCCTCGCGGATCATACCCCGGTGGCACAACACTACCAACCCGGTCTCCCAAGAAATGGAAACACTCCCCACTCACGGTACAACAAGTAACCCTCTGGCGGTAGCAATCAATAACTGCCCGGTATGACGATAACCAGTCCATACCCAAAATAACATCAAAGCCATTCATGGGCATAACTACAAATGGAAACGGAAGCCTATGATTGGCGACCTCTATATCACAACCTCTACATCCGTGTTTCAAGATCAACTCACCCCCAATAGGTGACACTACACAAATAGGAGATGTTAATAGTGCTAACTCCAACTCCAACACAGATGCAAATGCAGCAGATACAAAAGAATGAGATGCACTCGTATCAATCAACACTCTAGCAACCGAGTTACAAAATAGAAAGGTACCTCTCACTACTGATGGAGCCGGTACTAGGTCCTGCGCGGTAATAGCATACACGCGCCCTGTAGGCCCCTGGTCAACCTGCTCACCTCTAGGAGCATACGACTGCTGCACTGACTGGGACGACGAAGCCCCCGGATTGGCCCTCGAGGCCTGCACAGACTAAGCTGGCTGAAATCCCTGCGTCTGTCTAGAACCAGACGCTCCTGAAGTGGCACTCAACTGTGGGCAAAACCTCTTCAGGTGCCCAGGCTGTCCACACTGATAACAAGACAAGGGCTGCCCCCTGCCCAAACTCTGACTCTGCGGTCTGGCTGAAGAAGATGCAACCCTCTGACCTCCGCCCTTCAGCGGGCAAACCGAAGCCTTGTGACCCAGCTGGCCACACTTGTAACAAGTAAACTCTCCCTGATTGCCCCTCCCGGAGCCTGCACTCGGTACTGGGAAAGTCGATCTAGAAACTCCACCCTGAGACTGCTGAGGGTTATAACCCCTCTGTCTCCTGCCATCACCCTGGCCCTCTTGGCCCCTCTTGGAGCCTCTATGTTTCTCCTCATCCTCCTCTTGCATCATAAGCTCCATGTGAGCTGCAGCATCTACCAAATGTCTATACTCCCGAATATAAGAACCACCAACCCTCAACTTGAGGCCACGCCTCAACTTCCGCTCAAACTCGTAGCAACGGCGTTCCTCTGTCGCCACAAGTTCAGGTGCAAACCTGGACAACCTAGTAAACGTAGCCTCAAACTCGGCCACAGTCAAACCCTCCTGTTTAAGCCGGCTAAACTGATCTCTCAGCTTTTCCCTAGCAACAGCAGATAAGAACCTCTTCTGGAAAGCATTTACAAACGCCTCCCAAGTACCACCAACACGGGCTTTCTCATATTTCCACCATTGACCCGCATCTCCCTTCAGCTGGAAGGATGCTAAGGTCACTTTCAGTGCTCCATCCTCGATGGCAAGCATCTCGAATGTCTTGCTCATTTGTTCTAGCCACTCGTCTGCCTTCAGTGGCTCCTTAGGATCCCCAACAAACTCCTCCGGGTTAGACCGGAAGAACTCCCTTTTCAAGAAGGAAGGCCCTGCCTCAAGTGCCTGATTCCCAGCCCTGAGAATCCCTAAAGCCCCTGCTATCTCCCGGGCCAAGGCACTCATAGCCTGCTGTCCCGCTGGTTCGGCCACATTGGCCTGACCAATCCCCTCCTGCACTGCAGGAATCTCATCCGGTATAGGGACTTCCTGTTGCCTAGGCCTACCACGCCTACCACCTCTTCCTCGTCCTGACATCTAATAAAGGAAACGAAGAACCATTAGCACATTTAACAGAAAATGTGTCGAAACTAAACACTCACGTCCTAATACATGGACAACTGTAATTCATTCCACGTAAGCACATAAACACATAAGCACTTACGAATTTCATTTCCGGATAATGATAGTCCCGAGGCGTTACTAGAGTTCCGGTTAGAAACAGCATTGATCAAGTGCTTTTCCAACAAGACTCCCAGAAACCCAAGGATCCAATCAACATCCTAGAAATTAAATCCCATACCCAAATAATCACATAAGCATGTTATTAATTTAAACACATGGCAAATGACTTTACACCTAAGTCTCTTTCAAGCGAGACAAACCCATTGTGATTCTAATCACTTCCCACGTACCCAAGTATTAGAACCTGGCTCTGATATCAAGTTGTGACGCCCTCAGAATAACAACATGAAACCCAACAATATAGACATGCATTGATATATAAAAGATCCACATTCTTCCATTTACAGAATTTCATTACAAGAGTATTACATGTTAACAACAAAAGCAAATGCCCTAAGGGCTTACAGCTTTCCAAGTTAACACTTGGTTACAAAAGTAGAGTACTAACTCATTTACACATTAAGCCCTTGGCTTGAATTTACATGCAATACATAAAAGAAGACTACAAAAAAGTCTGCTCGCCCCTAGCCTCCCAAGCTATGTCCTTGGAGGTGGCATGCTACCTGTACCTGAAAATGATATTCCCATAAAGGGTGAGCCACAGCCCAGTAGAAATACACTAAACCAGTTATGAATAATGACTAAAAGATTAGCAGTTGATAGGTGGCCAACACTTTGCATTTTCGTTCCCCATTTTCTTACAAATTCTCAATTTATAACCATGGCTCAGAACCTGGCCAACAACTCATGTGGGACAGTAACTCATGTCCAACAATTTCCCACTTCACAAAAGACAAGCATACTAGCTATATCAACACTTCCAAAGACATGCATAAGAGCAATATCACACTTCCAAAGACAAGCATAAGAGCAATATCACACTTCCAAAGACAAGCATAAGAGCTGTGTCAACACATCACTAGATAAGCGTATGAGCTATATCTCTGGAGTCCATCCCCTATCTTCTCCCAAACAACATCCGGTTTAGAGGTTCATCCCCTATCATCCCCTAAACCGTGGAGTACATCCCCTATCTCCTCCAACACAACACACAATGCATATAAACAATTGTTATACACATCAATCAATACATAAATTTAATGTATTCCTTCAATCGTCACACTCAATGACACATTTTAAAAGATTAGTTTTAGTTTGCCTAATCATCATGCATTGTCTACAACAATCAAGACTATCCTCCACCGATAGCCCAAAGCAGTTATTTCTACACAGAAAATAAATGCAACAAATGGATATAAAATCAACATTTCCATTCGGTGAGTGATAAGTAATTCAACTACACCCTTTAATCCCATAAACTTCAATTCCTCATTTCTTACCATTAATTATCCCAATTAATTAATCAATGTAATTAGGGCATTTTCCATAATTAACATTATAACCCTTAGGTTCCATTTTCTATCACTATTTCAACATTAATCCCATGTTTCTACACCAAACATGCCTCTAGGTTTATTATAAATAAAACCCCAACTTTTGTAAAATTACACACAAGACCCAAAGTTTCTCAAAATTACCCAACAACACCCAACATCTCAAAATGCTAAAATTCAAAGACAAAATCCATAAAGAGGAGTAGGATATCCCTACCTCAAAAGATGAGCTCCAACAGAGATGAAGACCAAAATCAAAATGTTCCAAATCCCGAAATTTTCAAATTAAAGTGTAGCCCTCAACGATCAACACAACTTTTGTGAAGGCCAAAAGTGAGGAAACAACTCCTACTAGATCAAATCTAAGAGAGAAGTTAAGGTTCGAGAGAGAGAGGCTCTCAAATGGTGTTTTTCGAAAAGTAGGAGAGAGAAAAGAAGGTGCAAAAGTGATTTAAAAAGCCCATCCACTCTCAGTTATACGATATGTCCGCTCGAGCGCAGAACACACCGCTCGAGCGTAAAGACACAGGAAACAAGGTCCGCTCGAGCGCAAAGAGTCCCGCTCGAGCACTAAGACACAGAAATAAAGTTCGCCCGCTCGAGCGTGAAATCCAGTCCGCTCGAGCGTGAATCTCCCCCTCCCAGAACATTCACCAGAAATGTACTGTCCGCTCGAGCGCTAACAATCCCGCTCGAGCGCTACCCGCTCGAGCGCATAAAACCCGCTCGAGCGCAGGAATCACACTCGCAGAAGTTTTGCAGGGCACGAGATACTGGAAGTATGCAATCTCCGCTCGAGCGCTCAAAGGTCCGCTCGAGCGTAAAGGCCAAAATACCAAAACAGAGGGAATTAAACCAAGACTCAAACCACCCACTCGAGACAAGTCCAACACATCCTAAAATTCAAACAAATGGCATTAAAGGATGACAACAAGGTAGACACAACTACCAACTCCACGGAACCGAGTCCGGAATACAACTGTACAGTAAAGGGAATACCGGGACCGCTATAACCTTGTCCTTCTTGGATGGTCCCTATCATCATTTTTCTTAAAGAACGGACCCTGCTGACTGACAAAAAGGAAGCACACAAAGTCCGGATGAAGTCAAAGTGGTTTTGGCTCTCTCCATTTGACGCTTTATATAAGAATTCATTCACTGGTCCATACCTCAAGTGTGTTCATCCAAATAGCGTGGAGGCTTTCCTTTACGAGATTTACGAAGGCATGTGCGGAAGTCACATCAGGGGGAGATCTTTAGCCTATCGCGCTATTTCGCAAGGATACTGGTGGCCGTGCATGCAAATAGATGCGTAGAAATATGTTAGAAAATACGAAAAATGCCAAAAGTTCGCCCACCAAATTCACCAGTCGGCCAGAGAACTTCTTCCCCTTACAAGCCCTTGGCCTTTCGCAATGTGAGGGCTGGACATAGTGGGACCACTCCCGACAGCGCGGGCAACCAGAGGTTCTTCATTGCGGCGACAGACTACTTCACCAAGGAGGTTGAAGCCGAGCCCTTGGCGATTATCAAAGAAAATGATGTCAAGAGGTTTGTTTGGCAGAACGTGATTACACGGTTTGGCATCCCCAAGGCTTTGATTTCTGATAATAGCACCTAATTCGATGGATGGTTGTTCAGAGGATTTTGTGAGGAATTGAAGATAGAATTCTACAACTCCACCTTGGCCTACCCTCAGTCCAACGGCCAAGCTAAAGCATCGAACAAGACCATTTTAGATGGATTGAAGAAAATGCTAGAGAAAGCCAAAGGCAAGTGGGCCGAAGAACTTTCTAGTGTCCTCTGGACATATCGGACAACTCCGAGATGCTCAACCGGGGAGACTCCTTTTGCCTTGGTATATGGCATGGAGGCAGTTATCCCATTAGAGATCGGCATGCCCACCATCCCTAGTGAAAATTTTGAGCCCGAACTGAACTCTGACGCCATCGCCCTAGAATTGGACCTAGCTGATGAATGCTGAGAAAATGCGTTAATCCACGTGGCCATATGTCAACAAGAATTGTCCAGAATGTACAACAAAAGAGTGCACCCCAGACCATTTAAAGTCGGGGACTGAGTTTTAAGGAAGGTGATGGGCAACACACTGGTGTCGGGCGAAGGAAAACTAGGGACAAACTGGGAAGGGCCTTATAGGATAATCGGTCTGGCGGGCAGGGAGCCATACCACCTAGAGGATTTGTATGGCAAAAGTGTACACTGGCCATGGAATGCGGCCAATCTCAAGCTGTACTATTTTTAGTCTTTGTCTTTTGTGTGTAATTTTTTGTAAAGGGACAAGTTTCCCCTATATTTACCAATGTAATACTCCATTTGCCAATGTAATATGAATGAATTACTTTTGCATAGGAAGTTTGTTGTGTTTAAAGTAATGTAGTGAACGAGGGGCAACCGCCTTATAAGCCGAGATATTTTACCCCAGCTAAAAGAGTTGATGATTTGTTTAACTCTATGATTTAAGCCGAGATGCTTTACCCCGACTATAAGAGTTGATGATTTGTTCAACTCTATGGTTTTAGCCGAGATGTTTTACCCCAACGATAAGAGTTGGTGATTTGCTCAACTCTATGGTTTTAGCCAAGATGTCTTATCCCGGCGAGAAGAGTTGGTGATTTGCTCAACTCCAGTATTTTTGTCGAGATGTTTTATCCCGGCGAGGAGAGTTGGTGATTTGCTCAACTCTAGTGTTATTGCGAAGATGTTTTATCCCTGCTAGTAGAGTTGATGATTTGTTCAACTCTAGTATTTCAGCCGAAATGGTTTGCCCGGTTAAAAGGGTTGATGATTTGTTCAACTCTAGGATTTTCACCGAGATGTTTATTCCGGCTAGATGCATTGATGGCTTTGTCAACAAAGTGCCAAGATAATTTTCAGTCTTTCAAGAGCAAGATAATTTTCTCGATTCAATCAGTCTGTAACACGCTGGGAATGAATAGCGCGGTTGCAAGATGAACAACAGCAGACATTACAAGAATATAAGCGAAATGAGAACTACATAGGTGGGGCTTGTAGCCCGGTTACAAAAATTCAAATATAAAAAAAGAAAAGAAGACAAGACTAAACTACGCTAATGGGGAGAGGTCGGCAAAATTGTCCCCGGCCCCTTCTGTCGCGGTTTCTAGGTCCACAATTGCAGCCTTGTCCTTCTCGCCAGGCTCCTTTTGGCTGCCCTCGTCCTCGGCCTCTTCTTCCACCTCTTCTTGCAAAGAGTTGAAGACTTCGTTAGTATAAGGAATCAAATAGACCGGCAGGAAGGCAGGGGGAGGAGAAGCAAACACCTCGGTCTTAGATTCTTGGCCGAGTTTTTCACAAATAACCTTCCAACCGGACTTGAAATAGATGTCCTTGGTGGCTTCGACTTGCTTGGTATAATTGTCTTCAGCCTCCTTGAAACCGAGATTGTTAGCCTTGTCCACGGCGGCCTGCTTCGCTTGTCTTTCAGCTTCAAGTTGGGCCTTCAGTTAGTCCCTCTCTTGCTCGGCCCTACCGAGCTGGCCAAGAAGTTTGGTGTTGTTGGCATTGGCCATTTCAAGTGAAGCCTTAGCCCGGCCAAGCTCAGCGGCTACGTTTTTACTGGCATTGTTTAGCTCGGTAACTTTGTGGCACAGGTTCACAATGCGATCCATGACCATATGTTGTTTCTAGATGGCCTGTAACAAGAAAGGTGTTAGCCGAAATGAGAGGACTAACCGAGCAAGGAGTTGGTTAGATTTCGAAATGTACCCTGGTCATGGACTTGACCGCGGATTTCACAAGTTGGGTGTCAGGAACATGTTCGCTCCCGGTCATGTCGCTTGGCAGTAGCAGTGCCTTCGACAAGTCGAAGGCAAGGAGGTGCTTTTTGTTCCTCTTGACAGACGCGGTGGATGAGATCTCTTTGCCCCCGTGTTTGAGCTCCGGCTTCCACGATGCAGTTGGCTCGGCCTCCTGCGTTGTTTGTTCAGTGCTTAGTTCGGCCACAAGCTCGGCTAAGGGGTCGGCCGATCGGGCTCACTTGCCAGCTTGGCGGGACTCAGGGGGGTGGTCGTGGAAGCCAGAGCGATCACGGTCCCAAAGCTCTGGCCGATAGAGGTGGCATGCTCGGTATCTCGGAAGAAGTAGCTGTAATCAGGTTCTTAATCCTGCTCATTTTTGCCATTTCTTCTTCCTCGGTCAGCCGTATGAGGGGTACGTCTGGCAGACTTGGGTCAGGTAGGGGAGAGGGAGCCCAGAGAAAGTTTGTGACCTTACTCCTGCGCGGTTCTGAATAGCGGTATGAGGGGACGTAGCCGAGGAGATCGTGGCAGTCTCGGTGCCGGTATCTCAGCACCGCCTTGATTGCTTCCTCGTTGGGGTACTGGTAGTTTGCTTGTAGTTCTTTAATATCTGCAAAAGAGGGAGAAAAAAAAAAGAAAAATAATTAGCTCGGTGCGAACAATTTTTGTAAAAGAGATCAGTTGGGAAGATAAGCTTACAAGATGAACCGAAGTTCTTGCTGATGTACCAACCGGGCACATTAGTTGTTTCGTAGTTACCGGTCACCTAGAAAAAGTCGTCGTCGTTCATGTCTTTGTCTGGCGTGCCGGTCACTAATCTTTCCCTACCTGGCCTTATTTTCAAATAATAGTTGAAGCCGTCTTTTGTTCGACCGAGCGTGTATTGACGCAAGATCTCGGCTAGGCCCAGGTTCAAACGAAGCCGGTTGTTCAGCTCGGCCATGCCATTTATAATTCGGAAGGTGTTGGTAGATACTTGGGTAGGTGCTAGCCCGGTTCTTCTCAAGAATTCGCATATGAGGGGCTGTATCGAGAAGCGCAACCTGCCCTCAATCATGCTCAGTATGGTGAAGGGACAGGATTTTAATCTGTCCCACGGATTTATGCCCTCTTCACCAAGCTCCAGGTGTACGTCGGTGGGGATGCCGAACTCTTCGCGGAACACGGCAAGGGCGCTCGGCGTGTCTACAAGGAAGCGGTAGCGCCCCATGAATGACTGGCTTGTTCAGTTCGGCAGTGTTGGTTTGATTAAATTTTGCACGGTGGCTGCTCGGTCTTTGAGAGCCCTTGTGTTGGTGTCTGGTTCCCTAGAACTCTGCAGTTAAAAGCCCAGTGTAAGTGATAGCGCGGTCGCGCAAACGAGCTTGAGTTCAGCCCGGTCACTTTGGGCGCAATAGCACCTCGGTCTTATTGGTTTAGTTTAACAGCTCAGTCACTCGAAGCGGACCATACATTAGCCCGGTCGAGCGTTCCAGAGCTTTTTTAACTCGGCTTTCGCCTAAGTCCTGAAAACTTGGAACTAGTTCAGTCCACTTATGATTTTGGATCAAATGAAGATATGTAGCCCGGTCAGTCCCAGATCCTCGCGTGATCATCACAGAATATGATGAACAGTTAAGGGATAAGGGACATAAATGGTTTTTGATGGCCACACCCTAGGTTAACTTCATTCGAAGTCCTAAAACCTACTGTCATAATGCCCTAGACTCAACTATGACAGTCACAGGCCCAAGTATAAAATAAAAACATAAATAACAGATGAAGAGCAGTGGAGGGTTGAGGACTTACAGGTTAGGGCTCCGACGGTGGCTCGAAGCAATAGGACGGGGCCCCTAACGACGACGAAGGTGAAGAATGGGCTTGCGGGGAGGCTCCAATCTCAGTAGAATGAGTGAGAGGCGAGAGCTCTGGTTCGTAGGGTTACTTGAGAACTGAAGATGAACAGAAGATGAAGGGATATGAAGAGAAGAACGATGAATATAAGAGGGGAAGAGAGGCGCCAAAGTTTGAATCTAAAGAGGCAGCGTGAGGCGGCTAGGTTGGCTGCTCGAGGCCAATGAATGGGCGACACGCATCTGTAATGATAGCGGCATCAGTATTGAAAGGACAGGTTGGTAAGTCGAGGCGCCGACCGAGCAAGTCACAAGACCGAGCGTGGGACTTAGCATGGTGAATGGCTTGCGATGTAAGGTCGAGCAGATGAATGACCCCGGCCGGAGCATGTAATCCCGGTCACGCTAGCACGGACGGAATTAAGGGGTAACTGAGAAGGAGATTTCATAATCTGACTTTGGGCCGTGGTAATGGCTGGGCAAATTGGGCCAGGCAAGTTTGGGCCGAGCTGGGTTGGGCTAATCCGGTGGTAATGCGCTCGGTCAAGGCCTAAGTCCGATTTGGCTGGGGTAATTTCGGACTGTGGGCCCGGTTCACTTTATTTGCTCATTGAGTTAGGTGGGTTAGATCCTCCGTAAACCAATCCAACCAAGCAGGAGCTCGGTCATAGCGGAGGGCGGCTAAGCCGCAGTGGAAGTAATGCATGTCATAACGGAAGGCAGCCGAGCTCGGTCATAACAGAGCACGGTTCAGAGCATTGCATGTCTCAGAAGTAGTGCGGTCGTAGGAAGAGGGGGCGACGCCGGGATGTCTGTTCACGCCAACGCCGTTTGGCGGTTTGGTTAGGTGGTGTTTTAGCTATATTTACACTGACATGTGGGAAAGTGGGATAGGAGAGCAGGTCCATGCGTCGCCAGGCGAATGGACGCAGAGGCACACGCAGAAAGTATGAGTGTGACTGTGCCCCCCTACTGAGGTATGGAACATGTTCTAGTGAGAGAAAAACTAACACATTGTCTCCCCTCTCTTTCTCTAAGTGTGTGCTGACTTAACCGTTAGAGGGGTTTTCTGGCAACGCACCGCTGGGTAGCTCACCTTCGTTGTATTCTCAGGTTGATCGGAGGAAGGCGCAACTTGGACACGAGGAGTACGGATAATGTCGAATATTTGGCAACCCGTACACTTACAATCGGAGATGAAATTATTAAGTTGATGAAAGTCATTTATCCACCAAGATGATGAGTTTAACAAATTCTGCATTAGCTTCTATTTCAAAATTAACAAGGTTCCACTCTATTGTAAGATTTAGGCTCAAGGCCCATAACTCTACCTCAATATTAGGAGGAAAAAAAAAAACCAAAATATTTCTACAAAACCTATCACCCAATGCCCAGAATGATCTTTGATAATGCCACCTGCATAGGTTAAACCAAACCAACCTCTTTTGAGAGCTAGCCAGCCCACAAAAACACAAGATCTAGAATACTTATTCGTCCATCTATATGGGCATGGGTTCAATTACATTTTGTGAGATCATGATTTAAGCCCATAGGTTGTGTTGGGCAATCTTTTTAGGCCTAATTATACTTGGGGCCAAGTTTGAAAAGAGTGCTTTAAGTCCAATTTGGCCTAGTCAGGTCTTCTCACAAACTATATTAGACAATGAAAAATGCTTAAAATATTTAATTTATTATTTTTAAAAACCACCTTTGACGATATGTCTGATAAATATATTTCTCAAACATTTCATCATGTAGGGTCTAATCTCAATACCATGTTATTATAGGTAATGAAGAGTGATAAATTAATAGAATGTAGCATTATTGATTATATAATATATATTTTATATATATGTTTTACATTATTTAACTTTATTTTTTATTGGCATAAATTATGTATTAATGATTATGTAAAAAATTAATTATAAAATTTAAACTACTAGTCTTGAATAGGTTAAAAAGACACTCAAATAATTAAATTGATTATGCATTTTATTTTAAAATATAAAAAAAAAAATTTGTTTACATTAAGTAATATCTATAGATGGGCTTGAGATTTTCTTAAATTTTTTTTTTTTTGGACGGACTTGAAAATAAAGTACAGGTCTAATCTCGGACGGACCTAAAGTTTGGAAAATGACTCCAAATGTTATTGTTTAGTATGAAACCGACGCATATCCACCCCTACGAATGCAACTTAAGAAATAAGTATGTTATTTCATCATGAAAACATCATAAATTAGTCTTTCCTAAGTTTAACTACCACCACAACCATCCCTTTCAACCACCATGTTATCATTGTCACAACACAACTACTATCACCGCTATCTATTACTGCCACCATAAGTTGCAGTGACTTTTTAACTATATTAATTACTCTTTAAACAGCCGCTAAATTAAAGTGATTATTTTTTTATATCATGGATGACTCATGCTATTTTATTGTCTCATTTAATGATAGGTTCATGAATTACATTGTTACATAACAAAAATTTAAACTAAATTTAAATTTATAATTAAATGGAAATAGTTTTTTGATTTTAAATTTCTCACTCTTTAAAGGTATTACCAAACTACTAATTCCACTTTTTACATGAAAATAATTTGATGTTGTGTGTTGCATTTATCTATAACAAAATTGATATTAGTGACATTTTAATTGCTTAAAAAATAAATTAAAGAAAAATGATTTGTTAGTTTAATTTGGGGCTTAATCTTTGGGGTTTTTTTTTAAGGTCTCTGTATTAAGATTTTATAGCATAAAGGATATCTAATATTTTCATAATGTTTAAGGTCCCTCAATTTGATCCTTTTTTGTGATAAAAGAGATCCACAATATTATTTTGTGATGTCTAAGGTCCCTTAACCCTACACTCATATATCACAGAGAAAATTCACTCTCTTGCTTTCTCTTTCAAGCCATCGAAGGAACCATAGTTTTTAGCTAGCAAGATCTCTCTCTCTAACTATGTTTCTCTGCGTCGGCGAGCGAGAGGAGTTGGATTCGGCGGTAGTGGCATCGCCGGAATCTACGTTGGCCCCAGCTCTACGTTTCTATCTCTTACACCACCGTTTTGCACTCATCCTCACCGTCTCTATCCTCACCAACCCATTCACTCTCCTCATCGGCCATACGAAGAGTCAAATCAACCGCAATGGCCAAGGCAGCGACGACGACGACACCAACTTACCGTTTGTGACACACACACACACACAAACTCTCTTTCTCTCTCTCTTCCTCACTGTTTCTCTCATCACAATCTACTCTCTCGATCCCAGTCGATCTCTCCACCGTCCTCACATCTACTGCTCCAGACTCTGCTGGATCCGAGATCTGACCGCCGTGGGCTGAGATTTGAGCGTGGTGTCGATGATCCTTCCTTGTGGTGGCGGTGTCACAACTCTAGAAGAAAAAAATTTCTCATGAGAGAAAGGAAGGACAGAGATTCTCTGGAGAGTGGGTCAGAGAAATCTGAAAGTCCAATGAAATTCGTGAGATTTTCTCTGTGAAGTCGAATTTTCTCTGGATTTGATTTTTACTTTTCAACTCCACCACTAATGTTTCATTTCAATTTCTTAGGAAACGGAAACATTTTGGTTGTTTTGATGAAAAAAAACCGAATTTTGTTTCTTGATTGTACTCAGTGCAATAATTTTGTGTGTGAGCTGTCTGGTGTGCACATTTTCTCTTTGCATCACTGCTAGTGATGGTATTGTTGCTGTTTTGCCCCTCTTTTTTTTGAGTTAAAAACCATTGCTGTTAGTTCTTTACATATAGTCTAGAAATTTCTCTAGAGAGAAACAAAGAATTTCTCAGAGTTGGAGAGAATTTCTCTAGACTTTGGATGAAATTTCTCTAAATCAAATTGAGAGGCTTTAGACATTATGAAAATATTAAATGTCTTTTATGTTATAAAATCTTAATACTAGGGACCTTAAAAAAAAAATACCCCTTATTAATAATGTGTTTTAAACTAAATTAACGGTATGAACTATCATACCGTTGTAAAAAATGAATTTAAAGTTTAATTATGACAAATCTAACAAACTTAGTAATGATATAAACATAATGATTTCAATTCATCCATTTTAACTAATTTAATTCGTACTCAACGCTATATTCATAGAAAACTAAAATATTAACTGTCAATTTTTATTATTAGTATGCGGTAAAACAAACTAAAACTTACAAAAAGACAATCGGCAAACTAAAATAAGATTATCAAAATTATAAAAATGTTAGAAATTCTAAAAATTTTACAAAAAATTCTACCAAATATTTCATATAAATGTGAGACCTACATGAGGCTCACATCGTGTATATTCCACACCAATGTAAGACATTTGATAAAATTTTTAGTCGAATTTTTAAGATATCTAAACATTACTCTAAAAATTATAATAAACTACTAAAATATCAATATTGCACAATACAGTAAATGATGAATTAAATGAGTTAGATACTCCTAAATGCCTATTGTTGTAAAAAAGGTAAGTCAAATCAAGTAATAAGTTTTTATTGTATAGCATGACTCATAGAAACGTTACACAATTCAGTAAAATAGTAAATTAAATGAATAACAATGATAATCCTAAATGCATATTGTTCTTAAATTTTTTTTTGAGTCAAACTGGGTAATAAGTTGTTTAAATTTGACTCAAAACTTAAAAAAATCAAAATGTATTTAAGATTAGGTTTTTTATTTTCTAAACCGATCTCAAATAAATTTTAATCAAAACTGAACTCATCAAGTAGCTTGATTTTTTTTATCGTGTATATAAGTTATTGAATCAAATTTGAGTCAAACTTAGCAAATTAACGAATATAAAATATATTCAAACTTATAATTTGTTCATATAACAATTAATTTTAAATAAAATTTTAATAAACAAAATACTATTCGAGTTCAAATAGTTTAATTTGTTACGATACTCCGTCACTCCCAAAAAATGAATAAGAAAAAAAAAAAGAAGCAAAATTCTGAAAATAACACAATTTTAAGAAACCAAAATCAAATTGTGAGAATCCATACAGTTGCCTCCTAAGAGTAATTGCATATCATAAATTGAATAATTCTTATAAAAAAAAAACTATAAATAAGACTGATATTCCCTAACACTTAAAGAAATATAACAAGTTTTATAATTTTGACATAATTATATTAAATTTCATTAAGATTTTAATTTAGATAAGACTTACCTCATTTTCAATCAATTAGTTAAATAGAAAATAAAATGTATAATTTTCCTTTTTTTTTTTTTTGTATTTCACACTATTTGCATTAGTTTTGATTTATTTAGATTTATTAAAAGTAGAGGTCACTGTTATTTACTTTTAAATAATAAAAACTGAAAAAAGGATAGATTACAAATTCAACCCTGAAAATCATAAATACTTTATTATTAGAATTTGTCATTGAAGAATTAATCAAAAAAATAAAATTTTTAATTAATTTATTATATAACAGTAAAATTCTTAGAACGATTAATTGAAATATATTTATTATATAATTGAAAACTATTAATTGATTTTATGTAGATTAATAATAAAAAAATTTATTATATTATTAGAAATTTGAAGGGAATGGTAACGGATGATAATTAATATTTTAAGTAAATTTAGAAATTATATTTGTAATTAAGGAAGAAAAAAAACAAAAAATGAAGACAATTAACTGATGATGACCAAGCGTGCACACACGCGCACGACGCTCGTCAAGTTCGAAGAGAGAGAGAGATGGACATGAGGGAGGGAAAAGCATAGCGACGAAGAAGAGTTTTGGCTTGAACCCTAGCGAGAGAGCGAGAGCAAGAGCAAGAGCGAGAGGAGAGAGAAAGGGTTGGGGTGTATTGAATGTATAGCCACAACGATGGCTTCGCTGGTTCTGTTTACAATTGAGTGTGAATGGGGTTGCCTGTTTTGGAATGCAATTATGGTTTCGATTCCTCTTTGGCAGTTCCAAACCATCGAGATTATAAGAATCCCTACCCACCCAAGACAATATCTTCACTGGGTTAGAGAGAGAGAGAAGCACACAAACACAGAGAGAGAGAGAGAGAGAGAGAGAGAGGCAGAGAGAACTCCAACTCCAGAACCAGAACCAGAGCTCTTTGTGAATTCTACTTGCTTCCATTATATTCTTTCTGGTATAATCTCTCATACCCATATGTTTTATCTTTATTTTTTGTGAAGCTTTCGGATTATTAATCTAGTTTTCGTGCTTAAGTTTTTGTTTCAGCGATCCTTTTCAATTCCTTGGATTTTTAACCCATTTGTTTTAACAGCAATGCTAGAGGCCTCCAATTTGGCTCGAATGCCCCTTTTTGTCTTTTTTTTTTTTTTTTTTTTTTTTTTGCGTCAGTTAAATTTTTTTTTTTATTTTGTTTTGTTTTTAAGGGTGAGTTAAAATGTCTAATATAAAATATTAGACATTTTGCACCAACTCATTGTATAAAATTATATGAAATTAACAAAATTTAACTAACAACTTAACTGACTAGTCAATTTTATCACTTAACCAGTCCAACTTAATTGACTGATCAATTAGACTGTTGGTTAAAATTCATTAATTTCATATAATTTTGTACGATGAGTTGGTGCAGAATATCTAATTTTTTGGCACACCCCTACACATAACAACCTTTAAAAAAAAAAAAAAAAAAACCAAACCAACACAGCCTAACAAATAAAATAAAAAAATAAAAAAAAATTGATCAGTCAATTTTATCACCCAATCAGCCTAACCCAACTCACTTGCAGAATGTTTAATTTTTTAGTACACTCCTATACATAACCACCCTTACAAAAAGAAAAGAAAAGAAAAGAAAAGAGAAAAAAAAAAAAAAAAAAACAAACCAAACTAACACAGCTTTAGAAAAAAAAAAAAAAAAAAAAAAATCAAATTCGAGGCCTCAAGCATTAATCTTGTTCTAATTGAAAACTTGTATCTGTCATTGTTTATTCAGTGGTTTTTTTTTTTTTTAATCTGTGATTTTTCATTTTCAATCAATCTATTTAAATCTGACCATTTTTGGGTTTCTATTTTTTGCTTCTTGATGATTTGGACGTTGAGGTGTTGGCATCTAACAGTGTTATTGGCATTAATTGTGGATGATTTCTTTCTATCTCTAATGGAGAAGTAATTTTGTGATCTTACAATTTTTTTTCTTAGCATTTTTCTTGATGATCAACCATTATCTGTGGGCATTCTTATATCCAAAATCTGTAAAATATTTATAAAAAGAAAGGAAAAAAAAAAAGAAAAAAAGGCTTTCTCCCCTCCCTCCTGTCCCTCCTAATCACTGCAAACTTGTGTACTCCTTGCTTACTTGACTCTAATCTTCTTCTTTATGTATATATATATTCATTTAAACATGTATCAATCTTCAAGCCTATTAATTGAAAATCACACATATACACTCGATTTGATGATTTTAGTGTTTGTGAACCCACACAGTCTTGTGTTCATTGATGTGTGTGCCGTAGGGCTGCCGTTTTTGAACTCCTAAGGGGTTTGAGGTGATCTTGTGATCTAAAAATTCTGAAGGCACCCCAATACCTTTCCGTTTCAAAGATATTAATGTTTGGGTGAGTGAGACAAAGCATTCTACAATATTATTTGTTTAGGAGGGTTCTGACACCAATTTTCTGGTGAGGCGATTTTATTTGACTAATTCTTGTAAGCTTTCTTATTGTTTTCCCGATATAGTTTTGTTTGTAAAATCATTTAGTTTCAGGGATGTATCAATCTTCAAGTTTGGAAATCCTAAGATTGATGATCCAAACATTTATGTCTTTGTGACTCTTTTATCATCTTAATTACTATTTATGCATGCATAGATTTAGATCTTTATCCTAATGTGTAGTTCTTTGCCTCCAAACTCTCTCTCTTTGTCAGTGGGTCTGAGTTTTGTGGGTATTTTTCAAAACCTCTGTCTTTCTGTCAATGGATCTGAGTTTTAAGGGTTCTTTTCACATATGTAAGCATTTATTCATGTAGCCCTTTAGCTATTGTGTAGCATTTGCTTATTTTTTAGAATTTATTTTTCTCAGTATGGAGTGTGGGGGTGAGGTTGGGGGTTTGGCTTTCTTGCAACTTCTCATAACTTCCTTCTCTTCTGGTTAATCTTATGAACCTTTGCATGCATAATTGAATCAACTCCCTTATATTCATATGCTATGGAGCACCGACACTTCAAATTGGGTTTTGTGTTTGTGTCAGATATGTATGGAACACTGACACTTTGAGGGCACGCTTATGCACGTGTTGGAACTCCATGTGGCATGTAAAATTTTTAAATGATGCATGTTGTTCGTCGTTAATATATTCTTGGTAACTAAAAGATTTTTTTGGAAACTCATAGTTGATTAATATACTTGGTATATATTTTGATAAGTAAATATTATTATTCTTGCACATTGCTAACCATGTTACAATCTACTAAGAAAATTGCTATAGATCCATTACTAATTCTGGTGGTTTGATTTAAATTGCAGCGGGAACATTAATTAGCCTTTATGGAACACAGAAGCCACTCCTCTAATTCCCTGAACCAGACTTCAAGGCTGGAAGAAAATATGGGAACCTTTCAGAGAAACACTCGTCAGAGAACTGATCCAGCAGCTGAGCAAAACATTCTGTTCTCAAGCGTCTCTTCCTCTTCAAATGTTGGTACTAGCGCTTCCGAGTTGGGGATTACAAGCCAAAATGTAATGGCTTCAAGCGCCTTCCCCATAAACTACCATTCTTGGAATGGCTTTTCTGGTGGCGTTCATCTATCTTCTACTCCTGGGTTTCCCCTGAGGAATCTGGTTGAAGAATATGAAGAGAGGCTGTCAAATTTTCTTGAGCCGGTCATTCTAAGGCCTGTAGATTCGATGATGAGAGAAGAACATAATGCTGCTGTCCCTTCAATTGTGGCTGCGTTGGAGCAATTCAGTGTTGATCGGCAGAGCGCTCTACAGGTACTTGAAATTTACTTATTTCCTTTGTATGGATGATGTTGTTGTTATGTTGTTTGCACTTTTGTTGATGCATCTCATAAACCATGATTTTGGTTTTAGTTCTTTCATTTCTCTTATTGAATCTTTTATGGGATTATTACAATTAAAGCAAAAATTAATAAATTATTTATCAAGAAGTTTACTTAATGAAAATATTTTGTTTTGAAGTCATGTATAGAAAATTATTTGTAGATAGTATAAAAAAATATTGGTAAAAGTCTTTTTTGTCCATGTCCTTAGTTTCTAAGGCAATGTTGCAACTCTCTTCCCCCTCTCAGAGTCTCGACCCCCTCCCTTCTTGCTGATTTATTCACTCCATCATATCACCTATTCGAGGAACTGTATTTACTAAAGATGGATCTTGATGAAAGTTTTCAGACCTTTATAAATCAGACCCTCTTATTTTGGAACCTCAATAGCAAGTATTTTTGTTTATAATGTATTGCTTTTCCCTTGTAACAATTTTCACCAGCTCTAAATATCTTTGTTTTTCCTTAAGCAGGTTGCCTTTGAACTCCTACAAGTGGCTAATGGAGCCACCTGGCAGTATGAGGTTTGATCTTTTGCTAAGTTTATTTTATGGAAAAATTTACAATGTGCACCTTTTCAAATGGTGCATATTATAAAAAAGTTATGATTTTTTATGATAAATGTTATGATTGTCTATGATATGTGTTACTACATTTTGTAGTAAAGTTATGAATAATGAATTTATGATGTGCACCCTAAAATTAGGGATGATAATGTTATGACATTTTTTGATTTTTGTTATGACACTTTAGGATTTTGTTATGACATTTTTCAATGAAAAAAAGTGATAACTTTTGTAGTTAAAAAGTTATGACATTTTGTGTTTAAGTTATGAAATTTTGTAAAAAAATTATGAAAGACATATCAAATGCACATTTTTTAGGGTGCACATTATAACCTCTCCCTTACTTTATACTTCGATTATTAGGCTTGCGCTTGTTTTGGGAAATGGATATAAACTTGATGATGTTTCCATGTCATGTTTTCCAAATATAAAAATAATATTTTGTGCTATACACTGGTACAACTATTTTTTTCAACATTATTCAATACCATTGTATATTATGAACTATTAAAGTGTACACAATAATGTTTCTTGCATAATTGGATTTCATAAATGTATAATATGGCTTGCTAGGATGGTATGATTGTTGGTCCATTTTTTGATGAGCCTGATATGCATGAAGATATGCGTCTCGAGCTGGACAACATGTCTTACGAGGTATCAATTCAGAAATTGAAATAAATGTTTATCTGGCCTTTTTTGGCTTTTTTTTTTTTTTTTTTCATTATATTAAAGATTTCTTCATATATGTTGGACTTGGGCTTAGGAATTGTTGGCCTTGGAACGTATGGGAAATGTGAAATCTGGACTGAGCGTGGACTCTATTTTGGGGGGTGTGAAGCAACATAGGTATCAGTCAATGAAATTAGGAGTTCCAGTGGAAGAGGAACCGTGCTGTATTTGTCAGGTAAATAGCCTTAAAGTTCTTCACCTTCGGGCTTCTATTTTTTTTAAGTTTCAAGCTTCCTATTAAACTATATGTTTCCATTTGTTGAATCGGATTGCAGGAAGAATATGACGACGGAGAGAAGCTCGGAAAGCTGGATTGTGGCCATGAGTTTCACTTTGATTGCATCAAACAGTGGCTCATGCAGAAGAATTCGTGTCCCATCTGCAAAAGGACTGCACTAGCTATTTGAGAGAGATCGTTGGTTTTAGGACACTCAAAGCATATGTCATTTGCTAATTTGTTGGATTTTTTTTTTTTTTTTTGTCCTTCTGTGCTGGCTGGTTGAGCCAACACCTGCAGCTATACCACAACACCTTAAGCTATACCAGTCCAAGCCTATTTGGCTTAGCCTAGCTCACCTGGGTTACTAGATTGGGTTGGGTAAATAGCAAGTGAGCTTAGGCTAATCCGCAGGCATTCGGGCCAAAATGATGAGAATAGGATAAGTTTAATCATAATAAAATTTCCAGTTTTTGTTTGTTTGTTTGTTTCGGCCAAAGATGACCATAATATTAATGAGTTTGGGCTATTGGTTTAAATATTTAAATCTACTTTATCCTTGCATCTCTGGGTTTGTTTGGGTTTTTTAATTCTTTGTAACTTTTTTTTATTTTAATTTTTTAGAATAAAGTTATTACTTAAACAAAAAATGAATACGCTTGGCCAATATTAAAAAAATGGAAAATTTTCTACTAATTTTTTTAGGTAATATGATATCTTTTTTTGAATTAGTTTTTATAAAAAAATACTTCATTGATCTGTGGAGGGTCTAAATTCTTTTTACAAATAATGTGTATTTTTTTAACGCTCGTCAAATAGAAAGGAATCTTGTTAAATTTTTTTTTTTCTCTATAATTTGTTAGTTAATTAAGCTGAAACCAGATGGACAAAAATATTTTTTTTCTACTCGCGTAGGCTTTTTGAATTTTTTATTTTTATTTTTATAAACAAGATTCAGTGATGATGAAAAACAAAAAAATAACAAAAATGTAAACTTGAAACTCATACTGTATGAGTGAGTGTACAGTAAGAGTTATTGTGTAATTAAAGAGTAGTTCAAAAAGCGAACTTTAGTACACATTTTAGTTGTTATTTCTATTGTTAGTTTTTGGAATTTTTTTTTTTTTTAATGATGCCTATTATAATATATTTATTATTTTGAAAATAAAATGTAATATTGCTCTTTGCAGTTCAAACGAAATATCACTTTAATTGAACTAGCAATTTATATTAACAAGGTAAATATAAAATTTAACAGTTTAATTGTCATGTATATTTTAAAGTACGCAACAGTATAAACAAGACAAAAGTAAATTAACAGTTCATTAATTATATGTTTTAAACTAAATCAACGGTATAAACTATCACAATGTTATATAAAATAAATTTAAAGTTTAATTATGATACATTCGACAAACTTAGTAATGACATGAACATGATGGCTTTAATTTATACATTTTAACTAAATTAACGATATAAACAATTATATCATTAATAAAAATAAATTAAAAATTCAATTATGACAATATGGACAAATTTAACAATGATATGAATGATGACAAATGAATTATACTCAACGTCATATGCATAAAAAATTAAGATAACGATATTAACCGTCGATGTGGAAAAACAAACTAAAACTCACCAAAAAAGCAAATATCTTCTTATCCTTTAAAAAAAACAAAATATCTTCTTCAAAATCTTAAATAATTGGCAAACTAAAATAATATTATAAAAATTATATCATAAACTACTCAAATAGCATTATTGTACACTACAATAAATGATGAATTATATGAATTACTATTAGCTGAACGTTGTGATCAAACACAGAATAAGACACAAATATCTTATAAGGAATAAGTCTTATATGTGGGTCTTAGTGTGCACATAGACTTATTGGAGTTACAATAACAATATTGCTTAATATAATAAATGATAAATTAAATGAGTTACAATGATAACCCTAAATGTTTGGAGTTGAAAAGGAGCTAAGTTGAACCGAGTAATAAGTTTTTTAAATTTGACTTAGCCTCGTTTGGGAACAGAGTATTTTAGTAACTTTTTTGTTTTTGACTACAATATGAGGTAAAAAAAACTTGTATGTTTGGAATAATTTTTTGTTTTTTACGAAAAGATGTGTAAAAGGTAGAGAGAAAATAGAATATTTGACTTTTTGGTATAAGTTATAGGTTTTTTGATTTTTTTAATAACTTTTTGATTTTTAGACTAAAATTATTACTTCTCAAACGAAAAAGTCTAAAATTTTCAAATATATTTAAGCTTTGATTGTTTAAGCTTTGAACTGTTCTCAAATGAATTTTAATCAAATTGAACTAAAGTACCTTAATTTTTTTATCGTGTATGAAAGTTATTGAAGTCAGATTAAATCAAACTCAGAAAATTAACGATTTTAAAATTTTCATATAATAATTAAATCTTAAATAAGTTTTAAACCACCCAAATACAATTCGAATTCGAATTCGCATAGTTTAATTCATTTTGCTACACTGTCACTTCCAAAAAATGAACAAGGAAAAAAAAAAGGGAAAATTTTAGAAAATTTTGAAAATAACACACTTCCAAGAAATCGAAATCAAAATCAAAATCAAATTATAAGAATCTATATACAATTGCCTCTTAGTAATTGCATATCATAAATTGGATACAAACAAATATAATTTTAAAAAAAAAAAATAGTTGAGAGCACGTGCTCTAATAGCATTACTAATGATGTGACAGTGGGCCCTACCGCCCACTGCCTATGTCTTGTTTTTGTTTTTTTTTTTTGGCATTCCCAATACGTTAGTGCTATTAGTGGTATGAATCATTGTTGTTAAAAAAAAAATATAAATTGTACTGACATTCCGAAGGTTTGAAGAAATATAACAACTCTTATAATTTTAATATAATTATATTAAGTTTTTTTAAAATTTTAATTTGTATAATATTTAATTTATTTTTCATCATAATCTGTTAGTCAAATGATAGAAAAAAAAGGATATATATATTTTTTATTTTACAATGGAAACTATAATTTGGGAACATACTATTTTATTAATTTTTTAAAATATTTTTTTAGGCTAAAATTTGTATGTTTGGAATAATTTTTAAATTTTTTTATGAAAAGATGTGCAAAAAGTAGAGAAAAAAGATAATTTTTTTTTTTTGGGTATAGTTTGTTAGCTTTTTAGCTTTTTTAATAATTTTTTGATTTTTAAGCTAAAAAGTAATGTTTCCAAATAAGACCTTAATTTATTTTTTCTTATTTATCATTGTCTCTTTATATCATTTGCAATAGCTTTGATTTATTTGTCTTTAAGAGAGATTAGTGCAATAAGTCTAGGCACACAAAGACTAAGCATAGAATATGATACATATATGGAATAGATCATATATTTAGGTCCCACATGATATGGGACTCATTTCATGGACTCACCTATATATGTGTTCCCCATAATGCGACATACATGTAGGATTTATTCTATATATGTGTGTCATTCTATATTTAATATTTGTGTTCTTAAAATGAACTCTGTAACGCCCTCAAAATAAACTCATAATCATACATTCAGGATACAAGAAAGAGATATCATTTTCCCAACATCAGAGTATTCTTACAAGAGATATTACATGTTGACAACAAAAAATAAATGCCCTATAGGCTTACAACTTTCCAAGTCAACACTTGGGTTCAACAAAAATAGAGTTCTAACTCTTTACACAAAATAAGCCTTCTGCTTCTACAACCTCCCAGGCTACGTCCTTGGAGGTAGCATATCACCTACACCTGAAAATGATGTCCCATATAGGGTGAGCCAACACCCAGTAGAGATATGCTAAACATAATATGAGCAATAATTAAAATATTAGCATTTGATAAATGTTTAACTCATATAAACTAACATACAGCACAATCCAAATCCATGACAAGTATGTCCATGATCCTTTCCAATATCAACAATTTAAATGAGATTAAAATTCATAATAAAACACTTCCATACTTCACAATTCACATGAGATAACAACTCATATTAAAACACTTCATACTTCATAAATAATATACAGATTTGCTGTATCAATGGAGTCCATCCCCCATCTCCTCCCAAATAAAATCCGGTTTAGGAGTACATCCTCTATCTCCTTCCAAACCGTGGAGTACATCCCCTATCTCCTCCTACACAATACAATGTATATAAACAATTATCATATACACGATCAATCAATACACAAATTCGATGTATTATTCCAACCGTCATATTCAATGACATATTCAACCGATTAGTTTTAATTCACCTAATCATCATGTAGTGTCTACAACAATCAAGACTATCATCCACCGATAGCCCAAAGTAATTATTTCTAAACAGATAATAAATGCATTAAACAGATAATGTATCAACAATTTCAAAGGTGAGTGATTAATCTGTCCAACTACACCATTTCATCTCATAACTACCCAATTTCATTATTTCCAACTCAATTTCATATTTCCATAACTTCCAAAATTTATTATATAAATTAATTTATCAAAAATTAGGATTTTTCTCCTCCCTTTTCCAATATTGACCCAAAGGCTCAAATATCATTACTAATCATCAATATCATCATTTTAAGACCCAAAATACACATGAATGAGTCATAATAACAAAACCCCTCTTTTACATCTTGAAACCCTAACACCCAAAATTACTCAACTCCAAAATTAAATCAAAATGACCAAACGTTTATGTCAAAGATTATAAAAATGAGTAGTTATCTCTACCTCAAATGAAGAGACTCAAAGAAGATGATGAAGAAACTCGGATGTGCTCCAAACCCACAATTTTTCGGATCAAAATGAAGATCAAGTGAAGCTCCACACTTAATACAAAGGAACTAGGGTAGAAGATCACTAGAACTAGATGTATTCATAGAGAGAAGATGTAGTCTAGAGAGAGAAACTCTCAAGTTATTCATTCAATGAATTTCATTAAATAAATTAATGTATTTCATACATTCATAATAGATACATAATGCATCTCTAAGATTCATTCATAATAAATCCATCACATTCAATGTATTAGCATTAGTCTTCTATACATTGTATATACAGGTGCATTCATCAATGATTAGTCACCATCTAATTGATGTACATGAATCTTACTTAATGAGATGAATCTAGTATAATCATGTATAAGCTTCGAAAAGTTAGAGAGAGAGAATGGCCCGAAAAAGTGATCCAAAAAGCTGTTTTTCGGATTGATATACAAACAGGTCCGCTTGAGCGTCAAGCCCAAAATCTGGACATTAACCCTTGGTTTCCAAACACAACCAACCTGTTTCAAACCTGCCCAATACGGCCCAAGACTCATATACAAAGAGTAAATGACGGAAACGGGAATAAAAGAACAACACATCCACGGAACTGAGTCCGGAATACAATTAAACAATGAAGGAAAAACCGGGATCGCTATAACCTCCCCTCCTTAAAGAATTTTGTCCCCGAAATTAGATAAATAAGTTTTAAAAATATGATTTCTCAATTCTCAACGATATTACAATTCAATATTTATCGACTTGACTTATTACCGATCGTTCCATCTCTTTTCATGAGGCAAATTACAACATATGTTACAACATGTGTCTATCAACATGCATTCCCTTGAAATTCACAAATTTCAATACAAGTTTTCCACAGTTCAATTACATATTCAATGCCAACAATGTATTTGCATTTCTAAAACAGAATTAACACATGCAATGTTAAAATAAACTTCCATTTCCGGACCATATTCAATGGCTATAACATTTTCACAATCTAAAACATATATAATGTTTCTAGAATCCATTCACAAACAAAATTCCCAATACATGGTTAATCATTAACAAACAAGTCCAGGTATTTCCCACAGACCTCTAACTCACGTTCCCAAGTGGCTTCTTCCACTCCGTGATGCTTCCACAAAACTTTTACCAAGGGTATCGTCTTGCCTCGCAAGACCTGATCTCGCCTATCCAAGACCCGTACCGGTCTCTCCTCATACGAGGGATCCTCATCTATCTCTAAGTCGGTCCAATCCAATACATGCGACGGATCCGGCTTGTACTTCCGAAGCATACTAACATGAAACACGTCATGTACTCTGGACAACTGCGGCGGTAAAGCTAAACGATATGCAACCTCCCCAATCTTCTCAAGGATCTTAAAGAGACCAATAAACCGAGGGGACAACTTCCCACTCTTACTAAACCTCATCAAACCCCGCCTTGGTGATATTTTCAAGAAGACATGATCACCCACCTCAAATGCCAAAGTCTCCTCCTACGGTCGACATAACTCTTTTGGCGACTCTGGGCTGTAACAAGCCTCTTACAGATAAGCTCAACTTTCTCCGTCGTTTCCCGTACCAACTCCGGGCCCAACAAAGGTGCATCACCCACCTCGGCCCAACATACTGGAGACCTACACGGTCGGCCATACAAGGCCTCAAACGGTGCCATACCGATACTCGATTGGTAATTGTTGTTGTAGGCAAACTCCACCAAGGGCAAGTGCCTCTCCCACAACCCACTAAAGTCAAGGACACAACCTCGAAGCATATCCTCAAGAATCTGAATAGTACGCTTGGACTGCTCGTCAGCCTAAGGATGATAAGCCGTGCTAAAGGTCAATTTGGTGCCCAAGGCACTCTGCAAACTCTGCCACAACCTAGCAGTAAAACGCGGATCTCTATCTGAGACGATCGACACTGGGACCCCGTGCAACCTCACTATGTCCCGAACATACAAGTCGGCAAGATGATCTACTGAATCTCTCACGCGCATAGGGATAAAGTGCGTCGACTTAGTCAACTGGTCTACAACCACCCAAATAGCATCACTACCTCGCTGAGTCCTCGGAAGACCTACAACAAAGTCCATCGTGACATGCTCCCATTTCCACTCGGCAATAGGCAAGGGTTGTAACAACCCCCTGGCCTCTGATGTTCGGCCTTCACTTGCTGACAAGTAAGGCATTTCGATACAAAAACTGCCACATCTTTCTTCATACCTCGCCACCAAAACTGGTGACCCAAATCACGATACATCTTAGTGCCTCCCGGATGCACCGCAAGGCGTGAATGGTGAAACTCTCGGAGTACTTCCTCTCGGTAAGACTTCGGCACAAACAAACGGTCTTAATATCTCACACTCAGGTCGGGATACACAGTCAAACCCTTCTCAACCTTCCCACTGGAGATCTTCTCCTGGAGGGATTCTACCTCAAAGTCACCTCTTTGTGCCTCTGACACTCGATTCTCAAGTGTAGGCTGCGCAACTACAGAAAATGAGGCTGCAGTCTCAACAGATTCACCCAAAAGCAAGTCAAACTCGCCAAGTGCACCCAACATCTCTCACTCCCGGATGGCTATACAATCTATATCACTAATGGATTTCCTACTAAGGGCATCGGCCACAACATTGGTCTTTCCCGGATGGTAATGCAACTCGAAATCGTAATCCTCGATAAACTCCATCCACCCCCTCCGGCTCAAGTTCAAGTCTCTCTGTGTAAACATATACTTCAGACTCTTATGATCCGAGAACACCTCGAATCTTTCACCATACAGGTAGTGCCTCCAAATTTTCAAGGCAAAAATTACAGCTGCTAACTCTAGGTCATGTGTAGGGTAATTCCTCTCGTGTATTTTCAACTGCTGCGAGCCATAGGCTACCACTTTCCCCTCTTGCATCAGCATACAACCCAAACCCTCTCGTGGGGCATCACAATAAACCGCATAACCCAAACCTCTCTCCGGAATAATCAACACTGGAGTGGTGGTAAGTCTAACCTTCAACTCTTGGAACGACTTTTCACAAGTCTCATTCCACACAAATTTGACCCCTTTCCGCGTCAATCTAGTCAACGGCGAAGCTAGCCTGGAGAAAATCCTTCACAAAACGACGGTAATACCCAGCTAATCCCAGAAAACCTGCGGATCTCAAAAACACTCTTAGGTTGTGCCCAATCTTGCACTGCCTCTAGCTTGCATGTATCAACAGACACCCCCTTTCCTCCGGAGACTACATGGCTTAAGAACTTGACCTCTCTTAGCCAAAAACTCATACTTCCCAAATTTAGCGTATAGCTTATGGGCCCTAAGCAACTCAAGTACCACTCTCAAGTTTTTCTCATGCTCCTCCTCCGAAAGTGAATAAATCAGAATGTCGTCTACGAAGACGAGCACAAAATGATCTAAGAATTCCCGAAATATCCAGTTCATCAAGTCCATAAACACTGTTAGTGCATTGGTGAGCCCAAAAAGGCATCACCAGAAACTTGTAGTGGCCATTACCGCGTACGGAATGCCGTCTTCGGAATATCCTCCTCCCTGACCCTCAACTAGTGGTAACCCGATCTCAAGTCTATCTTAGAGAAATAACGGGACCCCTTCAACTGAGTCAAACAGATCATCTATACGGAGCATAGGACATTTATTCTTAATCGTAGCCCGATTTAATTTCCGATAATCGATACAAAATCTCAAGGCACCATCTTTCTTTTTAGCAAAGAGGGCCGGTGCTCCCTACGGGCGAAACACTAGGACGAATAAAGCCCTTATCTAGCAACTCTTAGGGTTGAATCTTCAACTCACTCAACTCGGCTAGGGCAAAACGGTAAGGTGTTCATGGAAATCAGTGCCGTGCCAGGCACTAAGTCAATAAAGAACTCGATCTCTCGATGGGTGTGGCAAACTAACAAGATCCTCGGAAAAGACGACTGAGTACTCACGAACCACTGTCGGCAACTTAATCTGGATCTCATCACACTCACTACTCATAAGGCTAGCGAGAAGACCACTAAGCTCACTTCGCGCTTCGTGGATCATACACCGGTGGCAAAACACTACCAACCCGATCCCCCCAAGAAATGAAAACAATCCCCGCTCAAGGTACATACTGTGACCCTCTGGCGGTAACAATCAATAACAGCCCGGTATGACGATAACCAGTCCATACCCAAAATTACATCAAAACACGACATTGCCATAACTACAAAAAGAAAATGGGAAGTCGGCGATCAGCTATCTCTATATCGCACCATCTACAACCTTGTTTCAAAATCAACTCACCCCCAACAGGTGACACAACAAAAATAGGAGATGCTAACTGGGCCAACTCCAAACCTAAAACAGATGCAAATGCAGCAGATATAAAAGAATTGGAATGCACCCGTATCTATAAAAAACCGAAGCTATTTCACTTCACGTCCTAATACTTGGACAATAATAATTCATTCCATGTAAGCACATAATCACATAAGCACTTACGAATTTCATTTCCGGATAATGATAGTCCCGTGGCGTTGCTAGAGTTCCGGTTAGAAAACATCATTGATCAAAGTGCTTTTCAAACAAGACTCACAGAAACCCAATGATCCAATCAACATCCTAGAAACTAAATCCCACACCCAAGTAGTCACATAAGCATGTTATCAGATAACACACGTAATATCACACATAAGTCTCTAGCAAGCGAGACAAACCCATTGTGGTATTAACCACTTCCCCACGTACCCCAAAGTATTCAAACCCGGTACGCTCTGATACCAAGTTGTAACGCCCTCAAAATAAACCCATAATCATACATTCAGGATACAAGAAAGAGATATCATATTCCCACATCATCAGAGTATTCTTACAAGAGATATTACATGTTGACAACAAAAATAAATACCCTATAGGCTTATAACTTTCCAAGTCAACACTTGGGTTCAACAAAAATAGAGTTCTAACTCTTTACACAAAAATAAGCCTTCTGCTTCTACAACCTCCCAGGTTACGTCCTTGGAGGTAGCATATCACCTTGCACCTGAAAATGATGTCCCCATATAGGGAGTGAGCCAATGGCCCAGTAGAGATATGCTAAACATAATATGAGCAATAACTAAAACATTAGCATGTTGATAAATGTTGAACTCACATAAACCAACATACAGCTGTAACAAGCCCGTGGGGGGACCTCGCTACAGCTCGGACTCGATTTGTGTCACGGCTCTAAATCTTGAACCAAAGAGTCCAAATTCGGCAAATCGTTTTGAGAAAACGGATTTTTGAAAGAAATGCCAAACATGGACTGCTTTGCCAGATACAGAGTCGCCACCTAAATATTTTATTTTGGGAAAATTTAGGAAACCTTGACTCGTTGCCTAAGGCCACGTGTCCGTCATCACCAAAGTTGCCTCGGCTCTGGGAACTTGGGTACGATTGGGGAAGGTCACTTCGTGAGCACCCCCCGCTCGCCTGATCAAAGATCGGCCCTCTACTAACCATAGATATCTTGTTTTGAAAAACATTATGTGCTCTTATTCCGGTTATTAGCCTAGATTTACTATGTGATGCGCACAGCATACAAGTATAGACTGGATCGCCTGATTTGGAACAAAACATTTCATGTTTATTTTTGAAAGGGGTTTGCTACTCGCAAGTAGGCTTTAAAATGCAGACTTTACCACCCTCGGGTGGGCTTAGAAAAACATTGTTTTGCCACTATCTAGTGGGCTTAAAACTCACAGTCAATGCATTATTCCAATTCAGATAACCCAACCTTCACCCACAGGCATTCAAGCAGGTATATCACATAAGCATATAGTCTCATGGTAAGCATTGCTATCATGGCAGTCACTTACACGCATGCAAGGATGCTAAAGCATAAAACTTACCGAGTACTCCAAGCCAAAACAGAAGCTGATTAGAAATCATGCATGATCCTAACTATACAGAAATGCCTAATGCAACACATGCAAAAATGCAACTATAGCAGGCTCGGCTATTCTAAACATGGCATATGAGATGCAACAGCTAACAAGTATTCAACTCGGAATTGAAATACAAATGCAGTTAGTATGATGCGCCGAACCCGGTGCACGCAAAACAGATGAATGAATGCAAACATGCTGTCATACTGTTATGCTAATTGAAAAATGCCCTAATCTAAACCATCATAAGCTAGTAAATAAAAGGGAGAAAGACGTGGGGTTGGAAGACATACATCACACACAACGCACACTTATTACAGTTATGCCCCTCGCGCAGAGGGTCCGAATTAAATAATACAGTCCCGAATAAATATAGTCCGAATAAATACAAAACCCTAATTAATTAACAAATTTTAACTAGGAAAGCTATAAATTGGCATGCAAGCCAGGGACTAATGCCTCGACTCTGCTCCGGGTGATAAATGATGCATGTTCGGGTTGCTTGGCGCGGAAATCCATTGCGATGCCCCAATTAGCCTCTGTTTGCAATTGATGTCGGAATGCTGTGCAAGGCTTTTGAAAGCTGCTGACTTCTGATTTGCTGCAATACAGGAGCAGGAAAGAGGCATAGCAATGTATTTTCACATATGTATGCATGTCTCGATCCTCGTGCTACCAATCACGCATATCGATGCATGATGGCCGAGGAGTCGAATTACACAACTCAATATGGAATGAATGCACATGAAAACACAACAAAACCTAAACTCCATCATGAGTGATCCGGAGTGTCGACGACTGGGGAATTGAGACACGTTCCGTCACTCGAAGTACGAAACGTCCCTCGTTTCCCGTGCTCGGGCTAACCCCTATCCCAAACACAATGCAATATGCATGACATGCATGAATGCAATTAAGATACAACCTAACATGCACAATGCTATGAAATGGCATACACGATGCAAGAGGTGACATGGCATACACAATGCGTTAACATACAACCGAGCATACACAATGCTATGAAATGAAATGACATACATAATGCATAATGGACTTACACCAACACAAGTGGACCTCAGCCACACTCACATAGGAGGCCATTAGATGAAAATGAGACACTCGAAATGCGCGCACACATGCACGCGAACCGAGGACCGAACCTAAGGCACAAATGCCACTCTAACAAAGCATGGCAAGACATGGAGTATGGCATACAAATATGTAAATTTCAGTGTTGAAAAATGATGCTAAACAACCCCGAATCATAGAAACATGGCACCCGATGCATGGAATAAGACCCGAAACATGAAATTAGGTACATGGAATGACCTATGGCTATGCAAAGCATGCATTATTTGAACATGAAGTGTGAAGAAAGAATCAAGACAGTCCCAAAACAAGCATATTTACAGTTTTAAGCAAGGCCAAACAGTGAACACAAATAGGACTAAGCTAGCATGCAAAAATGGCCCCGAAAGAGAGATAATGAAGCAAGTAGCAGTTGCTGGCCCTAAATGGCAAAGAGCCCTCAAAAAAGTTGAAGAGGGGCTCAAAATGAAGCACTTTACAGTTTACATCAAGTCACGAAAATAAACACAAGCAGGCCTAAAACATTATGTAAGAAAAAGGCCAAAAGAGGGACAAAGAAGCAAGTGATGGCTGATACCTTCAAACAGGGGAGGGCCCTTCAACAAAGTTGAAGAGGGGCCCAAAACATGGTATTTTACAGTTAGTGACCAAACCCAAAACAGTGCACATGCAAGCTTAAAATACTATGCAAAATAAGGCATAAAAGAGAGTTATAACACGAAGAGCAAAAAGAAAGCCTCAAACAACAAAAGACCCTTGATCAAAAATGAAGAGGGGGTCAAAATAAGGCTATTTACAGTTCGGACCAGAGCCCAAAAATACAAGCACAAGGGGCTAACAAAACATGCAAAAATAAGGCCAAAAGAGGGGTAAAGAGGCAAGTGACAAAAGGAAGCCTCAAACAGTGAAGAGCCCTTCAACAATGTTGAAGAAGGGCTCAAAAAAAGCCACTTTATAGTTTATAACCAAGCTCAAAACAGTTTACAAATAGGCCTAAAATATTATGCAAGAAAGAGGCATATAAGAGAGGTAAAGAAGCAAGTGGTAGCTAGAGACCCTAAACAGGGAAGGACCCTTAATCAAACATGAAAAGGACCTCAAAACATGATTATTTTCAGTTAGTGTCGGAGCCCAAAAATGTAAGCAAGTATGGCTTAGAAAGCATGCAAAATAAGCTTAAAAAAGAGGGAACATAGCTCACCCTTGAAGACTATGTCTTTGACAACTCTTGGACCAAGAAATGATGCTCCTAGCCTCTGAAAGATCCTCCAAGCTGCTGGAATGGAGTAGGGATTGGTTGGCTTGGAGATGGAGTAGAATAGGTGTAGGATTTGAGAGGTTTTGAGGGTTGAAGTATAGAGAGAGAGAGATACAATGTAGGAGCTCCAAACCAAAATTTCTAACCCTTTGAAAGGGAGCTGGAGGGCCTGGTTATATAGGCAAAGGGGTGGAAAAGAGGGGGAAAAATAGGGGGGAAAACCAATTCAAGTTTCCCCCCCAAAAGGCCAAACCCTCGGACATGGGTGAAGTGCAAAACAAAATACATGGCTGGAACACACTTGGGACAAGGATCATGGCCGGCCAGCTCAAAAGGGCAAAAAAGGCCATTCACCAAATAGGTGGCCGGCCTGCTAGATTTTCTGGCCGGCCTGCTACTTTTCAGAACAAAAAATGGTTCTACCGGAAAGAAAGGTGGCCGGCCAGTGATTTGGAAGTCCAATGGTAGCCATTCAAGTGTCCAAATTGAAGCCCCGGAAGTTATCTTTCCAATGGCGCAAACCTTGCATCAAAATTCCTCCTGTGGAAAAAGTTATGCCCTTTTTGGTAAAGCCGCGCAGATTTCGGTCCAACCGGAGTGATGCCCTACTTCAATCAACTATATCTCCCCCGTCCGGAATTGGATTTAGGAGATTCTTGAGTGAAAAATGAAGCCCCGAAAGTGTTATTTCCAACGGTGGTGGCCTCATAGCTTGATTCCAAGTATGCAAATGAATAGGCCCGATTTGGCAAGGGCTGCTCGACTCTTTCTTAACGGTTCATGGCCATTTTCTCCCCCAACTGGATTTCTTCCCTTTTCTCCTCTTTTCTTCAACTCCAAACCCCTAAGTAAGGTGTTTTGAAAGATTTTTCAAAGATTTCATCTCTCTTTCATTCATTTCTACTTTGTCCTTGCTCGGTTTACCGAAATGCGCAACATTTAACAAAATACGAGCCTCGGAACATCGTAAAAACTTTATTTCAAAAACGTTTTGAAAGAGAGGGTTTTAAGTTCTAAAATCTTTTGATCAAGATTGTTTTGGTCCAAAAAGGGGTATGAAGTTGAGCTTTGACTCTCTTATTGCCGAAGAAACTGAACCTTTGCTCTGCACATCTTTCAAAACCATCAGTCGCGTCCAAGTCTTAAAGGTGGTCAAAAATGGGGTGTCTACAACAGCACAATCCAAATCCATGACAAGTATGTCCATGATCCTTTCCAATATCAACAATTTAAATGAGATTAAAACTCATAATAAAACACTTCCATATTTCACAATTCATATGAGATAACAACTCATATTAAAACACTTCATACTTCATAAATGATACACAGATTTGCTGTATCAATGGAGTCCATCCCCCACCTCCTCCCAAATAAAATCTGGTTTCGGAGCACATCCCATATCTCCTCCCAAACCGTGGAGTACATCTCATATCTCCTCCTACACAATACAATGTATATAAACAATTATCATATACACGATTAATCAATACACAAATTCGATGTATTATTCCAACCGTCATATTCAATGACATATTCAACCGATTAGTTTTAATTCACCTAATCATCATGCAGTGTCTACAACAATCAAGACTATCTTTCACCGATAGCCCAAAGCAATTATTTCTAAACAGATAATAAATGCATTAAACAGATAATTTATCAACAATTTCAAAGGTGAGTGATTAATCAATCCAACTACACCATTTCATCTCATAACTACCCAATTTCATTATTTCCAACTCAATTTCATATTTCCATAACTTCCAAATTTTATTATATAAATTAATTTATCAAAAATTAGGATTTTTCTCCCCCCTTTTCCAATATTGACCCAAAGGCTCAAATATCATTACTAATCATCAATATCATCATTTTAAGACCCAAAATACACATGAATGAGTCATAATAACAAAACCCCTCTTTTAGATCTTGAAACCCTAACACCCAAAATTACTCAACTCCAATATTAAATCAAAATGACCAAAAGTTTATGTCAAAGATCATAAAAATGAGTAGTTATCCCTACCTCAAATGAAGAGACTCAAAGAAGATGATGAAGAAACTCGGATGTGCTCCAAACCCACAATTTTTCGAATCAAAACGAAAATCAAGGGAAGCTCCACACTTAATACAAAGGAACTAGGGTAGAAGATCACTAGAACTAGATGTATTTATAGAGAGAAGATGTAGTCTAGAGAGAGAAACTCTCAAGTTATTCATTCAATGAACTTTATTAGATAGATTAATGTATCTCATACATTCATAATAGATACATAATGCATCTCTAAGATTCATTCATAATAAATCCATCACATTCAATATATTAGCATTAGTCTTCTATACATTGTATAGATAGGTGCATTCATCAATGATTAGTCACCATCTAATTGATGTACATGAATCTTACTTAATGAGATGAATCTAGTATAATCATGCAAAAGCTTCGAAAAGTTAGAGAGAGAGAATGGCCCGAAAAAGTGATCCAAAAAGTTGTTTTTCGGACTGATATACAAACAGGTCCGCTCGAGCGTCAAGCCCAAAATCTGGACATCAACCCTTGGTTTTCAAACACAACCAACCTGTTTCAAACCTGCCCAACACGACCCAAGACTCATTTACAAAGGGTAAAGGACGGAAACGGGAATAAGACAACAACACATCCACGGAACTGAGTCCGGAATACAATTAAACAATGAAGGGAAAACCAGGATCGCTATAAACTCACTCTATATGAATCCCACATGATGTGAGACCTAGATGTAAGACCTACTATATATATATATGTGTCATATTTTATATTTAGTGTTTGTGTTTTTACTATTGCTTAAGATTAGTGTAAATATTTTTTTATTTTTTTAAATGAGTAAGTGTGAAGACAAAAAAAAAAAAGAAAAAAGACAAAAGGGTTGGAGGAGTAACTGATGATGAATGAGCTTACACACACATATATCGTGTGCTTCGAGTTTGAACGGAGATAGACACGAAGGAGGGAAAAAGCATAGCGATAAAGAACTTCGGCTCGAACCCGAGAGAGAGAGAGAGATACTGCCATTGAAGGACAAGAGCTTTTTTTTGAATTCTTCTCGCTTCAATTCTATTCTTTCTGGTATAATCTCTTATGCCCATTTGTTTTTCTTGATTTTGTGTGAAACTTTTGGATTATTAATCTAGTTTGATTGCTTAATTTCACGTGTCAGTGATCCTTTTCAATTCCTTTGATTTTAAAACCCTTTTATTTTAATTGAAAACTTGTATCCATGCTTGTTGTTTATCCAGTGTTTTTTCGTATCTGTGATTGTTCATTTTCAATCAATCTATCTAAATTTGCCCCTTTTTTGGGTTTCTGATTTTTGCTTGCTTGTGGATGATTTTTTTTTTTTTTAAGGCGTTGACGTGGCATGAATTGATTAAAACATGAATCATCGATGATTTCTTTCTATCCCTAATGAAGAAGTAATTTTGGGATGTTACATTTTCTTTTTTCTCTTAGCGTTTTTGTTGATGATCAACATTTTCTGTAGCCATTCTTATAGCCAAATCTGTAAAATATTTATTAAAAAAATAAAACCCAGCTTTTGCCACCCTCCCATCCCTCCTAATCACTGTAAACTTGTGTCATGTGCAGACTCCTTGTTTACTTGACTCAAATCTTCTTCTTTAATATACATAAACTATATTAAGGTCAAGTTTGGCATAATCTAAAAAAGTCAAAAAATCAAAAAGTCACTATTCTATTTAAGTCACATCATCTTATTTAAATCACATCATCTCTCTACCACATCACTCCAACCCATATTTCACATTTTTTCATAAAAAGTCAAAAAATACACTTACTTAGATCATTCCAAACAATTACTAAATTTGGGTTGGCAATCAACGAGACAAAAGTAAATTTGACATTAAACAGTTAATTAATTATATGTTTTAAATTAAATTAACGGTATAAACTATTACAGTGCTGTAAAAAACAAATTTAAAGTTTAATTATGACAAATTCGACAAACTTAGTAATGATATGAAACATGATGGCTTTAATTTATACATTTTAACTAAATTAACGGTATAAACAACTATATCATTAATAAAAATAAATTAAAAGTTCAATTATGACAATATCGACAAATTTAACAATGATATGAATGATGACAAATGAATTATACTCAGCTGTCATATGCATAAAAAACTAAGATAACGATATTAACCGTCGATGTGGAAAAACAAACTAAAACTCACAAAAAAGCAAATATCTTCTTATCCTCTAAAAAAAACAAAATATCTTCAAAATCTTAAATAATTGGCAAACTAAAATGATATTATAAAAATTATATCATAAACTACTCAAATAGTATTATTGCACAATACAATAAATGATGAATAATATGAAATACAATCAGCTAAACGTAGTGATCAAATACAAATACAGAATAAGACACAAATATATATCTTATAAGGGATAAATCCTACATACGAGTCTCAATGTGCACATAGACTTATTGGCGTTACAATAACAATATTGCTTAATATAATAAATGATGAATCTAATGAGTTGCAATGATAACCTTAAATGTTTGGAGTTGAAAAGAAGCAAAATTAACGGAATAATAAATTGTTTAAATTTGACTTAAAAGTTTAAAATTTTCAAAATATATTTAAGCTTTGGTTGTTTATTTTTTGAACCGCTCTCAAATGAATTTTAATTAAATTGAACTCAAATACCTTAATTTTTTATCGTGTAGGAAAGTTATCGAACTTAGTTTGAGTCAAACTCAAAAAATTAAGGATTTCAAAATATATTCAAATTTAATTTATTCATATAATAATTAATCTTAAATAAGTTTTTCACAACCCAAATACAATTCGAGTTTGAATAGTTTAATTCGTTTTGTTACGCTGTCACTTCCAAAAAATGTAAGAAAAAAAAAAAAAACTTTTAGCAAAATTTTGAAAATAACACGATTCCGAGAAATCAAAATCCAATTGTAAGAATCTATATGCAATTGCCTCTTAGTAATTGCATATCATAAATTGAATACAAAAAAAAAAAAAAAAAAAAAAATAGTGTGTTTAGTTTCAGTTTTCTGAATTCATTTATTTAAAAGTTGAGTTTTTTTTTATTTTTCGTGTTTTTTTGTTTGTAGTGAATATTTTTAAATTTTAAGTATTTATTTTTATTTTTTTAGATGCACCTTACTTAGATGTATTTAAAAAGTAAAATATTTGTGAAAAAAATATTTTAAAAAATTAATAAATACACAAAAATATGAAAAATATAAATTTTTGTATTTTTTGTATTTAGTGCTTTTTTAAAATATTTTTTTCATGAAAATTATACTTTTTAAATGTATTCATATTAGGTGTGTTTAAAAATTTAAAAAATTGCTTAAAATATTTTTAAAAATCAATAAAAATAAAAAAATACGAAAAATAATAAAGTAGAATTTTCTAAAAAGTGTTTTAAAAACACTGGAAACAAACATGGTGGATCTTATACGGAAAACATGGTAAATTGTACTGACATCCTGCGGCTTGAAGAAATATAACAAATCTTATAATTTTAATATAATTATATTAAGTTTTTTTTAAAAAAAAATTAATTTATATAATACTTTAACTTATTTTTCATCATAATCCGTTAGTCAAATGATAGAAATTTTTTTTGATATTTTTATTATTATTTTACAATGAAAACTATAATTTTTCTTATTTACCATTGTAACTTTATATCATTTGTAATAGTTTTGATTTATTTATTTTTAAGAGAGGTTAGTGCAATAAGCCTATGTACGTAAACACAAAATGATATATATATATATATATATGAGATAGGTGTAATATATAAGTCTCATATTATGTAGGACCCATTTCATAGACTCCCTAATGTAGGTATTCGACATGATGTGGCCTACATATAGGACCTATTCTATGGGGTCTTTTGGAAGGGGGAAAAAAAAAAAAAAAAGTCAATTTTTGGCTTTTTATTCATTTTAAGTCATATCACCTTTTACATTTTTTATTCATAAAAGGACAAAATAGATTAAAAAAATCAAAAAATTAATTTTTTACCAACTTTTCAAAACACCACTATTTATGTATCTCATATTTAGGGGTTGTTTGAGGTGTCCTAAATAAATGCACTTTTTATCTTTTTGAACTAAAAAGTTGAAAAAAATATGGATGTTTGGATTAATTTTTTGTCTTTTTATGAAAAAATGTATAATAAAAAATTGTATAAATAAAGTGTATAGTGGAAAAAAGATGATTGATTGTACGGCTCTCCTGCAGCTTGCCCAGCATGTCTCCACAGAAATAATTACCGCCTTCGGGGCAAATAACTTTTCGACAGTGATGGTTGGTTCGTGGAGGCCACCATGGGTCCCATTTTAATAATTTGAACCGTTAATATGTACAACTTGTCGAGTATTATATGCTTGCAAAAAATCATGTTGATTGGATAACGATAGCTATATGATCGGATTAGTTTTTTTTAACAGTTAACTATCACACCATTCGTTTTGTTTATACAAAACTGATTTGATCATATAGTTAACGATATCCGATCAACGTGATTTTTTATAGACATATATTACTCGACGAGTTCTACATTAACGGTTCAGATTATTAAATGGGATCCATGGTAGCCTTCATGGACCGACCATCACTGTTCAAAAGTTACTTGTCCCGAAGAAGGCAATTTTTTTTTTGACCCCCAAAAAAGTGTATGATGGCCAGCTCAACGTGTCACGTTGCTCAGTGGATTTATATTATAAAAATATATAAAATATTTTTTTAATATAAATTTATTTGTAAATAGTAATGCCTTTTTTACTTTTTGTGTAACTTTTTGACTTTTTAGATTATATTTGACTTACCAAACCAGCCCTTGGTGTTTATGTTCCTAGAATAGACTCATCTCATATCTATCCCATATAATATGAGACTTATATGGAGGATCTACTCTATATACGTGTCACATTTTTATTAGGAGCTCAGATCCTCTCCTTGCAAGGCCTGCTTGCAAGGCTACGGGCAACGGTATAGATCAACCGTTGCCCATCCAACGGTGAAAAAAAAAAAAAAAAAAAAAAGAAAATTAAAATTTCACTTTCACTTTCTTCCCGCCCAAAACAAAACTCACCTCTCTCTCTCTATATAATAATTACATCGACTCCTCAAATCTCAAATCAAGTAAAAAAATGGCATTTAGAAGACACCCACATCCACTGCCACCGGATCCTTATGGTCTGCCACGGCCGCTGCCTCCGCCACCAGGTTTATACGGCCCATTGCCGCTGCCACATCGTCATCGTCCCGATTACTGGTCTCCTCCTCCTCTGCCTCTACCGCCACATCACCACCATGGACCACTCGGTTCGCCACCACCGCGTCCCGGTCCACCTCCGCCGCCGTATTTCGATCCCTACAGGCCACCCCCACCTTGGCATCGCCCTCCACCGCCTTACTAAGTCTCTGTACACCCACCTAGCTAATATATCCTCATGTGGGTTCATATCATCCGATCATTCTTAGTGGAAGAAAAATAGGTCGTGTGTTTTTGGTTCTTTCTCTATCTATGCACTTCTTGTTCTGTCCCCTTCTTAATAGGTATAAAAGTTTGGGGCATATATGACTGTTGTGAGTTTGGGGCAAAAAACCAAAGAAACAAGGAAAAACAGAGCAAAGGAAAATAAACCCATTTTTTTTTTCCTTTTTTTTTTCTTTTTCCTTCCTCTGTTGTGAGTTGTTCGAACAATCAATTGGATCAATTGACAGTGTTTATTTTTTCTTCTAATTCTCCTTGATCACTAATCAAAATGGACAAATATTGATTAATCAAGTTCTGTATTTAGTTCTCAATTGTGGAAATGACACTAAATTACAATTTTATTATCAGACAGTGAAGATTTTGTAACAAAAATTCTCAACTTTATTACAATTATTACAATTTCCAACTCATTTGGTGTATGAAAAACACCATCTTAGAAACATTTCTTCATTCAATTGGATTCACTGAGAGCTGGACATTTCTCCTTCAACACCCTTTCCCTTGCCTTAGTTTCCTGCACCATCATCATATGCAAATGTCAATTTCTATGTTTAGCTTAACAACCCAAGAGATGTTTCACTTATATCACAACATCTCACCATACCATTTTTACTTTCCCAGAAAATACAGCAAAGAAAGGAAAATTTGGAACTTTACAAAATCCCTTACACTCACAATTTTTTCTTTTTTTTTCTTTTTCCTTCCTCTGATGTGAAGAAATGGAGAGAGAGAGAGAGAGAGAGAGAGAGAGAGAGAGAGAGAAGAGATTGAATGAGGAAGACAGAGAAATGTGTACGTATATATATATATATATAAGTTAGGTTTGAAATCAGAATTTTCAAACTTCCCTCTATTTTTTTATTTTTTATTTTTATTTTATGGCCAGGGCCGTTGGATCTGTTTGGACAGATCTACACCGTTGCCCGTAGCCTTTTGCAAGGAGAGGATCTGGGCTCTTTTATTAGTGTCAGTGCTCTTGTTATTACTCGGATTAGCGTAATTTTTTTATTTTTTTATTTTAAATTTTAAGACAGAAGGGTTATTAATGGAGGAGTAACTGATGTGAACAAGCGTACATACTTATGATATGCTTCAAGTTTGAACAGAGAGACACGAAGGAGGGAAAAAGCATAGCGACGAAGAAGAGCTTTGGCTTGAACCCTAGAGAGAGAGAGAGAGAGAGAGAGAGAGAAAGAAACGGTCTGGGCGTATTGAATTGAAGTAGCAGAACGATGCCTTCGCTGGTCACCTTACAATTGAGTGTGGATGGGGTTGTCTGTATTGGAATGCAATTATGGTCTCGATTCCGAAGCACCCAGATTATAATAATCCTTACCTTCAATCACTTTCTCTCACAAAACCATCTGTAACTGGTTAGAGAGAGAAACACACACACAGACAATGAGAGAGAGAGAGAGAGAGAGAGAGAGGCAGAGAGTATTGCAATTGAAGGACGAGCTCTTTTTGAATTCTTCTCGCTTCAATTCTATTCTTTCTAGGATAATCTCTTATACTCATTTGTTTTTCTTGATTTTGTGTGAAGCTTTCGGATTATAATCTAGTTTGATTGCTTAATTTCATGTTTCAGTGATCCTTTTCAATTCCTTTGATTTTAAAACCCTTTTATTTTAATTGAAAACTTGTGTTTATGGTTGTTGTTTATCCAATGTTTTTTCGTATCTGTGATTGTTCATTTTCAATCAATCTATTTAAATCTTCCCCTTTTTTGGGTTTCTGTTTTTTTTCTTACTTGTTGATGTTTTTATTTATTTATTTATTATATATATATATTTTTTAAAGGTGTTCAGATGGCATGAATTCATTAAAAAATGAATCGTAGATGATTTCTTTCTGAGAGGGAAGATTTCCATCAGATAGTACGGTCGAGCAACAGTAACGTCCAGCGTTACGGACTTCACGGCGCCGAGCGGATTGGACGGTTGAAATGGTTGAGCGGCCTGGCTTGCGCGGGCGACGAGGTCAACCGGTAACCTCCCGAAGACCGAGCTGGAGGTCGCTCGTGCAGGGCGAAGTTCGCAGTGGAGATTGCAACCGAGCTGAAGGATTGACCGGGTTACGTGGAGGATGCAGCCAGGCCGGCATGCCTCCGGCCGTTCAGCCAAGGTGAAACGGTTGCGTGTGACCGAGATTGGAGATAAAACGGTTGGAGGCCGGCATGCCTCGCGACCGGTCGATCACGACGAACCGATCAAGGATGGCCCGGCATAGGTGGTTAATTTCTCGCCTGGTCCTAAGTTACAGGCCGGCGGTACGTAGCACGGTTAAGTGATGGCAAGTCTCCCAAGGGTTAAGCCGGTTATGGTACCCCGGTTAAGGGTGCCACCTGGGCCAATGGTGAGAAGGAGAGGACATCTGCTCCATGAACGCCTCAATACCGTTAGACAGTTCTGTATGTACTGGTGGAGGGACAAAACCTTTACACGCGTAAGGTGGTGAGAGGCGCGCGCTGCCACCTGTCCAGGGAAGGACAACAGAGGTAATGGGCGCACAACCTTGAGGCTGCATGGCCAGCCTAGAAAGGGGGGAGGAGACGAACGTTGGAGGTATGCGAACTCACTCTCACAAACATTCTCTCCTCATTGTCTTCTTCCTGAAATCTGACTTAAACGTCGGAGGGTCTTTCCGGCACACCACCGCCAGGCAACTCACCATTTTTGTGTTGCAGAGATAGACGCCGTTGACGGAAGCTTGACGTTCAAGGCGTACGGAGAGCAAAGGATTTTTCGCCCCCGTACACTTTCTATCTCTAATGAAGAAGTAATTTTGGGATGTTACGTATTCTTTTTTTCTCTTAGCATTTTTTTTTGATGATCAGCCATTTTCTGTGGCCATTCTTATATCCAAAATCTGTAAAATATTTATTAAAAAAATAAAACCCAGCTTTTGCCTCCCTCCCATCCCTGCTAATCACTGTAAACTTGTATCATGTGTAGACTCCTTGTTTACTTGACTCAAATCTTCTTCTTTAAAAAATATATATATAGAGAGAGAGATTAATTTATGCATGTGTCAATCTTCAAGCCTATTAATTGAAAATCACACATATACACTTGATTTGATGATTTAGTGGGATGCATCAATCTTCAAGTTTGGAAATCCAAAGATTAATGATACAAACATTTATGTCTTTGTGACAGCCACAAATTTTTCTTTTGTCTGACATCTTTATTTTCTCTCTTTATTAATCAACCATAGGTAACTAATTTTCGAGTAGGTAAACTGAACATCTCACATGTTTAACCAAGTATGCATCAATTCATTACTTTCCATCTTGTTGAGGGCCTGTGCACCTCTGGAGATTAGTCGGGCTTTGATCCGAACACCTAGTGCCAATTAAAAAAAGAAAAAAGAAAAAAAAAAGTTGACTGATAGATTTTTAAAATTTGCTGGATTTTTTCTCTGATGATTTATTTGCCTTGCAAGCATAAGGCGCCCATTTCTCATTTAAATTTTTATTTTTCTATATTCAAGATTAGATCATTGACAATAAAGAGGAAGGCCATCACTTCTTAAAACTTCTACTTTTGTTTGTGTGGTTGGGTGAGTGTACATGCTAATACATCAAATAATTGTTGATCACTCAATAAATAATTTACGATTGCAAACGTGAACCATTACATGCATCAAGGAATCAATTCCCTTATATTCATATGGCTTTGAGCCTATTGATGCATCAGTATTCTATGTCCGACTTGAGAAGAAGGAAAGAAAAATTTCCATCACGTGTCTAGAGTGTGTCCATGTCGAACAGGTGTTGGACACCGATACATAGGTGACCATGAAGAGGTGTTTGTGCTTCATAGTCAAGAAACAGCATGAGAGACCTAGCCTACAAAAAGAAATACTCTCACAATTCAAGAGGTTAGGTCAAAACTTGCAAAACACAAGACTCACAAAGTAAACACAACCTCTCACAACCTGAGAGGCTAGGGAGATAAACACACAAACCCCGCGTCTTTGTTTTGAGATATATGTTTGCTAGAAAGCTTTTGGCGGCTTTTCTTTGGGTTCAATAGAAAAATTTACCCCCACTTTCTCATGGGAAACTTTTAGGCTATGAATTTTCTCTACAAGCTTCCTTTTATTTTCAATCCCTAGATGTGGAAGTAGTGTGCATATTCTCATGAGCTCCAAGAAAACTCAATGGATTACTCACAATTTCCCTCTCACCAACCTCACTTAGCTTTGGCTCACATAAGGCATGACAATCCTTCCACTCATCAATTCCTGGAGGGAGCACTTCACAATCATTCTGTTCATCAAAGACACTAAAGGTGAACCTATTATCTCATTATTTACTTCCTTTTTGAACTGGCACCTTAAGAGTACTATTATTAACAATAATAATTAGCATGACCTAACTAGCTTTATATTTATTATTTGTTGTTTGTTGTGAAGCCTTTTCCTTATTGTTGTCGTTTATGTTATTCTTTTCTTTTTTATGGCCGTCCTTAAATTTGTTTAACCAAACGTGTAGTGAATATGTCAATCTTTAAGTTTGTAACAAGAATGGTGGATGCTTAGCCATGCATGTATAAATGATTGGCTGTTTGCATTGGTGTGTTCCTGTATTTGTGCATGCATAATGGGATCGTGGTGATCTAGTGAGACTATAACAGTCCATTGGCTTCCGTATAATGTTTCATTTAAAACTTTTAATTTGTTTCATGAATCTTTTCCTTGAAGATTCTAGGATTTGTACAATGGTTTTTATGGTAAAATCTTTGGCATCATTCAGGAAAGACGGTTCTCAATATAGATATTAGATGGTTCATGAGCAATTCTAAATCCATGCATGGTGATTCGAGAAAAAATTGAAAGTACTTGGGGGAGCTGAAACTTGTTATTGTTTTGTAGTTCTACGAATGAATGATTTTTGACAGTTACGGAGTTGTTCTTCATTCTCATTTTCCTCTTTCCTTTTATTTTTCTAATCATTTCACGTGTGTTCCAATGTCTAAGTTTGAGTTTTGTAAATGGTGGATGCTCTCACATCTTTTATTGATAGTTAAAAGGCCATGCATATATATTGCTGCTGGTTGTAAAGCCTTTCAAATTAGATGGTTGATACTCGTATTATATTAAAAGTTTTTCCTTTGATCATAACCGCCTCTCTCTCATTCTCTCCCTTTTTTTTCTATGTAGATCTTGTTTGTTTTATTTATTTATTTTTTAAAGTTAAATGATGCATGCTGTTCATTGTTATTATATTATTGGTAACTAAAAGATTTTTTTGTAAACTAAAAGATTTATTGTCGTTGGGCGTGCCTGGGGTATGCCCCTTGTAAACTTGTAAATTTCATTATTTTTATTTTATGACTTACTCACCAAAAAAAAAAAAAAAAAAGATTTTTTCGGAAACTCGTAGTTGATTAATATACTTGGTATATATTTTAGTATGTAATTATTATTATTCTTGCACATTGCTAAACATGTTACACGCTGCTGAAGAAAATTACTATAGATCCATTACTAATTCTAGTGGCTTGATTTAAACTTCAGTGGAAACATAAATTAGCCTTTATGGAACGTAAAAGCCACTCATGCAATTTTTATTATTCCCTGAATCAGTCTTCTAGGTTGGAAGAAAATATGGGAACCTTCGAGAGAAACACTTGCCAGAGAACTAAACCAGGAGCTGAACAAAACATTCAGTTCTCAAGCATGTCTTCCTCTTCGAATGTTGATAGCACTTCATAGTTCTTCCATACTTCTTATTGGATGTCTTCCAACTCTGGCAGTGCTTCATTTATTCCTCCAACTGTGATGCATTGTGGCAAGAAGACAACTGGAGATATATTGCTAGAAGTACCTCTGTGCAAAGTGTGCTAGTTCCTAATCCCGAGATGGGTATTACAAGCCAAAATGTAATGGCTTCAAGCGAATTTCCCGTGTACTACAGTTCTCAAAATGGATTTGCTGGTGCTGTCCATCTGTCTACTACTCCTAGGTTTCCCCCAATGAATTTGGTCGAAGAATATGAAGAGGGGTTGTCAAATTTTCTTCAGCCGGCCATTCTAAGCCCTGTAGATTCAATGATGATAGCAGAAGGACATAATGCTGCTGTCCCTTCAATTGTGCCTGCATTGGAGCAATTCAGTGCTGAGAGAGCTCTATTGATACTTGAAATTTACTTATTCCCTTCCTTATGGATGATGTTCTTGCTGTGTTGTTTGAGCTTTTGTTGATGCATCTCATAAACCACGATTTTCGTTTCAGTTCATGCATTTCTCTTATTGAATCTTTTATGGGATTATTATAGTTAAAGCATTAACAAATTATTTATTAAGAAGTGTACTTAATGAAAATATTTTGTTTTGAAGTCTGTATAGAAATTTATTCGTAGATTATAAAAAAAAAATATTAGTAAAAGTCATTTTTGTCCATATCTTGAGTTTCTCACTAAGTCAAGACAATGCTGCAACTCTCTTCCCTCTTTCTGAGTCTTAACCCCCTCCCTTCTTGTTGATCCAATCACTCCATCATATCACCTATTCAAGGAGCTGTATTTACTAAAGCTAGATCTTGACTAAAATTTTCAGACCATTATAAGTTAGAGCCACTGAATTTGGAACCTCAATAGTATATTGCTTTTTTTTTTTTTTTTTCCATCTTTATAATATATTGCTTTTCCCTTCTAACAATTTTCACCAGCTCTCCAGTCAAAGCTCTAAATATCTTTGTTTTGCCGTAAGCAGGCTACCTGGGAAATCCTACAAGGAGTTGATGGCACGGCCTTGCAATATGAGATTTGATCTTTTGCTAGGTTTATTTTATGCTTCGATTATCAAGCTTTGCTTTGGGAAATGGATAGAAACTTGATTAAGTTACCATGTCCATGTTTTCCAAATATAAAAATAATATTTTGTGCTATACACTGGAACAACTATTTTCTACAACATTGTTCAATACTATTGTTTATCTTGACTAGTAAAGTGTACACAATAATGTTTCTCACATGTTTTGATTTCATTCATGTATAATATATGGCTTGCTTGGATGGTGGTATGCTAGGATGATATGCCTGTTGGCCCAATGTTTTATGAGTCTGATATGCATGAAGATATGCGTTTCGATGTGGATAACATGTCTTATGAGGTAACACTTTAGGAATTGAAGTAAATGATAATCTGGACTTCTTTGGCATTTTTTTCTCATCTATCATTAAAGATTTCCTCATGAATGTTAAACTTGTGCTTAGGAATTGTTGGCCTTCGAGGACGAAATGGGAACTGTGAATATTGGATTAAGCAAGGTTGCTATTTTGGACTTGAAGCAACATAGTTATCAGTCAATGAAATTAGGACTTTTAGTGGAGGAGGAACCATGCTGTGTTTGTCGGGTAAAGAGCATTAAAGTTCTTCACCTCCGGGCTTTTATTTTTTTAGTTTCAAGCTCCCTATTAAACTATATGTTTCTATTTGTTGAATCGGATTGCAGGAAGAGTATGTTGATGGAGAGGAGCTCGAGAAGCTGGATTGTGGGCATGAATTTCACTTCAACTGTATCAAACAGTGGCTCATTGACGCAGCAGAATACACGGGGACTAGATATAGTTCTAGTAGACGAAAGGGGCTCTCGAATCCACGAGAAAAATAGAATCTTGAATTCACAAGGAAGAGAAAATATCTTAATATTATTGATTGAATGAATAAAAGTTGTATATAAAAGTTGTCTTTGCCATGAGGCTTACATAACTATTTATAATAAACTAAATCTAATACTTGTAGGAAAAGTAATTTTAAAATAGACTAGGAACTTAAATCAACATAAATTAGAAAATTTAAGAGAATATGAAACTAAAATTCTAAACTATTTAAAATCCTAGTCAAAACATAATTCCAAAATAATAAAATTAAGAAACCTAATAATTCTAAAGTATTTATACTAAATTACAAGAATCCTAATAAAATAATTATTAAAAATATTAAAACTTAAAATATAAATTTTTTTAAAATGTTGTCCTATATCAAACTCCTCTTCTTTGAAAGAACTCGTCCTCGAGTTCATATTAGAGATCTGCCATCTTCCATCCCAAATAAAAAGATACTTGGAATACTTCAATTGTTTGTCCCTTTTTTAAACATTATATGTAGAGAAGTCTACTTTCTGAAAGTTATTCTTTATATGCTTCAACTGGTGGACAAGATCAATTAGACAAGTATTGAAAATCAAATTAAATTTCTCAACACCAAGAAAATCAACGAAGGGTATTTTATGTTGATGTTGGATACTTTATAAACTTTGCTCTGTCTTAGATTCAGTTGGACATTCAACTATCATCTTTTGAACATCAATTGCATCCTCAATCAACTTCTCTGGTACACATGTCAACTTTATTACCTCATTTTTTATTTCTTCTTTTTCATTGAGTTCAACTAGATCTCCTTCTTTTGCGATCTCATAACCATCGTAATAATCAAGAGATGATAGTTCTGTCATTAGAAGCTCTTGGCTAACTTCAACGTTTTCCTCTTGCTTCACCTCTTCATTGTCTTTTTCAAATTTCTTGATCAAAGTAATTTCAGTGACCTCTCTTTCATCAATTTCAAAGTTCTCACCATTGTTGAAATCAACTTGAATTTCTACTTTAATTGAATGTCTATTTGGGTCTTCGAAATTTTGAAACACTGAGGTACTCAAAATCTTTTCTTCTTCAATGTGTAGTTGAGCGTGACAATTTTGTTGACCTACAAGACTTGATTGACCCAAACTTGGCAGAACCATAGTCATGTTTCTCGAATAATCTGTATCCACAATTGCATAATAATTATTGAATTGCGGAGAATATTGTGAATCAGAATTACTTTGGAACAATCGTTTCGATTCAAGTTTTCTTTGATATTGTAGATACAATATTTGCCCATGATTTGTTTGAAGGAATCTAGAACTCATTAACTTCCTCATCTTATGCCATGTCCTAATAGGTTGTTTGTATTGTCGCCTTTGATTATACTGCAATTGTTTCCATCATGTAGAAACATAACCTTGTAACTTACGTGCGACATATTTGGCTTGCTTTTCTTCAGAGATTTCCATACACTCAAGGAATTTGTCAACTTTGCGAAACCAATAAATAAAATCCTCGGCATGACAAGAAGCATTAAAATATGGAATTTCTAGTGGTACTTGATAATTTGAAAAGTCATGATTAATGTAATTATTGCTATTGAACACATCACTGAATCTTTGTTGTCGCCTTACCGACTAATACTCACCACCATAATATTCGAATAACTCATTTTCAGATTCGTCCTCACTATCATATTGATAACGAGAAGATCGTCTTAAGACGTTGTGATTAATAGGTTGGCCTTGGGCAAATCCCATAGCGCGGTTCCTATTAATGTTGTGACTAATAGGTTGGTCTTGGGCAAGTCTCTTGACTCGAATCCTATTAGATCTTTCTCTACGATCATCGTTAATAGAGCTTGTGCTTCCTCTTTCGATGAATGACATCGAGCCAGGAGAAACCTTGCTCTGATACCACTTGACGCAGCGGAATACACGGGGACTAGATATCGTTGTAGTAGACGAAAGGGGTTCTCGAATCCACGAGAAAAATAGAACCTTGAATCCACAAGGAAGAGAAAATATCTTAATATTATTGATTGAATGAATAAAAATTGTATATAAAAATTGTCTTTACCATGAGGCTTACATAGCTATTTATAATAAACTAAATCTAATACTTGTAGGGAAAGTAATTCTAAAATAAACTAGAAATTTAAATCAACATAAATTAGAAAACCTAAGGGCATGTTTGATTGGGTGGATTAGAACATGGGATTGGGATTATTAATCCGTGAGCCCAATTATCCTATGTTTGTTTTAACATTTTGGTTTAGGATTATTAATCTAATGGATAATTAATCCAACAAATTTGTAGGATTATTAGTAATGGGGTAGGGGTGGGATTATTAATCCAATGGATATTAATCCAATTGGATAGTGAATACCACACTAATTGAAAAGAAATATTGAGAGAGTGATTGAAAGAGCAAATACGCTCTGTGTTCAATATTATAGAAACCAAATGGAAGCTCCATTATATAGGAGTTGTTACAAAACAGTATGATGATACAAATGGAATAGAATAATGAAAGGCGACCGAAAGCAACCGAAAGCAGAAAAGCAAAAGAAAGGAATCCTATATTACAATTCTAACTATCTGGGCTAGCAGCTGTATACATATATTAATATATTACATATAATATACTGAGCACTAACAGAGCACTATTCACCAGACATCATTATTTGCTCACATGAAAAAGAAGATTGATTTCCAACACTCTCCCTCAAGTTACGTTGTAGATGTTAATCATTCCCAATTTTACCGCCAGATCTTCGAAGTTAACTCGAGCAAGAGCTTTTGTGAGAATGTCAGCCTTTTGACAGTTTGTTGGAGTGTAGCTGACTTGAAAAACTCCTTCTTCAATCTTTTCCTTGATAAAGTGTCAATCTATCTCCACGTGTTTAGTTCGATCATGATGAATCGGATTCTTAGCTATACTGATGGCGGCTTGGTTGTCGCAGTATAACACCATGGGATGCTCAGATGGAACCCGTAATTCTTCTAACAACCTGTTCAACCAGATTCCCTCACAGATACCTAGTGCCATAGCACGAAATTCTGCCTCAACACTACTACGGGCTACCACTGACTGTTTCTTGCTTCGCTATGTAACCGCGTTCCCCCAAACAAACGAACAATAGCCAGAAGTTGATCTTCAATCAGTCACTGAACCTGCCCAATCTGCATCTAAAAAAATCTCAATTTTTCTATTTGTTGTTCTTTGGAAGAAGAGACCCTTTCCCGGTGTCCTTTTTAGGTACCTCAATATTCTGGTCACAGCAGTCATGTGTTTTTCGGTTGGATTATTCATGAATTGACTGACCACACTAACAGAGAAGCCGATGTCGGCCCTTGTATTAGAAAGATAAATGAGTTTGCCCACAAGACGTTGATATCTCCCTTTATCACTTGGTGCACTACCGTCACTTTTTCCCAGTTTGATAGTTGTGTCCATAGGTGTTTCTGCCGGCTTGCATCCTAGCATCCCTGTTTCATTCAGTAAGTCTAGAACATATTTACGTTGTGAGACTGCTATACCTTTCTTTGACCTAGCAATCTCCATTCCAAGAAAGTCCTTAAGGTTTCCAAGATCTTTAATCTCAAATTCCTTTGTTAGGAATTTTTTAAGTAAGCCAATTTCCTCTTCATGATCACCTGTTAGAATTATATCATCCACATAAACAATGATAATTGCCAATTTCCCTCCTAGGGAGTGCTTCACAAATAATGTATGATCGGATTGACATTGAACAAAACCGTACCCTTTCACTGCCTTAGTGAATCGTTCAAACCAGGCCCTGGGAGATTGTTTGAGACCATACAAGGATTTTCGGAGTCTGCAAACTTTGTTGAAATTTGATGTCGTCTCAAGTCCAGCAGGAATGTCCATGTAAACTTCTTCCTCTAAGTCACCATTGAGGAAGGCATTTTTCACATCAAGTTGGTGAAGTGACCAATCGAGATTAGCTGCCAAGGATAAAAGTACACGAACAGTGTTGAGCTTGACAACTGGAGTAAAGGTTTCTTGATAGTCAATGCCATAGGATTGGGAGAATCCTTTGGCGACCAACCGAGCTTTATAACGTTCCACATTACCATCTGCCTTGTGCTTTACTGTGAAAATCCATTTACACCCAACTGGTTTCTTACCTCTTGGAAGATCAGTAATTGCCCAAGTACCATTCTTTTCTAGAGCCCGAACTTCCTCATTGACTGCCGCCTTCCACCTCGGATACTTGAAAGCTTCTCGAATATTCCGAGGAATGGGTATCTCCGGGATGCTAGAAGTGAAGGCACGAAACGAAGGTGATAGCTTATCATAAGAAATAAAGTTCCTAATGGGATGCTGAGTACATGATCTAACTCCTTTTCTCCAAGCTATGGGCATATTAAGAATACTATTTTCTAACTCAGAATTAATAGTACTATCTGTGGTAGGAATATTGTTACCTGGACTGTTGCTTGGATTAGAACCTGGTTCAGCCTCATGGGATTGTTGAGAAAGTGCTCCTTCCTCCGTTTCCTCTTGGATGTACTCATTATCCCGCAAGTCAACAATGAACTCAGAATTTTCGGCAGGTAAAGATTGATTAAATGACTCTGGAGGTGTGTGATTTTTGGTGGTGATGGATGGCTCACTAAATGACTCAAGGGTCCAAAATTGATATTCCTGGGTTGGAGTCTCCCCCTGAATAACGATTTTAGGGTAGTAAGACTGGGTTTCAAAAAATGTGACATCCATGGAATTGTAGAATTTCCTTGTGACCGGAGAGTAACACTTATACCCTTTTTCATGTGACGAATACCCAATGAAGATACACTTGAGCGACCTGGGATCAAGTTTACTTCGATACTGTTGATGGATATGAACAAAGACAGAGCACCCGAAAATTTTTGGTGGGATGGTGGAGATGAGGCGAGTAGTAGGAAAGGATTTTAGGAGAAGTTGACAAGGGGTTTGGAATTGTAGTACCATAGATGGCATCCTATTAATAAGGTAGGCTGCTGTAAGAAAAAGCTTCCCCTCAGAAGAATTGTGGAACATTTGTGGAAAACATTAGCGATCTAGCAACATCTAACAAATGTCTATTTTTCCGTTCAGCGATGCCATTTTGTTGTGGGGTGTCAACACATGAACTTAAGTGAACTATCCCTTCTTTTGCTAAAAATTCTCCTAGAATGGAGTTGAAATAGTCCCGAGCATTATCAGACTTTAGAATTTGTATTTTTGACTGGAATTGTGTCTGAATCATAATTTGAAATTTTTTGAAGATTTGGCTTGTTTCAAATTTGTCTTTCATGAGGAAGACCCAAGTTAATCTAGTATGATCATCTATGAATGAGACAAACCACCTAGTACCAATTACATTTTTTATTCTTGATGGACCCCAGATATCACTATGAATTAGTGAGAATGGACGAGACGCTTTATAGGATTGAATGGGAAAATGGGACCGAACATGCTTAGAAAATTGACAGATTTCACAATCAAAAGGT